>CAXAMN010026761.1:381504-460259 GCA_963970005.1 Durusdinium trenchii | reverse complement strand
TGCCTGTGAGAAGGGCGGGCAGTGGCCGCAAGCCTTGAAGTTGTTTGAGGCCATGCCCGAGATGAAAGTTCAGCCAAATTTGGTAGCTTACAACGCCTTATTTGATTGTTCAGAAATCCAGAGAAGTGCTGTTGGCAGAGCTTTGTTTTTGCGAAGCGGGCTGCCAGAGTTCCAGGAGTTACGGGGATGTGACGCTTCAAAGATCGACCTTCATGACCTATCAGAGGGAACTGCTCGTTTGGTGCTGTGTCACTGGCTCTCCACTGCAGTGGCCACGAAGCTGGAGCAGGAGAAGGAGTTGAAATGCCTGATCGTTACTGGGTATGGGAAGTCCCGGAAAGATTGGGACACTACGGATGTGCGTCAGGCGAGCTTGGAACTCTTGCAAGATCTGGGCCTTCAAGCAGGGCTGTTGCCCAAGAACCCAGGTAGAATTCAGGTTCGCTTGAGGAAGGCAGACTTGCCAGCCCTGCGCAGTGCTGACACCAGCTTCAATCGATAAGTTCTCTTGGCAGGTGGGCCCAAAGGGTCAGGAACGGACCTCATTTTGCTGGAGTTGGTCACATTAATGCACTACTCAAGGAGATCAGTCTGGCTTCTGTTTCTTTCCTTCGGTGCCTTTGCGTTTGCGCCGCCCCGTGGGTCAAGCGACGGGCATGAAATAGGGGCGTGTCAGCAACAGTGTGACCGGGCGGGGCAGGCACACTCGCATCCGATGAGCACTCAGACTCAGATGAATATATGCACTCTAACAGGATAGGATTCCCCAAGGCATGTGGATGGTTGGTTAGGGGAGTTCTTTTTTGGGCTACCCCCGGACCACACCCGGACCTCACCTCCGAGCTTGGTTCCTCTCCAAGTCATGTGGATTGGTTGGAAGAATCTGACAGGCTGGGCGCAGGGCGAAGGTCCGCCGGATGCGGCAGGACCAGGCGGATGCGGCGGGCACGGCCGTGCCCCTTCCTTTAGTGCAGGAGGGGAGGTGAGCATGGGGGGCTGAGCGATCTTTTTGCTTGCTAGCTGCCAGCTGGTGAGGATTCGAAACTAAACACAACCAAGAAACAATCCAGGGGATCTGGTGTGCCCCTTCGCACGTCGTCCGTTTGGGACGCCTTGGATGTCTTGACTAAGTTGCATGAGTTGCATGAGTTTCATGACGGTACCCACCTGCAGACTAACATGGACCCTGGAAGACCATTTTCCTCTACGATTTTGAGAGTCCATGTTAGTCTGCAGGGGAGTAGTATCCATCTATTTTCGGTCTCCAGAGTCCTTCCTCTCCCTACAAGTATGACTCATCCACTAGATCTCGGAACTTACCACTGGAGCTTCCCTGACCATGGACATGTGTATGAATCGGTCATCGGCCACATGGACATCCACCCGCTTTTGACTTGAGAGGGGCTGATTGAGGCATGGCTGACTCTAGTGACTCTAGTACTTACACTCCCTGGAACCGGCATGGAAGTAGAAAAGGCCCCTTGGAAGACCATTTTCCACTTTCATGATAGTTCCCGGGAGAGTATAGGAGTTTTGATGGTTTCCGGGTCAGTTGCATCTTATGGACCCAAATCTCTGGGACGAGTCTAATAGACTCTAGCCAAATTCATCCGGATTCGCTTCCACCTCGTGGTGCTTTCCTTTGTGCTTCTCTCCGCCTTGCACGTCTCGGTGGGAGTGAATTAAGGGTGAGCTCGGATGGTATCAACGACGAAGGGCGACGCACGGCGAAGGCGAAAGGAAGCAGCGAAATCCACCAGCGGAGGAATCCTCCACCAGCACCCTCCGTTCGAGGGGTCTGCAAATTAGCCTTGTACAAATAGGTGATTGAAGGGGTGTCCCAAAACCACTGGGCGAACAGGGTCGGTCCTGGCACTTACGTGCAGATGAAACCCGAACGGGCAGGAGATCGACCTGGGGCCCTTCGCGCTACATATCGAGACGTGGCTACTGGGACGTCACAGACACTCCGACCAATGGGACTGGCATATCAACCTACATTCACCCCAGGTCAAGTTGCCCCAATTAGTCGGTGATTGGAGTCCCATTCGTCTTGTGTATGGGGTATGGGTGTCACTGCCAGTGATGACATTGAAATGACTCGATTCCACGGAGTGGAACATCATCTCGCACCACATCCACCACTTCCACCACTTCTGGACGGTGAGAAGGAGGATGGATCTTGTTAGGACCCTTCCGAAGTCGGCCAGACGGTTCTGTCTTTTCGGGCCCAAAGGAAAGGACCATTGGAAGAAATCGAACGAAGCGTGACTCTCAGTTTTGGATTCATGGACTCTCCGGATCTGCATCGCGTCTGACGCCGCGGGGGTCGGGGGTCGCCGGGGTGGTCGCCGTGCCTTGGATCACCCGGTTTGGGCGCCGGTGAGGTGAGGTGAACCGCGGTTCGGGTTGCAGGGCTCTTAGCTGAAAGGACGTCGGTGAGAAACCTCATCCGGTGAGGTGAAACCGCTGCGAAGCTCCTTTTTTTTCCTCAGATCTGAAGTTGAAAACACCTGAAAAGACCCCAAAGAGGAGCCGAACGAAACCACCAGATCGACCAAATCACTAGCAACAACCATCGGAGACACCCTGTGTTTTTGCGCGTTTCAACACATGGACGCTGAGGCCGAAATACCGCATTGGAAGCAGCCTTTGGCCCTCAGGAGTTCTGTTGGCCAAAGCTTTGGCCTCAGGCGGGGGCTGTGTCCAGATGGTTATGGGGGTACCAAACCCACCGCGACATGAATCCAGCTGCGAAAAACAACTATACCGATTGTTCACTTCTTACTTTCTTTTTTGGATATTTCATGCACAGAAGAGAACGTGCATGGTTAGAAAACGTCACACATCGCATTTCTTGAAAGTGCAGGTACGCCGGACTGATCGAGTCCGGTATCTACTATCCACAATTCTGCATAGCTTCGTTAGCGGGTGTTTGCGTAATGGCCGCATGCCCCCTGCACCTTTCTAAAACTCCGACGAAACCTCTGACACACTTATGGAAATGCGTACTGACTTGACAGCGGTGCCACACGCCGGCCTAGGTTACCATTTCCTAAGAGTACCAGTAGGGAACCAGCGAAGCCTGGTGGTCTTCAAACGGAGAAGTGGCCCAAAAAGGAAGGAAACGAACGACGATCGCGGGTCGAACAGGCTGACGACGGTGCGTGCACGTCTGCAGAATTCATTAGCCCTTTACGTGAAGATTGGAGTGCAAGCTTGTCAACGCCACAACCAAGCAGGTACGTCGGAGTGATCAGCTCCGATATCCTCCCAACTCATGAGCAGCTTCGTTGGCAGTAGACTCATGAGTGGGCTACTGCCCCCTGCTGTCACGGAAAAGGAAAAGAACACATTCCGACTGGAACCTCGTGAATCCAGAGGGGACACACACACACACTCTCTCTTTCTCTCTCTCTATCGTTAAGCTCCAAGCCGTATGTGAGAGAGAGAGGGAAAAAGAAAAATATAAAGAAAGATAAAGAGTCTCCCAGCTATGACCCAAGCATCGAGGGACACGCCGTGCCTCCAGCTATGACCCAAGCAATTGAAGGGGCGCACCCCAAAGAAAAAGAAAAGCAGGGTGTTCCCAGCTAGGGCACAAGCCGCCAAGAACACACCACAGAAAGAAAAGAAAGGGAAGGAAATGGAAGGACAAAAAGGACAGGCAACAGCCAAGGTCGATACGAGCTACAATTGGATATCCAAAGGAACTTGGGCCGCTATGGCGGTATTTGCGTATGCCTCATGGCTGGCTGTGCCCTACCAGACTGCATCCACCAGCTCGGCTGGTCCACGGGGGGCACAGAGCTCGGACTTCCGAAGCCCTGAAGAGTCACCGCAGGCTTCAACAGACATGACAGGTACGAGGTTTTTTTTGACCGCGGTGTCCGAGCGAGGAATCACGTGTCCCAAGACACGCGCGTCCCATGAGTCGAAGGGTTCCCCGACAGAATGCGAGCGGCGCCCTCGACAGTCTGCCGACCTGGAGACGTCGCACCTCAACAGCGTGAAGAGGGCTATGATGGCTACCAGGTACCGTGTTCGTCGCAAAGGTCCGCAGAAGCTGCAGAACCCGCGGAGTGATCTTTAGTCCGTCATGGCCGCAGAAAGCCGCCCTGCACCTGCACCTCAAGCTCCGAAGAAGCCTATTATAACTCCATGACTCCAAGGTGTAAACACACACCCACACCCCTACACTCCGGGAGCTCCCATACACACCCTACACATCCCTACACCCATTCTTTTCCAACCCATACCATTCCCATACCTCTCACTGCTCCCGCTGCTCCAGGCACCCTTTCCGCTGCTCGGTGTCCGAAGACGGGCGCCCAGCTGTTGCCAGCGCTCCACGATGCCTCGGTGCTCGAGCTGGGCGCTGGACCCGGGGCGCCTGGCCTGGCCGCAGCGCGCCTGGGCGCCAGGCCGCTCGTGGGCCGCATGTATTTATGCGGGGGCGCCAGGGGTCGAGACCGGCTCGAGAATGGGTTCGTTGACGGTTTCCGGATGGTTTTTGGACAGTTGTCCTGGGAGTTGTTGAATAGTAGCATGAATGTAGTTGGTTAGTTGGTCGGTTGAACTGGTAAATTAAGTTCAGTGAGTAAGCACGTTGGTTAGTTGCCTGGTCGGTTAATTGGCTGGCTAGTTAGGTGGTGTACTTCACTTTACTTTACCTTCCTTCCCTGTGCTCTAGTTAGTTAGTTAGTTAGTCAGCCAGCCAGTCATTCAGTTCGCTAGAAAGCTAGTTTGTTCATTGGTTGGCTAGTTAGCTAGCTAGTATTTAGATCGTTTGTTGGTTGGTTCATTCGTTAGTTTTTAACTACATAGTTGTATATAATCATAGCTATAGCTGTAGTTAGAGTTATAGTTAGTTAGTCAGATAGTTGGATTTGTGCGTCATGTTGCTGATGTGATTTAAAGGACCTGACCACGGTGCGTTATGAGATGTTTGTGGATGCGGTTTCAGAGGTTTTGTGGTCGTTGATCTCGGAAGCGGTTCTAATTGTCCTTACCAGTTTTGTTGATTCAGGCTATTGGGCTATGGGTGTGACAGGGGTGAACGCCAACTTGGGTTGGAACTCTGCCCAGGCTCTCAATGCCAGGGATGTGGGAGCCAAGACACGTTCAACCTCACATGGCCTTTGCTTCATTCGTGAATCGTTCTCGGTGCGATTCCTTTTCCCATCCTTTCCCGCATGTTTAAACCCCTGCCGGGGTCACATTTGGGTTCCCTTGAGATCCGGCTCGGCCTCCCGGCAACTTCCGGGTCGGCCGCCTTCGCCTTCTGCGGTGGAACCGCCAGGGTGGCTTTGACGGACTACGCTGAGCTGGTGCCGTTGATGGAGAGGAACATCGCACTGAACCAGCTCACAGGCCCTGGTGACCCCCCGTCCGTGCGATCCGGGCGCTCCGTGCGGGGGTGCAGACGAAAGACGTGCCGCTGAGAGGTGAAGGTTTCAGCTCAAATGCAGGTCGCGCCGATTCCTGAGGAGTTTCTAGCAACTTCTAAGGGATGTTGAATGGTTTCTGCGTCCACGTCCTTGGTCGGCCAACCTTTTGACCAACCCGCATATACTATTGGGGGATTGAAATAGCTAGTGCAGATGCATGGTTGATGGCATTTTGCCAATTCTACAGGTAGGTAGACTTCGTTACAAAGGTTGGTGAGAATCGACTGTGTCATTCTTGCGTTACACGAGTCTTCCAGAAATCTGTCCAAACTTGAACATTTGATTTTTAGAGGGATCACCCATCCCGACATCATATTCAATGCTGCATGCTGCATACCGTCATCCCCCCATGCTACTGGCAACAGAGAGACCCATGGAGGTTTCGTTCCGATGCAGGACAGTGGCATTTTCCAGTGTATGAATTCGTCAGGCACGGCACGCGCTGTGGCATTGGATTGGAGTGCTGCCGCCTCGTGCCGAGCCTCAGATGTGGGCAGTTGGTGCCGACCAAGGCTGAGAGGGTGTTGAATTCGCAAAAAAAAACGCAAAAAAACAAGACTTCATTGACGCAGCTAGGATGAATGCGAAATCTACAGCGAAAATGCTAGGATGAATGCGAATCTGGAGTTTTCACCGTCTTCGCTGAATCTAATACAGTGGAGTTGCGCCATGTGGGAATTCACCGGTGTCCTATACCTTCTGTTGTCACGTACATAGGACGTGGCGGCGCTCTCTCCATATTGCTTCAGCGCACGTTTCACTTGGATAATCGTTTGAGGAACTGAAACTGTCGCACACAGTGGCAGCATGTGGTCGTTTGGCAGCATGTGTCTTGAGAGATGGATTGAAGATGTCGATCAATGAGGCCCGCAGAATTCGCAGGACCCATGACCACCCCTGACCTCAGCCGGACCTGTCCGGACCGGCCCACCATGTAGCAAGCGAACGAGACACGTCACCGGACACGCAGAGCCTGTGTCCACCTTCGCCCTCCCGGTCCATGGACCGGACCCGACCGAACGGACCCAACTGACCCAGTACTGACCCAGTAGACATATGACCCCCAACAGACATGCTACGACTGGGGCATACGCAACAGACAGGCCGAGGGATGCCGAGGGGCTGGAACGGAGGGTTCAGGGTTTAGGGTGTTTGTGTGCCAGAGTGTGAGTGTGTGGTGCGCGTGCGAGTGCTTGATTTGTTGCTCGACTTCAGGTCCGAATTTGCTGGCGATGATGCTGCGCCACTGGAGCGGGATGCTGTGCTGGATCGGCGATCCGGGTAGCGATCAGGTGTACGTCGCTGGGGTGTGCCATTCTTGGGTTCGTACCTGAACACTGCACAGGCTACCAGCACTTGTTTAAGGAGGGACCAAGTATTGTGAAGGGTGTGATTTACCATTGATGTGCAGACTATGCTGTACCTTATACCTTGATATTCCGTACAACTGGGCGTTTCGACTATGGCGCACTTGGTCCCACAGGCCTGTCTCGGCAAAATGCAATCTGAGGAATCTGAGGATATCTGGGGTCACCTTGAAGCGAACGTGGGCGTTTCAAGTATAGCTGGTCAGTGGGCATGATTTCCATTTGTTTTGTCCACGGCTGTCGTGAAATGATAGAAACTGGCAGTTCCAAGCCATCAGATATGATCCACTTCGCTTCCTTCCCCCTCCCTGGAGGGCAGCCGTTCGAACGGCCGCTTCGAACGGTCCCGAATGGTGACTGGGACACGACAGGGCCCCCGGACCCGTGGCTTCTGGTGGCAGGACTTGATCTTGGCAGCAGATGTGGTGTATTTTGAAGAGCAAGATCCATTGGTTGATGCTCTCAAGGAGTTGAGAGATGGAAGATTTGGAGATAGGATGTGGACGTTCTCGGGTGCTGACACCGGTTCACGCAGGGGTTGGCTACTTCGCTTTTGTGATTTTTTTGCCAGTGGAACCATAGCCATCCATAGCCATTGCTGTTCTTTTTGCTGACCCTGCATCCTTGGCTGAAAACCACTTCACAAAGCAATTGTTGAGATGGCCCTGGACGTTCCTGGACCATGATTTGCTTGGATGAGCAATCGGACTAGAAAGGCACAGAAACCGCCACCAGTTCGCACTGAACCCAGCGAGGCCTGCAGGTTATAGACTGAGTCTAACGCATGAGTGATGGGACCACTAGCTGCTGTTTACCGCATACCTTTTGTAGGGGAACTCGTGTGAATCTCAATCTGTGCTGGGGGAACCAAGAATTTGGACCATCTGTCACATTAGGATGGGACCTTTTTCATTCTTTTCTTCCATCCCTGGGAAGCTGTGTCCGCCGTCCGGCTGCAGTTATTTTTTGAAGAGACCGTCCAGTCAGCTGGTAGAGCAGCTAGTAACATGGCCAAATTTGTCTTTGAGCAGGTTCGGGGGGGAAGAGGGTGTGTGAAGGGAAATCACTTCGGAAGATTCCCCCCACAGGCAAGAATCCTTTGACAGACATTCATTAAAAATCATTTTTCAAGAATCTTCCGAACCATGTCAGTCAAACCATGACTTCATTCATTTTCTGTTCATTCGTTTGTTCATGATCGGAGGTGGAAAAAGATGGAACCGAACCCGAACCGAAGCGGTTTCGCCGAAGCGGCGCCCACGTCCGTCCTCCACGTCCAGCGAACCGCAGCGGTTGCGAACCGCAACGAACGAACCGGGCAGACCTGACCTGCAGATGGACCACTAATGGGCCTAATGGGCTCCAACCGAATTAATGCAACGTCCATGTGTGTTGCATGTTCTTCTTTTTTGAAATGGGTCCTTCTAGTCTTCGCTGCCGGCGAAGAATAGACAGACGTACTCCTTGGATAAGGGAGGGATAATTTTAAGGATACTTTATGATATACCTGGAACTTCCTCAGAGTGCCCTCTTTTATCTGCGGCCACAGCCTTATATTTGAGTCTGCGGTGTGTCTCTAGTTTTCTGAGTTTGTCTGAAATTCAACGGGCGTTTATACACAGGCTACGGGCGTTTATTGGTGAGCCACCGGCATTTTTCCCGAACCCTTTCTTTTTTCAGCGCGGATGGTTATTTCGGTTGCGGATGTTTATGTGGTTCACAGAGCGAAATACTGGTATGTTGAACCACCGACGAAAAAAGCAAATGTATATATATATATACTTTGTTTCGCGATCAGGAGGGTTCCATTGGGAGAATGTTATGAACACCTACGATGCTTCCAAGGTGTTTGGGGGGTTGGCAAGTTGAGTGTGCTTGAATCAAAGCGATCACTGATTTGGCCTGATTGGTCGGTCTTTCGTCCACTCGAAACGTAGACCAGACCAGCTTACCCCCTAGTCTGGTCGCAAGGGTCATACAGTCATACAGTCATCCCCCTTCAAAGAGCGGATCCCGTCTGGTCACTGGGCCAGCCGAGACGTTGACCGTTCTTATATGTGGGAAGAGACCCACATGGAACCTGATGGCATAGACCTGCTTTGGAAGACGATTTTCCCTCTACAACCGGTTTTCAGGTTCCATGTGGGTCTCTTCCAGGGTGTAGTGCTTTCTTTTCTTCCTTCCAAGTCTGGGGGCTTTCTGCTGACCGCGGCGGAGGTGGGGCGTGCGGTCAGAAAGTCTCGGTCCTTCAGTCAGAAACGGCCGGTGGACACCGGTGTTCGGTCTCTGTGCTTTCGCCAGGTGGGTGGCCGTTGCAAGCTCATGCAGCCGGGCGATGTGGTGAGGTGCAGCGAAGCAGAGATTGCCGTTGCGGTGCGAAAGATGGAGGCCAAGATGAGGAAGCAGCAGGCGAAGGAGTCCCGTGCTTTTTACATTTTTTGTGGATCTTTTTGGGGAGAGTTGCGAGAAAAAGGACGAACTGAGTTCGGAAGAGTGGGGATTTTCGAGAGATTACTTTCTTTTTTATTTTTATTTTTCTGGGGTCTGGGGGTGCTTTTTGGAATAGGAGAGTTACTTGATCTTTTTGGGAAGGTTGATAAGTTGAACGTGTGTTGGTTGGATGGTGCGAGGTAAGATCTGCGACGTATTGCTTTTGATGTAGTATCTGAGTTGCAGGACTAGTTTCTGCTGGCTTTACTCTCCAGAAGTATCGGATTTTCTGGTTGCAACCTCCATGTATTTTCGGAGTAGGGCTTGCTACAGGCCAAATCCTTTGGAAGATTCCAGCGTTTTGACTCTTGGTTTGTTTGTATATATACTTCAGACTCATTTGATATGAGATCCCCTGCCAGGGAGGTTTTATGGGTGTTTCCTTTTGTTGTTGATCGACGAAAGCATCCTGCACTTCAAGCTGCAGTGCGTTGATGATTTTCCAAATTGTTAATCATATTTTCGAGGTTTTGTGCAGGTGCCATTGATCTCTGCTCCAGTATATAGGTGAGCCCGTGTTCAACCTAGTGGCTCCGAAAGATTGTTTCAGTCTCTCTCTCTCTCTCGCTCGCTCGCTCTTTTGCAGGTTCTCTTTTTGGATTCCGCTTCGAATCACCAGAATTGGACTTGTCAGGAGCGGAAGCGCCAGGCGCTCATGGAGCCTTGCCTGCAAATGGATCAATCTATTTCCTAGGACTGGGGAGGTTGACCTGCCCTCAGCTTCAAACTCTTGCCTGCAAATTTTGTCGCGTCCCACTCCATCACAAGCAACAAGAACTAGACATATCCCTGCTCCGCGGTGGATCACGCCTCCCTTTATTGAACAAGTAAACAAGGAAACTCATGTTGCAGTTGGCCAGCCATCGTGAAGCCGAAATCATTGAAACTGGTACAACTGTACAACTTTGAGTTATTCTCAAACATTTTACTGTTGGGGTTCTCTCTTAGGACAAAAAGGGGCTGGCCACGACCTTGTCTGGGCCTTGTCCGGGTCCGTGTATCCTGCTTAGCCGTGCGCCTGTCTTCTCCGCCTTGTCCGGCCTTGTCCAGGCCTTGGCCTTGGCTGCCCCGTGCGTCTGACGATTTCCAGAAGTGGATGCCACAAAATCCTGCTGAAACTCTTTCGGGTCGGTTCTGAGTCTGGTAGAATTCTGAGTCTGAGACCTATTCTCAAACCCATGGCCTCCGCAAACCGGCGACACCCACGCCTGGCGCTCTTTCTGCTCTCTACCCGAACGCCGCGCAGTGCGCGACTTTGGTGGCCCCGTGCCCTCCGGGGGCGTGGCCTGCCGGCGCCACGGTCGCCGTGCCGACGGCGGAGGTGGGGCGCACAGCCATTGAAAGAAGAGACCGAGCTGGGTTGGCCGTGTGGCCACGGTGCCAAACTCGATCAAACTCAGTGAAGATCGATTCCTACTCAGAAAAGCTCCGCAGGCTCCGCAATACGCAACAAGACACAAAGAACGCATACGGTTTTCCACCGGTAGAAACCTCAATGATCCAACCAGGATTCTTGTCGTCGTCGATTGATCAACCCGAGAATATTGGACTCTAAAACCAAAGACAAAGTTCATTGAAGGTTAGCGATTTAAGCAGATGAAGTACGTAGGAACCAATGTTATGGATAGAGACAGGCCCGTTCCATGGTTGTGCTGGGTGGGAGTTTGTTTTTCGACGAGAAACTCTTTGTTGACGGCCCCGGCCCAAGGAAAAGGACCTTTCGGATTGGCAGAAGATCAAAAGCTTCCTCGACTTGAACCACTTTGAGGGTGTTAATGCTGCCAAGTGCTCCTGGTTTGGCTTTCGCAAGTCCTATCCCTTACACACCGCAGCCAAGGAAGGCAACCGAGAGATCGTGTTGCTTCTCTTGAAATTCGGCGCTGATCGTCGCCAGAAAGACCACCACGGCCGGGTTGCGCTTCAATATCTTTGAGGTCTTTGTGCACATCGGTTTGAATGGATGGACGGCTTTTGCAGATGATCTTGTTAGTTTGTTTGTGTAATCTTTTTTCAGTCAGATTCCTCTTGGCTGCCCCTCCCTTGGACAAGTCGAGGGTGAGGCATTCTTTGACAAGAGGAGTGTTACAGTTATGTGCCAGCAAAGCATTGAAACTCCCAATGGCATCAAGGCCGCAAACTTATGATGTTATTGAATACTATTCTGAATCTACCAGCCTTGAAAGCTCTTGTAGACGAAGGGGAGATACTAGTTTAGCAGCCATAGCTTCCAGTGAGTCAGTGCTTCCATCTTCATTATGGTGAAGATACCAGTTTCACCAACGGACGGCCCGTCCCATGCTTGGGACTGTGGTGCCCAGGTCCGCAGGTCGGAGCCGGAGCTTGCTTTTTTCGAGCGAACCGCTCGTGTTCTTTGAGACCAGGAGATGCATGGAAGTTTGTGGAGGAACACCCCAGTCTCAACCAGAAAGAGTTCTGGAATGAACTCCAGTCCCCACTTCCTATGTAGATCTCACATTTATACAGAACAACCTGAACCGTGTCTGGTTGAGACTGGGTTTCCAGGTTTATCGATCTCAGTCTGCCAAGAGAGCAGAGGCCGCGCACGCGGTGACGGCGGTGAACAGATGGTGTGAAAAAGGTGACAACACGGATTTTTCCATCTTTTGGGTCCAAGGCCTCACCTGTTTTCAGTTACAGCAATCCTTGGTTTGGTTCTTTTTTGCTTCATAGTCCAGGACCTTCCCAGTGACCTCTTCAGGATTGGTATACGTGACCTTTTCAAGGCCGTTTCGTGACCTCGGGATCTCAAGGACGGTCACTGGGAAGGTCCTGGGTGAGGTTCCCTAGGGTTTACCTCTTCCCCAAACCTGGGGATCATCACCGTGTGTGCGGCTCCGCGAAGCTGCAGAGGGGCCCGTCGCGACGACCCGTGCCGTACGGAAACCGGGGCCAGCCTGTAGAACAGTAGATCCCCACTAAACATGCATTGGACACCAGGCCATCTATCTATTTTGGCGGATCACTATAAGATCGAAGAGCTTGAACGTTGAACATCTTGATTCGACTTCCTTGGCAACTTCGTTGGCCGGCCCCACATGGTTGCTGTGTGTCAGTGCGCTGCGGTCGCTGGAGCTGCAGCGCCTCGGATGCGAACTGTGCAGTGGATGTTCAGCAGGGCGGGCCCAACCCGCGAGCAATGGCCCAGTCCATTTGATGGTCTCATCCTCCGAATTTCGAAGGCTTTTCGGGCTGGAAAAGAGATGAGGAAATCATTTTCGGGTCGTTTTCTGCAATGTTTTTAAATATGTTTCGGGGCTTAACCACATCAGGTCTATTTTTCCATATTTTTCCCGATGCTTTTCAGTGTTTGATGCGACTCATCCACTGCCAATACTGCACAGTACCTTCCAACGTAAGGTACTTGATTCGACCGTGGCAGCTTTCGAAGCTCACGTAGCCGACGTAGCCTTGAGCGGTAGTTCGATAAATTTGGCACGTATAGAGCTACATATATATACATATATAGGGTACCCAGAGGCTTGTGGACCCTCATATGGAGGGGTTTGTACCCTCAAATCCCTATGGTTTTGAGGGACCAAGGGCTCCTAGATACTACCAGTAACAGCTAGTAAAAGAGGATGCGTCACGTTTTTTCGAGACAGGCCTGCAACCTCACCATCATGCACTGGGCGCTAGTAACGGTATATACCAATGCCCAAAATAGATCAAACTAGAGCTTGGAACCGTGGATGGGCCTTCCAATGTTTTCATTGCGGCACTTGGGGCCGAACGGCCTCGTACTTGTTTTGCGCACCCACATGGCATGGGAGATGGGAGACCGAGAGCTTGCCGCGGTCGATGCATCTATCCCGAGTAGAGTCCAGCAGCTAGACGATTTTGTAAGACTGGTTTGATGATGTTTGATGCGGTGGCCGCAATCCAGGAACAGGGTAAAAGATCGTCGAACTGGGCTTCGATCGGTTTAGATCGAGTAATCTGAACATGTCCATCGGACCAATTCGTGCAACTGGATGCTTAATAGATCTTGATGCCTGAGTGGATGCAAGGCCTCGCCTTCCGAAACTGTTGTGCGGAATCGAACAGAGAATCACGAGCGGAAGAGCTGTTCTATGGTTAACATCAGGCCAAACTCCCGAAAAAAAAAGAGAACAAGTCTGGTCTTCTTTCTGCGACGGTGAAAGACTGCTAGTGACCATAAAGAATGGTTTACCTGGTGGTCCACAGGGTAAGAACCCTTAGTAAGACACCGATTCGTCGGCACACAGCACGGGACCTCGTCCCCGTCTCAGTTCAAGGTGTTGGTTTTGGAGGGGAACATATGGGGGGAGATCGGTGAATGAAGTGCATGGAAGAGATATCATTTTGTTTCTTTCCACAGATTGAACAACGTGAACATAAAGTCAAACAATCTCAAGCACAAGACTCGTGACCCAAGATTAGGATCTCAAGGTCCTACTCGGACGAACTCCCACTCCAGGTTGTTTAGAGCCGAAGCCGGACTCTGAACTCACTTTTTTCGACCTACTAAGGAGAGTTGCAAGGTCTGAAGATATCTGAAGTCTGGAGACATTTGGCAGATTTTTCATGGGTTTCCTTGATTTTACTGAACACTTCACCAAGGAAAAGGTGTAGGGCGAGCTGCTGCGAATTTCAAGTCCAAGTCATCCACTCCGGCCGACGAACCCCGTTGGAACAGCACCCGGCTTTGCGTCATTATACCGAGCAGATGGCATCCGTCGAGGTGCTGGGCCAGGCTGGGCCCTATGTGCCATCCTTTGCACTTGGCCGAACAAGGCCTCTCTTCCGTCCGGAAGAGTTGCAAAGGCCTACGTAGTTTTGCAGGATAGGCAACACACCTGGAGAGTGTGGCACAAATCAGCGAGAAAACGCAACTGGAGTGAACGGGGTGATGTCGCAGAGAGCTTTCCCTTGTGGCAGAAGACACCCAGCAAAAAAAACACACACATGGACCCCGATGGCATTGACCTGCTAGGAAGACTAATTTTTCTTCTATGACCCGGTGGTTTTTCAGGTTCCATGTGGGTCTCTTCCAGGGTGTAGAAGGATTTTCGGTTCTATCTTCAGGATCGATGGCCTCCCAGCCCCGGTAGGCGGGTAGGCGGGTAGGTCCCTTCAGTCTTGGCGACAGGAACGTTCCAAACTCAATCATGTGAATCATGCTCACTTTGGTTGAAGAAACGTAAGGACCAGGTCTTTAATCATGCCTCAGCTGTTTGTGTCTCCCCAGTTTGAAGCTTTACCAATTTATCCTGGCTGGAATGTCCTGGCCCTACTTGTGGATCTTCTTTGGATTTGACCGACAGGAAGGTCCAGCAACATCTCCTGCCGCCATTTGAGACCGTCGCACGAATTCCGATGAACAGGGTGGACCGGTGACGCTGGTGAGACATAGAAAACCAAGTCGAACAGAGTTGGGAAATGCTATATAATCTATTAGGGGTCCCCAAATATATAGATATAGGTTTCCAATACATTTTGAGTGAGGATTTACTTTTCGATCTATTTGGGGACCACTATAGAGCTGGATCACCCAATCATCCACATTCATGTTCAAAGATACCCTTGTCGTCACTCACCGAACATCGGGGAGATCGAGTCTAGGTGTGTCCACAGCTTCCTCTCCAAGCTGTGGACAGCTTCCAACCCAACACTCCGGACTAGGCTTTATATAGATCCTCCAAATAGATAGAAAAGTACCAGCACCTGCCTCTACAGCTCTCCGAAATGGAGGGTTGTTAGGCCGGAGGTCTCAATGGGTGTCCTGGCAGTCCCAGTAAGAATGTATGGATGTCCCGTGCCACTATCCATTTGGGCACCACTCTCTGCCGTCCCCCGGACCTCCACGGCCCGGAATCTGTCCCGCCCGCCTCACCGCTCTCTGCCGTCGTCGCTGCCGACCTGTCAGGAGCTGATGAGGTCGAGCACCGTTTTGGTGCTGGCCTACCGGGAGCGCACGCCGGCGGACCGGATCTACTTGGAGGACGGCGCCGCGAGCGTGGAGGAGGGCTTTCTGAGGTGCGGCTGGCGATATGTGGAAGAGGTGTTCACACATCCAAGTCCCGACAGTTTGCGTAACTACAGAGACTCTGAGGCAGAAGCCAAATTGACATGTTCTTTGTAAATCTTTATAAGTAGAAGGACTGGTCTTTACCCCGAACTCGTTGAACTACGGTGGCCCGAAAGCGCTGCTACGGTGGCCCGAAGCATGCGCCAGATAGGACTCTCTTTCTTTGAGAAAGCTATCCCTTTGCTGTGTCCAAGGTGTGTTTTCATTTTACACTTGTCCTCAAGCACCTTAATACTATACCTCATGTCTTGAACGATGAGAACAGCTTGCAAAAGGGCGTATTTGATGACCCACATAAAGCATCTCAGAACTAGCTGGTGGCTGGTGGTTAGACAGCTAAGGAGCCGGTAGGGCCACCTGCGACCAAGGCATACAAAGACTAACAAGGTGTATTTTTCTGAAAAGATGCTCAACATCACGTGAAATCACGTTGAACATCTCGGGGTGTTTCCAACTCGTCATCTTCAGACCATCAAGGCACAGACACTCGCTCGGTGCAGGATTTGGGTGACCCAGATGTCTTGAGCATGTCCCAAATTCCAGGCATGTGTGCACCTCATCTTCCCACATGTCCTTCAAAGTCACGAAGTGGATCCACGTGTTGTGGATCGCAAGGCTACAACTCTGAGAGCTCCTTTTGCCATTTCGTCCAAGAACGTGAACAGAACACCTGTGGCCAACGAATCCAGTCCACCTGTCATCCGCCAAAAGCCATCTCAGATTTGATAAGGACCATGCATGGGGGAGGCAGTGAATGCTATAGAATAGGTATAGCCCCAGTCACCAGGTTCTTCGTCTCTTGGGTATTCCCAGAGCCGATGAACTCGTCGATCGGGTGAGGACTGTAGCTGGGTGCTGTCAAAGCCAATTCGCTTGGGCCAGGAGGTGATTCTGCCAAAGCTGCAGGCTGGCAAGTGGAGTCTCCACAAAGCTTTACATATTACGGAGTTTTTTCCTGAATTCGTGGTCTGGTGCAGGTGTGCAGGTATGCATCCGTGGTGAATGGCATCAATAAGGACGACCCCCAAGAGTAATGTGCCAGGATTTCATGCTTTGCTATGCGTGTCAATTGACATCCGTTCGTATTACCTTCTGTATCCTTCTGTTCTTTCTGTGAATTCGAGTGCAGTCCATGACATTGGGGTTGCTGCCCATGTTGAGTCTTTGTTTCAATCAATGAACGGCTCAGAACTCGAGTTCTCTTCAGACCACCGGTTTCCGTCAGGTTTCGTCGGTCGACCTGGTTGCCGGGTGCTTTTGAAACATCTTTTTAAAGTTTTTTTTGAATCTGTGTGTCTATCCTGCTTCCCAAAAAGGTTTGTACAGATGTCGACCTATGCCTATGCGTTTCCGTAGACCATGACCCAACTGACTAAGTGCTGAATGGTTGGCAAGTTCTCTAGGTCGTTGTGTACATGTTCAAAAGCAAACATACAAACACACAGTTACCCTATACCAGCACTCGACTCGATGTCAAGGTCTCCTCTGGTGGCTGAAATGGAGACGACCCAAAGTGGTGGTGAGCTGTTGGCCTCCTGAGGGTGCTGGTGGACGAATCCCAGTCAAACTAGATCGGAAGCCCTAGAAAAGTGGGTGTCACCATGTGCAACCAGGTTTGAAATAGTTGAGTTGACTTGCAGGGTGTTGGGTTGGGTGTTGGCTGGTTCTCTATGTCTGGTGCCCAGTAGGTGGTGCCCCTGGCTGGAGGCGGAACCGACTCTGACCACTGTGGGACGTTCCACCCGCCCGTCCAGTCGATTCGCCCGTCTCGACGGCGAAGTTGAATCGGACACGTCAGGAAGGAAGAGTCGAAGGGGACGCTGATGTATCTAATAAATGTCTAAGAGGTCTTGATGTATCTAGAGGTCTTGATAAATGTCAGACATGTATTGACATGTACTCCAATCTACAATTTGTAACGTTTTGATACTTTTTGTATGTACCAGCACCCGACTTCACAGGTCACCACCTGCCACTTTTAAGTCTCCAAAAGCCACCAGGGGAGACCTGTAGAGTTGGGTGCTGGTCGCGGCTGACTGACCGTCCGATGAGTGGGTGATATATAGTATATTAATATGGTCGTGATGGTCCTCCAATCCAATCCTTCAGTCGGCGGCTCGTCTTGGAGGCCACCCGCGTGGACTTTGAAACCCCGGAGCATGGCTCTTGCGAGATCTACGTGGGTCGCTGGGTGGACGCAAAAAGAGGGGCGACAGCCGCCAAGCCGATCATGCTGTGCAGATTGTGCAGGTGCTATCTGCTGTGCATCTGCTGTGCATCTGCAGGTTGTGGGGCAATCGCACCGGGATCAACCGAGGATGATCGTTTTTTCAAGGACAGTTGCCCCAAAGACCATGTAACTATACGTTTCCTGAAGTGAAGGGTTTACCCGAAATCAGGATCAGGCCCCTAGTCAGACTGTCCCCAAATTTATGTGAACAGTCCGGTCTGCACAGTGCAACCACCCAAACAGTCTGGCTGTCCGCAGTTGCCAGACTGCCGAACGGCATGGATCGACCATGGTTTTCGCTCCAGATGTTACTCGAACCCCCCCCCGGTCTTTTTTTGCCAATTAATTGGACGCAACCAAACACAGACCGCCGGAGCATCGCATCGCATCGCTATTGGACGAGGACCCGTTAAAGGGACGTTTCTGAAAAAAACGGACGACGAGGACGTCACGTGGTTCCCGCGGGTCCGGTTCCGTTCCGGTCGCCCCTTCCGAGCAGTCGTCGTCGCTGCCTTGGACGGTGTTTTTTGGCTCAGAGGTGGAGCGGAGCAGCGAAGCCCATGTTCCGTGGTGTTCCACAGGTCGACCCTAGGAAACCACTGCGCAAAGCCCAGCTCAGGACGTTTTGGGAGAAGAAAGCAGGAGGGTTTTTGGGGCACCAAGTCTTTGGGTGAAGCTGTGCATGGAAAAGAGCTGAAGCCAAATTCGTTCATGCTCACCTGAATGGTTCCTATCAGTAAAACTGTACACTGTACATCATTCATCATGTACTTTGACAATGGAATTGGAAGAAACTCCTCATAAACCCAACAAACTTCACCACCGACCGCTGTCTCTTGTTTGACCGACCGCGTTGACCGGATCACGGGGGCAGATCGACGTTCAGCATGGAGGCGCGCTTAAGGGGAGTGGAGGAAAGAAGGAAGGGATCTCGAGCAGTTTTTTTCGTTGTCTCGTGAATTGCTATGTAACATGCAGTTCTAGTTGGCATCGTTTCCTTTTGCCCCTTTTGGTTTCATCCTGACTCAATGTTAAAATGAGATTTGCCAACGATCTATTTTTTGTCCACTCACCTCCAACTGGATTTACAGATACAGATGGATGGAGGTGAGTTTCCTCCGTCAGAACACCAGTCTTCGCATGGCGTTCGAAAACCAGTCTTCGCATGGCGTCTGCTTGTTGGGTCAAACTGGCTCGTTCTTGCGACCTTGGGTTTCGCTGCAGAAGCAGCTGGGATGGACCTACCAAGTTCCCCCCGGAAAAAGGGTGCTTTTTTCAGCTGTGGGTGATGCCCAGTGGGAGACTGGGAGTGGGAGACGCGTGAAGTGTTCTATTCGCCGTCTAGACTGTCTCTCAGTTAAGCCAATTCTCAGCGCCCGGAAGTGAAACAGTCGAAACAGCACAGCTGTATGCGCGGCGGTTTTCACACTCCCGATGATGGAAAGAGCAAATCACCGAAAAGCAAGAAATTCGCTCTCTCTCTCTCTCTCTTACCTCACTCATTGAAAACTCATCACTAATCACTCTAGACTAGGACCCTTTCGATTGTTTGTGGTGACCGCCCAGGACTCCCTCTTTCACACAGGTTCCAACCACCCCACGCGTGGTGTCCCGGTGTCCCTTCCGTCCGGTGGCGCACCTGATCAAGCCAGGACCCGGCGGTGGCCGCTGCGGCGGTCATGGCGGATGCCCTGGTGATGCCAGGAGTGGAGCCCTGGGGAGATCCGAGGAAAGAGCCACCTGTGGTTTGGAACTTACTCAGTGTGGGTGCTTTTTTTGGATCTGTAGCATTTTGAAACATGTATATAAATACACACATTTTTGGGAGTCACAGCCTTATGTTTGAGTCCGCTGAGTCAGCGGATGTTTGTTTTTCGGATACTCCATGGGCATTTAGTGTATACAAAAACCTCCATCCTTGGTGCCAGGACATCTTCCACCAGGACATCTTCCACCTGGGCATATGCCGCCTCCGCATCCGATGATGCACGGCCCCCCTGGGCACATGCCGATGATGCCTCCGGTGTGGAAGCCTGGGCCTGCGAAGAGTGGGACGTTGTCTTCGTGACCAGATGGGACGGATGGTGACCAACGCAAGGCAGAAGGCATGTGCCGGCAAGGCATTCTGCTCGCACGTTTCGCAGTTCTGCTCACCAAGTTGTGAACAGGCTTCCGGGCAGAATGCCGGGAATAGACTTCACACACACACACACTTGTCACATCTCCCAATTCCATGCAGCGTCGCGTGCACTCTAGAAGAGACCCACATGGAACCTGCAAAATACCAGGGGTTTGTAGAGGAAGTCTTCGTCTTCCGGTCCATGGTCATTCGGTGCCATGTGGGTCTCTTCCACCCGTTCGCATCTTCGAGTTCGCGCGTTCGCGCTCGCGTCGACAGCGCGCTTGGGTGGACTCCCAAGCAGGTGTTTCGCTTGGCGTCTCATTGAAGCACTGGGGAAATGGAGAATGAGGAGATGACATGATATATGCATGATATGATATGAGGATGAATGAGAGGGAGAGGGAGTGCCGCAAGAATACCGCCTTCCTTGCGAATCCCACGCGCCCTGCGGAGGGAATCGATGGTTCTTTCGCACCTAGCCACTCGGACTGTCCAGCCTTCGTTGCTGTTGGCCACTCTGACCCCCAGACACTCCATATCATAGGACTGGCATATATTTACCTACATTGCTGTTTCTTTTTTTCCGCGGGGTCTATGCCAGACACATATGTGCTTTTTGGTCTTTTTGGGTTAGTTTGTACTAAATGAAACGGGCAGAACTGTTGCATAGTTGGAAGATCCAGGTATGTCTATTGACCTGACCCCTGTTTCAACCACACCAATGTAGAATGGATGGTTCATCCAAAGTTCGGAAAGCGTGTCTGAAGGGTGTTCATCCAACGTGTTTGTGGATTTTTGCTTACTCTTTTTTTTTTTTAACCAGACAGTTTTAGGGTGTACGTGCTACTCTGCTATGCTGTCTACGGTACGCCGCGGACTCGCAAGCGGTCAGAGATGATAAACCAGACAGTTTTGTTCTGTAGATCATGGAGTCGCCTCCAAAAGATATACGAATCTATTAATCCGCAGACACTCATGTAATTAGGGGATATAGGCATACCGGCATACCCCGTCTTATCGTCCCACCCAAATGCATCGGTCAAAGGAGCGTGGCACGCCCGTTTCGTCCGTCTTTGTTTATTTTGGGGGTCCCTCTGTTAGGGTTTTAAAGCGAACCGACCCTATTCTCTGGATGAACACCATCGCCCGGTGCGTCGAGACTGACGGATGGGTCGAGACCCGTTTGGGTGACACCGGTGTTCGCCGTCGCCAGGGGATGCCGGACATGCATCATCCTGGCATGCCCATGCCCATGATGCCAGAGGAGGCGTGCGCGGTGACGACGAGACTCACCCGACCCACGACCGGACCCACCCGACTTGTTGGTGGACGTACGATGGCAAGGACGGCAAAGCTCAAAGCTCTATAGCTTCTATATAAATGTAGCGAAGACTCTGAGACCTCTTAGGGAGGCCTGTTGGAAGGTGCTGGTAGGGGCTCATGATAGTTTCTGGTATCTCTGAGCAAGACTTGTTTAATCCACATGGGGCTGTTGAGACTAGCACCACTTGAGACGAGCTTGCCACTTGTGAGGAGTCCAAACACGATTCGTTTTCCAAGCGGTTGTGACGTCCAGCGTGAGACGGAGCCTTCCTGGATGCACCATTGATTTTTTCATGGTCTGAATTATCCCGAGCCACCGAGCTGCTTTACTAATGTACAAAAGCCGATGAACCATGAAGAAAAACATCGTCTTGGAAGGCCAAAATAGGGTATAACAATACCGAATCAGATGTTTTTGTGGTGCTCCAATCCCAGTAACGAGCCCATCACGTGCTCGTGACGGATCTAAGCATGAAACCGAATGGGGACCTGATCCTCGGAACTTCCTTTTGCTCGACAGATGTCGGGGCTTTCCTGATCTAAGGGAAGGTCTTTTGTTAATTTCCACTACGGAGCATGGGACCTGATCTAAGGAATGTCTCTTTTATGTAATTTCCTAGGCAGAGTATTCTCCTTTTGAGTCTTCTCCTCGTCTACACCCATTTCAAGGACACATGATGCCACGAAGAATCTCAACTGCTTCCCTTCACACATCAACCTGTACACCCCCCCAAACCAAAAATGAATGAACACCTCAGAACAGCCGCGAAACAAACCCCTTCAGGACTCGTTGAGTCGGACCTCACTGGACCGTTTCGAAGACCCGTCACCTCCACGCCACGCCACGCCGGCCACGTGCCGCGGGTCGAGGCGAACGCCGCGCATCGCCCCTCCAAGCGACGGCGCTTGAAAGGCCTGGATGCCAATAGCTGGGAGGCCCAAACGGTGCGGATGGTCGGATGATCGGAGGGGGAGCAGAGCGGAGAGAGGGAAGAGGTCGATGAAGAGATGAGAGAAGTGGAATGGCGTCGAGGTGCAAGGCAAGGGCCAACAGATGTGTTTAACCTTGTTTCCTTGGCTCCCATTGGGTGTGTAGAGAGCTGGAAGTTGGACAATTTGAGGGATGCGAGGGACAGAAGTCGATGGATTCTTCTGTACTGCATTCTGCAGTCGGAAAGATTAAAAAGTGAAGCCACTTGATCAAATTGGACGAAACAGAGCTGGGAGACATGGAGATGGTGAGCCCAACTGGTCAGCCTGTTCTGGCCTGCTATAGGGTGCAAAGGCTGCAAAGAACACTTCAAGGGATTCGATAGAACTTGGATACTGCAAGTACATATCGATTGTAGAGCTTCGCAGACCGGAGATACCGGTTGGGCGCGTGTTCGCTATCGTGTTCAGTTTCGGACACTTGCGTTGTTCCTTTCGCATGCGTCGCGCGCGCTCCCCCCCGAGACCTTGTATCAAACAAGTTTGAGGCGTGCAAGCAAGCAAGCTAAAAAGAGACCAGGCAAAAAATCTCTCAGATTCGCGGGCAAGCAAGCAAAAAGAGACCAGGCAAAATCCCTCAGGCTGGTGGTGGAGAGGCCCTTTCTTAATGACCAAAAAGACGGAAAGCACTGTAAATATATGTCTAAATATCAATGTCTTTTGCTGCTTGCCCAAAGCATGCTATTTGCGTAGCTTTTGGTGCTTTTACGCCAGGAAACCACGTAAATACCGATGGCTTTGAGCTATCGAGTGCTCAAAACTACGGTATATACGAGGTTTTCCCGAAAAACATATTATATTTTTAGCACTTCGCGCACCACACCCCAAAAAACGTCGATACTTACGCAGTTTTTGCTACGCTGCGACATTTTTTTCTAGATCGAAGTTTGTGAAACCACTGTAATTTTCAGTGTTTTGCGCCTTCACGCGAGCCGAAAAAGGCCTCAAAGCTGTCCCTGTAAGCCCCAAATCCAGCTCCTTTCCAGATCCCAAATTTTTGACCATTTTTTCGACCCCCCTGGGTCCCCCAAAAAGGCTTCTCCCCCACCAGGCTCAAGGATTTCGCTACCCTGAAATGGGATAGGTCAAAACCTGAAGCCTCGATCCGCCTGGTCAGCTTAACCTCCCTGGTCAGTCTCCCGGCTTTGACCCTTCCCCAAAGGCCATTCAGGCGCTTTTCAAGGCCTTGCATCGCCCCTCGACTGATGCTGCCCCTCGACTGAGGCTTGGAAAAGCTGCTGCGTGGGCTCTACCAATGCCTTAGGCGAGCGCCTGTAGCGACTCGCACGCGAGTGCTGGGGTGGTGACTGCGGTCGACTGCTGTGGGAAGACTTGTTGACAATTCCAACGACTCGGTGGACCAATCCATACCCATGTTCCTCTTTATATATGATATAGTAATATTATATATATAGTATCAATCAATATTGATCAGATGTAGCACCAGTTACATGTACATGACATAGCTTGTATAGATGTATGTTTCACTGCAGCCGTTTGTTCAATCCGTTTGTTCAAGTTTGTGGTTTACTTTTGTGTTCATTTCGATACCAGAGCTCACGCTTGGAGTGGAGCTAAAAGTGTGCCTAAGCTTCAGCTACAACCTTTGGGACTGTGACCCTAAGTCACTGAGTTTAAGAGCCTAAATTCTCCGTTCATGGTAGCGGAGCCTGGTTCTAAGACCCGGCTACCGTCTGCGAATCGAAGGTTGCCGAGCCGCTTCGGCTCTGGCACCGGAGATCCACAAAACAAGCATCACTTGCAGGAAAGCCGGATTGCTTCAATCCCTGGCTAGCAAGTCAACATGGCGCAACAGCCAGGAGCACAGGCACCACAAGCCACAGACATGGCACAACAATTTGCACAGATGATGCAAGCCCTAGCACAGGGGCAGAACCAATTGCAACGAGCAATGGCAGAAGCATATACACAACAAACGGCAATCACAAGGAACATAGCCACTAGCGTAGAAGTAAGAGACAGATCAGAGTTGAAAGGCATTCCAAAGCCTGACAAGTTCAGTGGACATACAGGTACCTGGGACTCATGGTACTTCAAGTTCAAGACTTGGATTGAGACAAGTCACAAGAATGCAGGAAAGTGCATTCAGCTCCTCGAAGAGCATCAAGATACAGAGATCAATGAGACATCTCTGGAAGATGATTATCCTGAAGGAGCCGAGCTTGTTTCAGCTCAGGCCCGACAGGCTCTGATCTCACTATGTGAGGGAGAAGCCCTCGAGATTGTCAAGAATACCTCCAGAGGTCAGCACTTTGGCCTAGAGGCTTTGAGACGATTGATCACTAAGTATGATCCACAGAACCCACAAGCAAACTCAGCTTTGCTGAAGAAGGTCCTGCACCCACAACAGTGTGCACTGGACAAGCTCAGAGAGAGCATAGAAGCCTGGGAAAACATCAGGCGAAAGTACGAAGAGCGAAAGAAGAAAGCTCTTGATGATGACATCGCAAGAAGTTGTCTTCAGCAGATGTGCCCAGCCAAACTTCAAGATCACCTTGACCTCCAGAGTTCGAGACTCACTGACTATGCCATCATGAAGTCAGAGATTTTGGCCTACCTCGAGAACATCGAGAGCCGAAAAGAAGCAAAGACTGGATCAGCACCAATGGATGTTGATGCACTAGCCGCAGCTGCCAGCCAGATGCAAGCTTCACTTGCAAGTCTGGCCAAAGCCAAAGGAAAAGGCAAAGGTGGCTCAAAAGGC
Organism: Durusdinium trenchii; assembly: GCA_963970005.1. NCBI lineage: Eukaryota > Dinophyceae > Suessiales > Symbiodiniaceae > Durusdinium > Durusdinium trenchii. Next base: position 435,492 of record CAXAMN010026761.1, on the reverse strand, counting down.
GGCACAGGAAAAGGAAAGAGTCAAGATGGAGGCAAGGGAAACGACAAAGGTAAACAGAAGGGAAAAGGTTCTTCATGGTCCAATCCCTCGTCATGGAACAACTCATGGAACAAGAATGATTGGTATAAGAATGATTGGAACAAGAGTAGTTGGTACAACCAAAACTCCAAGGGTAAAGGCAAAGGTGGCAAAGGAAAAGACTCTAAAGGCAAAGGCAAGAGTAAGAGTAAGAAGGTAGCTTCAGTGGAGGAATCTGAAACCTCTATGGCTCAAGAGCATCAACCCGAGCCTGAGTATTCCGCTGACATCGCCACCCTCTTTGCCATCGAGATGGAGAAAGCAGCACCTGCCGCAATTTCTCGTGGAGCAGCCAAGGCAAAAGCTGAGACTGAAGTCAAGGCTATGCCAAAGAAGCCAGGAGCTGGAAAAGGTCGTCCTGGAATTGCAGCTGCTGGGATTGCAGTCATGAACCAAGCAATCCAAGAGACCATGCAGTCAAATCGCGAACTGTATGAGAAGAAGTCCGAGACGATCCAGAAGGCCATTGAAGAGGCCGAAGCCAAAGGCAAAGCAGCCAATGACGCCATCTTGGAACAACAGGCCGAGATGAAGAGGCTGAAAGAACAGTATGAAGAAAAGGAGAGAGAAGCCAAGATCTTGCTGAAGAGACCAACTCCTCGCCGCGCCGCTTCGGTGCCGGCGGAGTCGCCAAGGCTCTCAGCTGATTTGGCATCAGGCATGGACCCAAGATTGGCCAAGAAGAAGAAGAAGAGCCGTCAGCGCGCCGAGCAACATCGCGTTGAGAAGGCCCAGGATCGTTTCGAATCCTGGCGCGACTATGAGGCCAATTACCCTGAGGAGCTCGACTACTATGAGATCGCTCGTGCCAAGGGTACTGGTCGACTTCAAGCTTGGGATGATGAAGATGATGAGGGAAAGTTTGATGAAGCCCCTCAGCCTCGAGGTCGGGAAAAGGCCCAGAGGCATCGTGGCTACAAGAAGCCAGGAAAGACAAAGAAGCCTGAGAAGCCAAAAGAGAAGGAGCCCAAGATCGAGGATCTTTCCACTCAAGAGTTGGCAGAGATGAAGCGGGAAAGCCAGACATGGACGGCTACCAGCCATCCAGCCCGCAGTGTCATCGACAAAGCGCTTACTGCAGCTGGGTTCAACCCAGAGGACTACGTTGTGATGAAGCGCGTCGAAAGCCAAGCCGAAGGAGCAACAAGTGCACCATCCTTCGCAGCTCCAGTCATGGAGAACATCAATTCCCTTGATGTGACTGAGATCGAGGGACTCGAAGAAGAAGAGTTTGAAGGTGAAGTTGAAGAGGATGAGAATGGCACTGAGCCAGCTGACGATGAGTCAGATGGACAAGAGGAAGAAAAAGAGAAAGACACTGTGCCATGGCTCGATCACATGTTCCAAGAGCGCATCCTCAGCTATGATGAATGGGTAGCCAAATGCACCCACAAGAACAGAGATGGCAGCAAGCACATGGTTTGCCGTGCGTGCAACAAGGCCCTGAGGTGTGACAATGACACCGGCCTATGGAACCATCATATGGCTTTGAATTGTTGCCCGCCAAAAGTCCTCAACCAGTGGGCAAAGGAATGGACGATCAAGCAGAAAGAGATGGGAAAGCGCATCAAGACTGCCAAGGGACAGCAAGGCAGCCCAACTTCAAAAGATGCGCCAAAGCATGTGAAAGATGCCGACATGGATCTGAAGCCCGAAGATGTGGCAAAGCATTTGAAGATGAAAGATCCAAAGCTTGAGACCGTCAAGAACGAACCTCCTTTCTACATGACAGCCCATATGCAGAAGATGATGGAAGAACAGGAGGAGGAAGATGAGGTTGGCCCAAAGACGCCAAAGCAAAGGCGCATTGCCAAGACACCTCCACCTCCTGAGAAGAAGGGGAAGACCAAGGAGGAACGCATGGCCTGGTTCAAGAGCTCAACTGAAGAGCATATGGAGCGATTCCGTGGACCAGGATCCAAGCCAGAGGAATCCAGCGAAGCGCCAAGGCAGACGCTTCGGCTGAAGTCCCGGTCACGATCCCCGGGCAAAAGCCGAGCCGCTTCGGCTCCGGCTGCCTCCGAGAAAGGCCAAGGAAAGGGCAAGCAGAAGAAGGTGCAGTTGACCCGAGCTGTCAACGTAGCCACCCAAGACGCTGCCCGTGAGGCCCAGAAGGGAAAGGGAAAACGATATCCCACTCCCTCAAGCGAGCCTGATGAAGGCGATGAAGATCCACTCGCTCTCAGGAGTTTGGAGCTGGCATCCATGGAGGCGCCAATGGCTCATCAGGTGACCTTGGATTCAGGAGCCGCGACCTCCTGCATCCCTGTTGAACTGGCCACCGCATTGGGCTACAAGCCTACCCAGCCTGAAGGCGCCTGCAAAGTCTACAAGACTGCCTCAGGCGAAGTGGTCAAGGACCTTGGCAAGATTGATGCCATGGTGACCATCGGCGTCGGCCAGAACTCCCTCAATGGACGTTGCTGTTTCCGGGTGATGGCGGTTGCAAAACCGCTGCTCTCCGCGGGGGCCCTTATGAGCAAGGGCTGGTCCATTCAGATGCACGGATCTGGTGGACATATCTCCCGAGACGGGACTAAGATCCCGATCTCGTTCAGCAACGGCGTCTGTTCTGTGCCGATTGCATTCCACCCTTTCGTCCGGCACCGCAATGGGTAAGTCCGGTAGTGGACGAACAGGCCGAAGAGGCCGAGCCAGGCGACGAAGTTCCGCCTGAGCTCAAAATCAATGCTCCCATTCGCCCGACGCGAAAAGAGTTTGAAGAGCATGCTGTTTCACACTTTCCTTTTAGGTCTTGGTGTGAGGCCTGTGTAAGGGGAAAAGCTAAGGCAAACCCCCACAGGAAGATAGACCACACCGATGAGACAACCCCAGTAGTAACTGTAGACTACTGTTTCATGAACTCGCGGACTGATGACGTAGTTTTGGACGAGAAGACTCATGCACCAATTCTTGTTGTCAGAGATCGATGGACGAAGCATCTTTTTGCTCATGTGTTGCCCTACAAAGGTGTGACAAAAGGTCCATATGGATCCAAAGTACTTTTGAACGACATCAAGAAACTAGGATACTCCAAACTGATCATTCGACATGATCCTGAACCTGCTCTCACATCCGTTGTTGAGGCAGTAAAGAATGGGTTTGAAGGAACCCTGATCATCGAGAAGAGCCCGAAAGGAGTCAAAGAATCCAAGGGAGAGATTGAACGAGCAGTTCAAACCTTGGAAGGACAAGCCAGGACTCTTCGAGCCGCAATCGAGTCGAACTATGGTGAGAAACTTCCTGACGATTCACCTGTTTTGACTTGGTTGGTCGAACACGCATCCACTGTCTATAACTTGTTTTTCCGATCCACCGAACTTCAAGACGGAAAGACTCCGTATTCACGACTTCGTGGACGTGAATGGAAAGTAGCAATTCCACCATTTGGTGAGGCCGTCGAATACCTCAAGAGAGGTCACAAGTTCGAGGCCCAATGGACCAAAGGAATTTTTCTAGGAGTGAAAGACACCACCACAGAGAAGATAGTAGGAAATTCCACAGGCGTTTTCACAGTGCAATCCATCCGAAGAAAGCCAGAAGAAGATCGATATGATTCAGAGTTGCTGAAACCGATCACTGGGATTCCCTGGGATCCTCAAGCAATTCGCGAAGAACCAGCGATTGCAGCCCCAAGGGAACCAATCATTGCCAGCCCAAGTGGTGAAGCTTTAGCTCAACCACCGGCAATCGATGACAAGAAAAGAAAGCTGAGAAGACTTTACATTACCAAGAAAGACCTGGAAAAGTTTGGGTACACCGCAGGTTGCCCAGCCTGTGATGCCACACAGATTGGCAAGAGATCTACAGGCATTCACCACACCAACAGGTGTCGAGACAGACTTGAAGAGTGCATCAGAGGAGAAGAAGAAGAGAACCCAAGAGTGGCAAGACATGAAAGTCGAGTTGGAGAGGCAATCACTGGCATGCCACAACCAGTCAGTGGTAAAAGACCTCAAATCCTTCATGGATATGAAAGCAAAAGACCATCGGGAGTTCCCGATTCGTGTCGAGTGTTCGCACGACTTGACGTCGAAGCTTACTGTTTTCAAACCACCATGCCAGGAGGACCTGATTGGTCTACCGTCTGGCACCGAGTCACAAGAAACCATGCAAACAATGCAATCATCGAGAGTGGAGTCATGACAACAGACCTTCCACCAGAGATACTCAATGGAGCATTACCACACAAGATGGACATTGTGACAGAACTTTGGTACGAACCAGAAGCAGCACCACCAACACCAGGCACAGCATCGGCTTCAGCATCAGGTATTCGCAGACCACGCGAACCTGAACCACATGGAGAAAAGAGAGAACACGAAGAACAACATGAACCAGCAGGATCACCCACAGCAAAAGCCAGAGTAGATAGAGACAAGAAGAGAAAGGCAGAAGGCGAACATGAAGATGAAGCCGAGAGAACAAGAGACATCCAGAGTATTGAGATGGCTCTAGAAAGCCTAATCCTAGAAGACAGAGAGAGAGTGCTATCTAGCATCGACCCAGAGAAACCAGTGTGTGAAGAGAAGATCCCACTGCCAGAAGAAATGGCAGAAGAGGCAAAAGACTGGTGGTACTACGATGACATCAGTGGAAAAGAGCTTCTACCTGAGAAGGTAGAGAAAGCCAGAAAAGACGAAATCGACATTGTCGAATCAATGGGAGTCTGGGAGAAGATCCCAAGAAGCAAAGTTCCAAAAGGAACCAAAATCATTGGAACTCGATGGGTAGATGTGAACAAGCAAGATGAAACCAATCCTCTCTACAGAAGTCGATTGGTAGCACAAAAAATCAAAAGAGGCTCAGGTTTTGACGAATTTTTCGCAGCCATGCCGAGCCTAGCAGCTTTGAAGCTACTGCTAACCATTGCAGTCAGCGACAGCCTTCCATTGGAGAAAGGCGAAAGAAGAAAAACAAAGCAATCTTTCCTAGGATTTTTGGATGTGAAGAGAGCTCATTTCTACTCCAAAGCAACAAGAGAACTCTATGTTGAAATTCCATCAGAAGGCAAGAAACCAGAAGATGGAGATGTGGTAGGAAGATTGGTCAGAAGCCTTTACGGAACCAGAGACGCACCCATGAATTGGGAGCTGACCATTGCAGAGTTTATGAAGAAGCTAGGATTTGTTCAAGGCAAGTCCAACCCATGCATCTACTACCATGCATCCAGAGAACTTCGAACAGAGGTGCATGGAGACGATTTCACGACAGTTGGAAGTTTTGATGACATCAAATGGTTTCACACTTCAGCAGCTAAAGAATGGCAAGTTGTGGAACGAGGCATTCTCGGTCCACCAGGTTCACCAAAGGCAAGCCAACAGATCAGAGTGCTGAATCGCATCATCACCTGGTCAAATGAAGGCATTTGGTGGGAACCAGATCCAAGACATGCAGAGTTGATCATCAAGTGGCTAGGCACTGGTCAACCAGGTAAGGTCAAAACACCTTTGGCCAAGCCAAGTCAAGAGGAACTCCAACACGAAGAAGTTCCGCTGAGTGCCGAAGATCCAACGATGTATAGATCTATTGCTATGAGAGCCGCGTATTTGGCACAGGATCGACCCGATCTGCAAACTGCAACGCGCTCGTTGGCACAAGGTCTACAGAACCCAACATCGAGGCACTGGAATATGCTGAAACGATTGGCTCGATATGTCAGGTATCGACCAAGAGTTGCACAGTTGTTTCCAAACCAAAGCACCTGCAACCCCTTCAACATGTGGTCAGACGCCGACCATGCAGGTTGCATAAGGACACGAAAGAGTGTGTCAGGAGGCGTGCTCATGGCCAACAAATGCTGTCTCACTACGTACAGCAAAGGCCAAGGAGTTGTCTCCCTGAGCAGTGGCGAATCCGAGTGCTACGGACTTGTTTCACGAGCATGTCAAATGCTTGGAATCGCATCAACTGCAAGAGACTGGGGATTGTTTCCCAGCAAAGAGGTGACAATGGACGCTTCCGCTGGCATCGCCATGGGAAACCGTCGAGGCTTGGGACGAGCTAAACATGTTGACACTCAGTACCACTGGGTACAAGAGCGTACAGCAAAGAAAGAGTTTCGTCTCAAGAAGGAAGGCACCGACCGAATGTTGGCCGACGTGCTAACGAAAGCTGTCACTGAAGAGAAAATGACTACAGCCATGAAAGGCATGAACTTCCACTACCTGGAAGGTGAACATGAACTGACCCTGAAAGCGTGAACGGCTTGAGCTAAAGTAGGTACTTCTTCAAGACCAAGATGTACTGAAGGGGTACGAGCTAATTCACTGAAGTGCTAACCCTGACTCGCATGTTAAACTCGGGAGGCGTGATCAGATGTAGCACCAGTTACATGTACATGACATAGCTTGTATAGATGTATGTTTCACTGCAGCCGTTTGTTCAATCCGTTTGTTCAAGTTTGTGGTTTACTTTTGTGTTCATTTCGATACCAGAGCTCACGCTTGGAGTGGAGCTAAAAGTGTGCCTAAGCTTCAGCTACAACCTTTGGGACTGTGACCCTAAGTCACTGAGTTTAAGAGCCTAAATTCTCCGTTCAAATATATAATTGTATACTATACCACATATATCAAACAATAGCTGTTATGTTGATTGCTGCATGATTTCATCTCTCTTAAGATCTTGAAACGAAACCCAATTGGAAAAACACATCCGAGCCTCTTCACCTCGTTCTTCGCTTCGCCGGAAGTGGTGGCGGGTTAAACGCACCTCCTCGGTGCGCCGTTCCGCCAGGCGCTTAGTCGACGGTCTGCCGGAGAAAGGGCCGAAGGAGGCGCCGGTGGAAGTGCTGGAGGAGGACCGGCGCCGCCGAAGGAAGAACGACGACCATTGGTTCAAACCGTTGAGAAGGAGAAGAAGAAGTCGACCGTTTTTTGGAGGAAACCAAGTGGTGGTAGAAGGATCTTTGAGTATTAGCTGGAAATGAGTGTCAATGGGTAATAATAAGATCTGTTTAATAGTTTTTGAGGGATGCTGACTCAGCCCAGAGCTAGCCTAGATACTTGCTGAAGGTCCATCGCCCACCGGATACAAAGACCACAAGTCGGAGGAAGAGATCTACTTTCTCTCACCATTCGTTCATCAACCCTCACTTCATCAAGAAGCAATCCCCTGTTGACCCTGCTCAGGTATTCATCTACCTTATTTCATCCCTTTTCCATCCTTCCTTTGTCGCGCCCTGAGAACTGCCCACGCGCTGACGCTTTCTGCATCCACATCGCGAACAGCAAATATACCAGGACCATCCGACCATCGGGGTGGACTACCCCACACTACTTGTACTTCGGCCGGTCGGCTTCCTATTCCAGGGCACCCCGACGATGGTCGGATGGTCCAGGTATATGTGATAGTCCATAGATGTCTAGTTCGGGTCCTTCAACCTCCGTTGACACCAAATTGTATGGTGAGTCCGTTGCCTTTTTCCGCTTCGTCCGTCCGGAGGAGCTGGAGAAGTTTTGGCGCTTGCGCTTCGACGCGCGCGCCCTCGGGGAGTCAGGCGGGCCCGAAGGGAAGGGACCAGGATTAATCACCAACCAAGCATGAAGCCTACACCGACTTCGTCGTGCCTCCTCAGAAGGTATGACTGGACCATGACTGGCATCCACCCCAGTCCCACCGAACCGAAACGAAGGTACTTGGAGGCCTAGGGGAAGAGGTTTTGCAGTTCAAATTGGGGTGGGTTTTATTCGCCCCCACCTCGTGCGGAAGCTTTCGTAAAGCCATTTGAAGGGAAGGGCGCGGAAGCAAATGCAAACTATGCTAATCATGCAGTGTCATCCCCCACACACACACACACACACATAGCTAGCATCATCTCTCTGCATGTGTTGGGCTATGTTAGGCCCATGTTCAAAAGCAGGAGAAATATACCGAAACAAAAGGCACCACGCGTCCCAACAAAGTTCCGGGTGAGTCAGTCAGTTATCGGGCCTTTTCGTTCATTCGGTGGTCATGGGACCACCAGTTCGTACATGTTCGGTCTGATCTGGAGAACCCATGCAGAGGGCGACCTGTTTGGAAGGCGAAGGGTGTGCCCGCGGAGCCGTCCGGGAGACGTGCCCGCAGGGGTTGGTGCAGTCTTTTGAAATCACGTCCGGTCGCATGTCCTCCCCTCCAAAACCATCCCACAGGAGATCACTTCCAGGACATCACCCGGGATCGAAGCCCATCCCACATCCGGGGTGGCTATAAATACTTTGAAACACAGAACATTTGGGGGTTCCCCTCCATAGCAGGGGTTTTCACCCTCAACCCGTTTCACATTGCTTCGGGCTTGGATTCGAACCGGACGGGTGGTGTGGGTGGTGGACGGGTGGTGTCGAACTGGCTCTTTGCAGCGGCTGATGTGCTCGGACCGGGTCGACGGTCCACCGGTTTGGGGTCCGGTTTGGGGATGGGTATACGCGATGGAGCTCGGTGTTCTTCCAATTCGAGCTGAGCTTCTTCCAGCTCCATCCCCTCTCCTCCATGGCCCTTCGGGCTTCCTGGCCCGCCCACCATTTTTTTGTGATAGCCAGGCTATCCGAACAACCATTATTCTAAGGATTTCACACGGCAATACCAGGTCAACCATGGTCAACCATTTTTTATCAGCTGGATCGGGCGCTTCATAACGAACATTCTGGCGGCTCCTGAAAATGGGGTTCCAAGGGATTCCAAGGCTCTCCAGGTGAAACATTTGAGCAGGCTGAGGCATGTTTTTCTCATCGCCTGGTGAGGATGCCCCTGCAGAACTTGGAGTAGGAGCAGTCACTCCACACATTGAGAGTTTGGTCCGACATACCTTGCCGGTCTCCGTTCCCTGGGAGTCCAATATTCTTTTGAAGCGAACATGCATACAACATCATACTTGGATGGTGCCAAATATAGTACAACTGGACTTCTAGGGTTGCAGGTCCTTCAGTTTTCGAGTTTTGGGAGCTTTTTCCGAAAAGGAACAGGGAATTTTCGTCTTCGGACGCTGTCAGGAACCCCTGCTTTCCTTCGGCGCTTTCCAGGGGTCTGGGACTCAAGGAAGTGGTGGAAAAGGGGAACATGGAGAACGAGTCAAATGTAGAAAATGAGATGGAGCCATGCAGAGCAGTTCCATGCTTTTTGTGGCCTTCTTCGCAGCTGGCATACGTGGCCTTTCTTTTCTTTTCCCCAAACTAAAGCAATCGTGGCACGGAAGCCCCAACATCAAGTTTAATTTGGTGTCCTAAAAACCATGTCGAATCCGGTAGAAGTTGGAGTGTTCTGGTGTGCTTTCACAAAACTAATTATGCTTCATGAAGTTTGCTGGACAATACAGGTACAGTTGGCCATGCTGAAGTACAGTGAAACATAGTGAAAACTCTTTGGGCCAAGAACAGGCATGGGACATAGGACATGGCACCCTGCTCCGCACATCTTGCATGAAACACCTCCAGCCCAGACGCGAAGTCTGGACCCTCCGTTCAGGGCCTGGCCGTGCCCTCATGTCATATGGAGGGGACCATCTCTTTGCCTTGAATTTAAGAACTTCAGCCGGGCGTTCCGAACATAGAGGGATAGACCCAACGGACACCATCCATTGGCCTATCGGATAGACCCAAAGATAGACTCAGATAGACCCAAACCAAAGGAGATGTACCAAAGATAGACCCAAAAAATAGACCCGGGCTCCGCTCCACCCAAAGATAGACCCGGTTGCAACAAAGGATTTTGCCTTCTCTTGACGCAGACTGTGACCACACCGAACGCTTGACTGCCTGGAGGTCTTCAATGTACGGAGCAATGGGCTCGCAGTGCTAGTGTCACCTAAAGAGGACTCTCCACAGCATCTTGGGGGTGGCGGGATTTTTTGGGAGCAAACAGCTTTTTGTTTCACGGCATCCAGACATCCTGCGCTGCATTCGTCATCAGACTTCATTGGTGAAGTTGTGAGGCGCAGTGACGAATTACAATGATATCGGCGATTTTGGTAGCGTAATGATAAACTATTGCAATCAATCACCTAATCCTCAGCTATGGAATGCATTTTACTGGATCCAACCTGGTTGCAACAAAGTAGTAGTACAGGGCATAGTGGAATAGAGCAGGTGCATGTCAGAATGAGAGGACCCTCCAGCATTGGTGTTGGTAAACACTGTTCCATCATCTATATACAGTCACAGTTCTATCTGCCTGGCGTGCCTGGATCCTCTCACATGCTTCCTGGTGACAAGTTCGGTGCCCAGAAAAGCAGCCTCCAATGGAGTGTCCTGGGTTCCGATTTGGGCCAAAAGCTTGGCCGAAGGTTGGCCGAACGTGTGAAGCCATCCAACCCATCCAACCCATCCCAACGGACCTGCAACCGATCCCAACCAGCCACCGACTGAAGTGTTCTTCTCCGGGGGCAAACTAGAAGTTTCAACATGAAGCGTTGTATGTCTCTTTGCCCTTGCTGCTTTCTGCCTTGGAACCCAGACCCTGTTGTGGGATTAGTGGTGAGAGGGGTCATGTGATTCCTGCAACCACTGTGTCCTGCAACCACTTGACTAAACAAAGTATACACAGTTCTTCGGTTCTTCGGCGTCTTCCTCGGTTCCAGCTTGCCGACCAAAGCACCCGTACCTTCCGGCTGGCTTCGGCGGTGGTTGTTCGGCGGATGGAGGGGGGGCACTCTCCTCACCCAGCGCCGTTCTTCACCAGGCCCTGGCACTGGGTGACTCGTGAGTCCCAAGCTCACTGGGTGATTCTTCACCTGGCGCACTGGTGCACCACAAAACGCGCCACACGTTGAGCCCCAATGCCTTCATCCGGCCCTTCCGGGTCGGGACTCGGTTCTTCTCGGTTCGGTTCGGCAGGACCCCAACTTCGACGAGGCGGCGGCGCAGGGTTTGGAGAAGACTGCTGAGGGCAAGGGCTTCAAGGCACGGAGAAGACTGCTGGGTGGCTGCGGGAAGCCGGAGCCTGAAGCAGACAGCAATGCGGTAGAGTCTTTCCACCCTCGGGGGCCTGGGCTTGGTAGAGGGCAGGAGAAGAGAGGGCCACTTGCTTGGAACTTGGGGTCCGTACTTTTTGTTTTGACAGCTGTACTCCGCTTAGAAATTCCAGCGACATGCACAGTTTCTCAGTTTCTCAGGTTTTTTTGGCACGGTGGCGCAGATCAACAGACGAAAAGAGTTCCATCCCCAAGAAGTCCAGTTCGACCACACTCCAACCAACTGACATGGAAGTGGAAAGACCCCTGTTCATAAAGGAACGTCGTCTTCCCAACGGGTCATGCCTTTCACTTGCATGTGATGTGTTCGTCCGAGTGTACAACTACAATTCCTTCGCGCAGTGTGAAACGGAAGTGCCTTCAATCAGACGAATCAGATCCCCAAACATCAGCGAGTCAAAAAGTGAAAAGTCCCACATGGTCTCGTGGGATGTGGCATCGGGCATCAACCCATCCTCATCCCAGGACGTGAATTTCAGAGCGAATTTCAGATCCTCCAAGCAGAAATTCCTGGGCGTCCTGGCCCGGGCGTGATAGCCACATCTTCCTCATCGGATCTCCAGATCTTCGGTCCCAGCGCGTCAAGCACACAGCGCCGCCGTCGTCGGCACGGTTCCGCATCCGTTTCGCATCCGTTCCGTGTGTGTTTTGAGCTTCAAAACAGTGAAGCAACATGACGCAACCATAGAAATGTCAACTTGTCACATTCCACACCTGGTTCCTTTCTTCGACGCAGGCGCCGGAGGGATTTGCCAATGGCCTTGGGGAGCAGGCCGGTCTCGACGGTCTCCAACATGGCCCGTTCTTCCCGGGTTGACGAAGTGGACGATCAGCACCAGGGCGTGATGGGGGTGTCGAGTCTTATAGCCCCGAGGAGAGGTGATTCGCGGTGTCCATGAACCACCCCAGATCGGAGGGTTTCGAACTGTTTCGTCATGTTTGGGAAGGGTTGGAAGCCACTTTGGAGACGGGCCCCACCGGCCCATGAGGACGGCTTTTTCCTTGGCTTTTCACCAGGGTCGACAGATTGTTCGATGACTTGGGACAAAGAAGAAGTCCTCCAACGGATTCAAATCCAGCGGGTCATTTCAAGATGCTAAGTTTGTTCCCTAGGGAGCCAGTCGTACCTTCTCAGAAGGTATGACTGGACCCTCCTGGCACCTACATAACAGTGTCTCCGTCCTCACCTAACCTGAGGTTCGGTACGAAAACGGATCCCTAGGGGTTGTAGTTGGAGACTGAAGCAACCTCAACTCATCCCAGGAGTCCCTCAAAACATCCCAGCTTGCGTTTGAAAGAGGAGGGATTTGTTCTCCCCATGTCCGCTCCAATCCGTCCATCCCTTGCCCCCCCACGCGCAGCGCGTGGGTGTGTTTAGACAAGACAACCCCCCACGCGCACTGGAAATCATGCAGTGACACGGTGGCACTGCAACAAAACCGGTTCTGTACAAGTAATGCTTGCAGGGTTTTCACCATCTACCGCCCGTCTTGTTGCCTTTGTTTGCAGCCATGTGGTCGCGTTCACGAGGAACTGGTTCGGCCAGGTGATTGCAGCGATCGTGAACCTCACGGCTGAGGAGACGGGGGTAGAACAGACCGACCCGACGCGATTCCACACATGTTCGTGTGGTGAGGAATCAACGGTCAATGCAGAGTGAAGTAACCCTCAGTGAAATTCAGCAAACAGGACAGCTGCATGTTATTTTTTGCTTGGGTATGGGGTCTACATTTCCTGTACACGTATATGTAACGTATATTATGTATATTTATGTAAAGCTATATATATATATATTATACGAGTATGACTATATACATATTTATTCAGTTTATACATATATATATAGATATACACATATTACACATTGATTTATTATGCAACCCCCATCCTATACTCCTTTCTCGGTATATGTTTGTGCAGCAGAAACAATCCCCCCAACACACACACACATGCTTGGACAGACACAGACTCAGACACACACACACACACACACACGCAACACACACACACAGACAAATCACCACTGGTTCGGACCTCAGTCTCTCAGATTTTAGTTTTCTTTGTTGTAACACCTGCTTGCTTTGAATACCCCACCGCCTCTTCCAGAATTGAACTGATACTTGCATGTGCTGAACTCTTACACCACAACTGCATCACACAAATGTATAAAGAGGCTTTTGAATTTGAAAGCATATTTCCTTACCTCAAGGAACCACCCTTTGAGAAGCAACGCAAGAATCCCTTTTCAGAACCATAGTCGGACCATAGTACACCCTTTTTTATATGCCCTCATGTTTAGGTCTAAGGACAACTTCCCTTTCTGCCCCAGTATTAGATATCTGTCAAAGAAGAGGCTGTCTATCGACACGGTAGGGTAGACTGAAGTACATGTGATTGTACCCAAATGTGGGAAGAGTCTCTTGTTTTCTCAGAGGCACCTTTTATTCAAAGTCCACTGAATTCTTGAGACTCCGCCTTGACATGATAGGGTGTCCTGTCAAAATGAAATTACTTGCAGTCTAGATAAGATCAGGTTTCTTAACTATGATTCAATGTCTTTGACATGAACACATGTTCTTGAAACCTGAAATGCTTCCCCCCACCGGCCCCCACAACAAGATTCTTTTGAAGCGGTCGATTCTCTGCCCCAGTCACTTTCCTTGAGGCCCGGTTCCTGTTTTCGTTGCCATGGCCTCATTCCCCGTTGTTTTATCTCGCCCATTTTTCTTCATATCTCGCCCCATGCAGGGCTCTCACATCTCATCTTGAGCCGCGCCTCTCCCTTGGACAAGCGTTCTGTTCATTGAACATCTCATCCTGCCCGTGCCCTGCCCTCATCCGCACCGACCTCCTCCCTCCGCACGAGACGCACGAGACGCAGCCGGTCGGACGACCTGAACGACCACCACCGACACGCTGGGGGGAAAAGGATCCCAAGCGTGTCCCCCATTGGTTCGGGCCCGGACCGTTTGAGGGTGGTTGATTTCGGACCTACCCGCGACCGTGCGAGATGTTGCATTTCCATTTGAATGTTCCTCCATTCTGGACTCGTACGAGTGTGTCCTTCAATAAAACGGTCTCTCCAAAATCTTGCGCCCGGCAAGGATTGACATAGCCTGTCTGGAAGACACCTGAATCTTTGCCAGTAAGGTCCAGTAAGCTTTGTGGAACGATGTTCAATGGTTGTTCAAATCAAAGTCCTTGAGCGGAGTTGATATGGAATTTAGGTGTGTCCATGTCAAAGGGGTTGATCCTGCATAGTTCACCTTGGGCACGTAACAAGCTTCTTGACAAACAAGTTGTCATATAAAGGTTTGAAGGATCAGTCCTTCTCAAGACACCCTTCTTTTGGGTTGCAATATACCCTTTGACAGAGGAAGACCTGGATTTAAGTCATCAATACAGCAAAAAAACATACTCTAGGCTGCTTCAGCAAGGTTCCACACCCGGTTTCTGATGTTGAATCCAAGAGTCTTAAAATCGAAACATCCAAAGGTTTCTGGAATACTTCCGTCTCAGAAAATCCAAATCAGTCAGGATTAAAGAAACACATAGGATGTTGTGATATGTGTGTGTGTGTGTTATTTGTTTCCGGGAAGTATACTCAAAAGCCACACATGTGAGCACTATGTGCGCCACAATTGCAAAGAAAGAACTGTTCTGTTTTAAACACGGCTTTTAACTCACCTCAGGAACAGGGTGCGTACTACCGGCCCCAGTGAGTGGAAGAGCCTCCGATCTGAATGAGACGATGCGAAAGGATCACAAACAGCTAAGTGATTTGGACATCTTATATAGGACATTAAATATTTACTTTCTAGATCTTCCTAGGAATTGTTGCGCGATACATGCTGAATTTACAGCACTGAAGAGCACCCTCTTTATCCACTTTCTTTCTTAGGTTATCTCTCTACATCTTTCCCCTACATAAATAAATAAATATATATATTTATATATATGCATGGTACCACATTTTGCAACAAAAAAACTACACGCTCTGACCATTAAAACCGTGCACTTAAACAATGCAAATGTCAATGAAATACACCAACATAGGAGTCTAGGAGGCGGGGTACCACATCGAAACGCATCATTTTCCACAAGTTGAGTGCGGAAAACCACTTGGTTCCACGCGTTGTTGGCTGAGAAGCAGCCAATCGAGGAGAAAAAACCTGGGAGTGTGCCTCTCAATTGCCAGTACGCCAGCTTCGAGGCAGGAACACATCCTTCAAATCTGAAACGGCCGCCCACATTTTAAATGAAATCACCGATGCCATTGATGAGCTTTGAACAAACATACGAAAGACTTGCTTGAAACCATGATCCTTTACGAATACTTCAGAGGAAAGAAACCATCTTCTACTACCCTCCAAGACTGAAAGACATTGCAGACATGAAGCCTTTGGACTCTGGACCTTGTGGACCGGCCGCATTGGGGGACGGAGCTTGGGTGCGGACGACTGGGTCCGTTGTGCGCTGGGTCCGTTGAGACCCAGTCCCAGAAACCATGGATTGAACCCCCTTGACATACCCGGAAAACCTCCAGTTTTCGACCTCAGGTTTTGTATGACTGGACCCGACTGGCTGGCACCCACCCCACTCCCACCGAACCGAAATGAAGGTCCGACTGGAGGTCTAGGGATAGGAAGTGTTTCGATCCTTTACATAGGAAGTGAGCCGCTGGGACTGGGGAATTCCAAGGAAATGTCTTTTTGGGACCTGGCACTGGGGAACTCCAGGCAGGACCTCCTTTTGAGCTCTTATCTTTCGTCCTAATGTCTTTGGGCGCGCGGTGCCTTTCGGCTCTGCCGAACTTGCTTCGGCCGAAGCCGAACTTGCTTCGCTCCCCAGCTAGGTGGCCATGGAACTCCTTGGGAACCTGAAGGAAGGCCATCGAGAGGAGGCGCGCGCGTTCGAATGCGCCTAACAAAGCCACGAAGTCTCGGTTTTCAGGAGCTCAACAGTGAGAGATACAGAACTGGAGAAGGAATGAAAGGAGTCCTGACTTACCCTTGATTCAATGGTTTTGACGGAACCACCCTCGTTTGACCATTGTTTTTTTACTGCAACACCAGGTGAGAGCATTTTCAACTCTACACTCACAGGTCAACCTCAGATCAACGAAACTGTTTAATTCTGAAGGCTATGGCTATAGCATGTTGAGGATCTTCCGTTCGATGGGTGGGACTCCAGGGTTGGGCCCCCACGTCCGCCCGAGCCGTCCGCTTTCGCACGCGAACAAACATGAAGCACGACATCTACACCTTGCAACTTCTATCGATGGTTCCACGAGGTTAGACGGTTAGAGGAGATCAGACATGTTTGGAGGTTCTCACAGCGAAACTCAATTCATTCCCTGGGAGTCAAAGACCATTAAAACAATGGTTGACCTGGTTTTTGTATTGTAAAATCCTTAGTTGATTGGGTAAAGCCTATTAAATTACTGGTTGTTGGAAGCCTAGGGCATTGGATCATCGATTCCATCTCCAACTCATGCCGACCCATCCCAACTCATCCTTCTCCCTCAGACGCGAACCCACCCGCCCCGCCCCTGACGCCCCCGGACACCAATCCATAGGACCGGAGTCCGGTCGACGCGATACGTCGAAAAAGAGACACTCCAGTGGGTCGGTATATGGAGGGGTTCGGGAGTTTCTCACCGCCTCCGCCGGTGAACCTGATTTGATAGATTTCAGATGCCTCCTATCCAGGCACCCAAACCATCCTGAAAACAGGGGGAGACCAATTCCCTCCAGGTGTTGAACAAAGGAAACACCACGAGATCCTCGGCGCTGTGAACCTCCAGACCTGTGGCTTATTCCTCGAGCTCCCTCCCGTCAGGACGACGAGCTCATGGCATCGCTCCGAGACCCAAAGCCTCAGCCGGTGAAGGCCGCGGGTCTCGGCGCGCTTCGCCGTCGGCGAAGGGGGGCGAAGCGGGGAACGGAAGTCGAAGTCGGACGTCCGTGGGTCTCCACCGCGGGGGTTCTTCCTTCTTGCGGGGTCGGGGGGGGGGGGGGGGGCGGCGCGGGTTGGGGGGGGGGGGGGGGGGGGGGGAAGGGGAAGTCGAAGTCGGACGTCCGTGGGTCTCCACCGCGGGGGTTCTTCCTTCTTGCGGGGTGGGGGGGGGGGAGGCGAAGGCGCTTTCAGGGTGTGTGGGTGAGCTGAAAAGGAGAGGTGGTTCCACCGCCCTACCAGACGTGTGTTTGGTACTTGTTTTTTTTCCTCGCGGTGGTTGATTGGTTGCTCCAGGAGCGAGGAAGCGGTTGAAGCAGATGGCAAGATGTTCCTTCCTGGGACCTTCCAACGGCCAAGAAATGTCTGGAAAACCGGGTCAAAAACCAACACATACCAAAACGCCCAGAATATCCCAGAATGAAAAGGTGCGGACCAACCGGTTCACCGAGGTTTTGTGTTGAGAGCTCCAAGCACCGTTGAAGTATGTTGAAGTAGGGCTTCACACGCGCAGAACGGCCTTTTTGATATTGCTCCCAGACGCTCCAAACAACCCTTGGTCCCTCAAAACCACAGGGATGAGCATCATGAGCGTCTGGGCTTAATGACTTTACTATACTTTACTGGATTCCTCTCAATCCATTTGACCTGTACCACAGCACTCACCGGTCACGCACCACTTCTTTGGGATACGGCTGACCTGCGCCAGGAAGATCCCACTCAGCGTGACGATGTCTACGGTGCAGGCCACCGAATTGTTTTTTTGGAGAGGAATGGATTCCAAGCCAAAACCATGGTAACACATGATTTCGGATTGGATTTCATCCAAATGTTTCGGATTTCATGTGTGTTCATGAAAAAGTAACATGCATGTGCACAACAAATCAATGATTTCATTCAGAAACTGGACCATTTTCACAGGCCTCTCCTCCGATTCTCCGATTCTTCGTGAAAAAAACACACCACGAGTTCTTCACGGGTGAAACGACGCCATCTCGCGACGATCCCCGGCGAAACGAGAGCGGAGCCGGATGGAATTTGTCCTCTGTCCCAGGGTGGAAGGGGTGGAGCGATGGTCAGACGCTCCAGGGTTAAATGGTCTAAACCCATGACGTGGTGGAGCATCATGACATGTCGTTTTCTTCTTTTTTTGAAAGACACCCATTTTCTCAAACAACACGACTGAAAGCAATCATGTAACAACCAAACAACAAGCAAGACTCTGATGAATCAAGTATATTGTATACCATATTGCACTACATACTAGACTTGTTTCATATTTTGTTCAACAAAAGACATCTGGGAAGACATTTTCCCTGGCCAGGGCACCTGCCGCCGCTTCATCCGCCACCAAGCTTCAATCATCGACCGCGTGGCAGCCCGGAAGTCGGAGGATGTCCCAAACAAAACGAATCGGTAACCGAACGAACGTCACCGAGATTGCAAGCAAACAAGCCCTGTGTTTCATCATTGGTCTTCGTTTTTCGCTTTTTTTCCGTGTGTTCATTTTGGGTTATATATTATATTGGTGTGTTTCGTGTTCGTATGTATATATATAAAACTACCAGCACTCTCCTGGCCAGGCGTACTTCGTTGAGGGTTGTTGGACCCGGCAGTGAGGGTTTAGGGTTTAGGGTTTCCTTCTGTTCCGTTTAAAGACCTTCTTCACAATGCCTCCATAAGTGGGAAGATTTTTGCGAAGATTCTTCGAGATGGCCGTAGTTCTTCGAGATGGCCGTAGTGGGTAAGTTGACCAACCAATTGGAATCTATACCTGGAGGCCTCCAAGATCGCTCAAACTTCTACCATGTTTCCGTTTGTCTCGAGCGCCCAGAAACGTGGCGCCCTCACCGGTGAGGTCGGGTCTCCAAATAGCCGAACCGAACGGAAGGTGCTGGTGCAGTTAAGAGGGAAGTGTATCTGACTCAAGGAATAGCACATCGACGAAGAACCGTCAGCAACATGATTCAGTTTGTCAAGCTTGGAGGTTTTTGCGGGGCAAAGCTCCACGCATTCAATATCTTTTGTCATGTCAGGTTCACTACGAGGCGTGCCATGCCACATGAATGAGGTACTGTCAGAAATGGATGAGAATTCAGTGGCGAATCTCTAGCCTTTCGGCATCTTTCAGCACTAGGTTCTGACCCAGACGCGACCTGTTTGATTCCTGCCCGGCAAATTCGTTGATTCGTTGGATTTTTGGGGGGTCCATGGGGTCGGGATGCACATGGAATCATCCACTCCCTGGAATCATCCGACGTGGCGTGACGATGTGGAGGGGACGCAGAACGCCTTACGCACGCATGGCCCCCACACCCCCGCAGACTCGGAGGAGGAGTTGGGAACCCAACGCCGTATCACCCAAACAGGTGGTTTTCACCAAACAGGCCAACCATGGTGATTGTCTTAGGAGTGTACGCAGAGTCTAGCACCGGAAGGCAAAAAGGGATGAAAAAGGGTACAAGTAATTACCTGCCTTTTTTGGGGGGGGCATGTCCCATTTTCTAAGGTACTTCCGTGAAGTGGGGTCCAGTCACATTGGAGTTTGGTGACATGACCAGGCCATCGAACAGTGGCTGCAATGGGTCCGTCCGAGCCGTTCGATGGAGTAGCAGCGGGGGAAACGCTGGACGTGAGTGGCGTGAGTGGCCGGCACGTCGCTTGCACAGTGACCAGTGGGTCTTGCAGTTGGAGGCGGAAGATGAGTTGGTGGACCGCTGGGAAGCAAAACGGAAGAAGAGCTTCATGGACTTACGGTCGGCACTGTCTTGAAAGATGCACTTGCCAAATTGTCTGGGTAAGTGCAAGAGTCAGAGCTGCAGGAGAGACGTGACGATCTCATTGCTGCTTGCATGGAGTTGTTGCCCAAAGTATGGTCGCGGCGCCCTCCTCAAAGCAGTCTAGGCCAAGCCGGAGCCTTCGGAACATCTGATATAGTCATACATAGATCGTCAGACAGAGCAGAAAACCCTACCTCTTGACCGTGAGCGACTTGCTGGAGAGTGAAGACATCCAAACACATTCTCTGCGTGCCTTTGTAGAGGCCGAGCGCAGCAAAGATAGCTTGGCTGCCTTTCGCAAACCCCACATTGCAAGAGGGGTTCATTCACTGTCACATTGCTTGCTCTTTGTCTGAACGGGGTCGATGGCTTCCTTACAAGCAGGGGAGCAGTATCAGCACATGTTGATAACTGCTTCCTGTCCACAGCTCGCAAGCCGCTGTCCTGTCTGGATAGTGAGCCGCTCCTGTACCATTGTGATGGCGACGCCCTCCGCTGTTGGACGTTACATAAGGTGGTCCGGACGCACAGGTGACCAGCCCAGCTTGTCAATCCCAGAGCCTGACAGCCTCTGATCATCCGATCCATCCTACCCAACCTCCTCAGCATGGCCGCCAAACTGGCAATGAGCCTTTGATTGCCTATGTGTTCAAAAACCATACGGGCTTGCAAGAGAGGCCCAGTGGTGGAGCGTACTAACATGGCCAAGGGTCTTTTCGTTACACTGCGCCATGTAGATTGCTGAGTGTGGGGTCTCTTTGAATCATGCACCTCTTCAATTTCCGTTAGGCCACAGGGATTGATTTGACATCTGGGACCCCCGGTATTGGACCGTGTTTACACCCTGGAAGACTAACATGGACCCTGAAAACCACTGGTTGGTAGAGGAAAACACTCTTCCAGGGGGCCATTGTCAGGGTCTATGTTAGTTTTCGAGAGTGTAATAGTAATATATAGTAGTACTCTTTTTCATTGTCCTTTGAAAAAGAAGCCGCTGCTGGGGCCTTTGTGACCATGGTGGCAGGTGTTTTTCTAATCAATCGGAGCACTGCGACGAGGTCATCAAGGACGGCTCCAAAACGTTGGCATTTCATGGATGGCTTCCATCGTGTTGCTGCGGCAAGGCGCGAGAGATCGCAAGCATGGCCGCTGTCCAAGCAAATGGCAGAATGCATCAGCAAGATGCTTATCACTGGACTGAAGACAAGGATTGGTCATAGCGTTCGCGGGCTGAAACCGCTCAACCAAACCATGTTGTTCCAATCGTGTATGGCGCCTTTATGTCTGTGGCTTCCCCACGACGCCTCAGATTAGGACTGCTTTTGCTGGTCAACGTTCCATGATAAGCACACGGGCGCGCTGAACAATCAGGGTGTTTCAAGCTCCGGCAAGAGGGAACTGCGCCAAGTGATTGATATTCCAACTATTGCGTGGCTGGACGGAGGTGCTTTCACGATCAACCGACCGCTCAATTCGTATCTGGGACACGTCACATATACTATATATATATACCAGGACCATCCACGGGGTGTCCAATGGACTACCCCACACTACCTATAGGCTTCCATTGGACACCCCTTGGATGGTCCAGGTATATATGAGGCTTCTCACTTGCAAGTTCACGGCCTTTTACACACCGAGGGGCAAGATACCCGAGACCAAATTAAGCATGGTTCGCAATGGGTTAAACTTGCGCCGCTCCAGCGAGATTCCCAAATGCAACAATTGCTTTCGTCGCTTTGTTCTCTCTGTCATGGCGGTGGTAACATCGAGCAATGCATCGCTGAAGGCTTCCCTCGGTTCATATTGGCCTTGGACGCAATGGTTGAAAGTAGACAGGGCAATTGAACAGTGCGTCCACAGACCCCCTAAAACCTCAGAACATCAATGTTGCTTATTATGCGACTGCAAGCGCTGGGAGGGCGCCGCGGAGTTGCGGCCCGCGGCGGGGGCAGGATTGTGATACCATCCTCATATACCGCTTGGAGCCACCCCTGCCATGCCCCAGTGAATATATACACGGACATATGTATCAGTCAATACAACCATGCAACTTACTGTACTTATATATCTTTTCTATTCTTTTCTATAATATATACTATACTACCTCCCCCCCTCTCTCTCTCTCTCTCTTCTTTTTCTCTCTCTCTTTCTCTCTCTCTTGGACTCCTGAAGCCACGCATCCGGAGTCTTTCGGACGGTTGGATTGAGGCCGGGACCCCCTCCGCCGAGCGGCCCTCCCTTTGGAAAGGTGGGGCTGGTGGGTCGTTTTGGGGTCAGGTCGCATCGTTTTAGTTTGGGGTCAGGTCAGCAGAGATTTGGTTTCAACCTGAAGTCTCGTACGTTTACGGTTCGCGTTTATAGGTCTTTTTGGGGTGTCTTGATTGCAAGTGTTCAAGAATCATGAGGGCAGATCGGCCGATGGGCACAGGGTTCCCCTGAAACTGTTGTTGACCGGACGACCAAACAGAAACCAATCAGACTGCAGGGGCATCAAGATCATCAAGCGGTTTGCGGATTTCAGGCTTTGACCTATGCCCATTCTCATATGTGCTATATGTATATTATATATGCTACCCCCCCAACCGATACCAACCTTTTGGGTTGAGAATGACAGATGGCTCCCTTTGGGCAAAATGTCAACATAGGATTAAGTAACCTCTCGCAATTATGGCAGGGGTGCTGGGGCCAACAAGGAGCCAGAGGCCATTCCACTCAGGGCTAGACGCAGTGGAGTCAATTTTCAATTTCAATCGAATTACTCTCCTGCAAATGAACCTAGTGGTCTCTCCAAAACCACCCAACTCCATCACACGGCGCACAACACGGGTTTTTATCCCCTGCAAATTGACATGGACCCTGAAAACCACTGGGTGGTAGATGAACATTTTTCTTACAAGGGGTCCATTTTCACAGTCCATGGGATCACGTGCAGGGGTAATGACGACCATTAGAGGGTGTTTGACATTTGTTGTCGCGGGAAAAATTTTGGCTTTGTAGCGTCTTCAGATTCGCCAGTCAGCCGGTGTTTTGGAATCTATCCATGTTGGCAGGGCGGCGGCTATGGTGGTGGCAAAGGTGGTAGCAGGCACTGGAGTTGGCGGGGAGTGCACTTACCTCATTATTTGTAAGGATAAGGTGGCAAGCTGTCACTGGTTCCAAAGACCATTCAAAGACGTCGACTGTAGACCTAGCAGCCACGTAGTCTATTTGCTTGTGGCGGCTGGAAACCACTGGGAAAACGAGCTGTTTCGGGGGTATCAGGTCCACAATATCCAACCAAGTGAGGCCAAGGTCACCAACTGAAGCATCAACTTTGACCAACGAAATCTCAAAGCGTTCAGATATATACATATATAGATTAGAAGTTAGACCAACTTTTTGCCTTTTGACAAGATTCATTTAGTTTTTACTTTGTATAAGAATATATAAGACTCCTACAGCCGGCAAGTCACCTGGCTGGATTACACCTTTCGGTCTTCCAGCTGGCCACTTTTTACATCAAAAGCCACGCCGAGAGTCTGGTCTGCTGCGCTCAGGTTGATGATCGATTCATCGGTCCCGGGTCCAGCCTGAAGGTCTAAAAGCATTTCTAACAGATTTCTGCCGGAATTTGATTCATCAATCGTCAATCATCAAGTCAACATCACATCCCATATCTCCCTCCCGTCCAGAAACACCACCGCAGCCCGGTGCACATTGCGCCGGCGATCGAACTGGGGGTCGATTGAAAAGGGCGCTGAAACGAAAAACGGTTCTTTTCGTTGACAAAGCAGATGAGGCCGTCTTGTTGCTTTGCCAGCGATTTCTTTTCTGGTTCGACGATAGATACAATCAGCCATGAACTTGTCCCATCTTGCTACTACATAGGAACATAAGGCTCTTCCTGGTCTGCCTATTAATCTCCGGCCACTATAGCTTCAACTGCTTCACCTGGAGTCCCAGTCCAGAAATATGCATTAATTACACAACAATCAATATACCAGTCTCCGGCCACTTCCGCAACCAAACCGGTTCCGGCTTCCTCGAAGCGGTGGGACCAAGACCTCACCAAACCAGACCTCCAAAACCTCCCCGCCAGCTGGTCCAAAGCAGCTCAGAGGTTGAGGTGGAGACCCAACTCTGAGACACCTCATTTTTCGCTAAGAATCCGCCCGGGGCGCGACCTCCGCCCGGTTCATGTGTCGGACCCCTTCTCTCCTCCTCTCCCTCCCTCTCTCTTCGCAGGACGACCAGGGACCCGAAGCAAAGCCCTTTCCGATGCGAGACCCGACACCGGTTGGATCGTCGGGAGCGGCTTTCGCTGCGGTTTGGAACAGACGGTCAGATCCAACCTAAAGCAAACCAGCACCCGACTCTACAGGTCACCAATTGAAGCCCGTTAGAGCCCAACAAACCTCCATTTCGGAGACCTGTAGAGTCGGGTGCTGGATGTTTGTTTTTCATCAACGCACGACCAGTTCTCGACTCCGGAAAGCGCAGGCTCTGCAGACAATTTCAGTATGGCCGCTGTACATGGGGCGACCCGGCATGGAATGAGTGGAGAAACCACATGGAATGCCCGAAACGTATCGGAGAGAGAGAGAGAGAGGGAGAGGGAG
The DNA here is from genome assembly GCA_963970005.1 of Durusdinium trenchii. Lineage (NCBI taxonomy): Eukaryota > Dinophyceae > Suessiales > Symbiodiniaceae > Durusdinium > Durusdinium trenchii. The sequence goes on along the minus strand of CAXAMN010026761.1, from coordinate 411,133 downwards.
AGCGGTCAGGTTACAGCTGCCATGGTTGCTGTTTCAGTCAGGATATCATGTTGCTGTTCGACCGGAGTCCTTTTCCTGTGGAACGACGACATCTGAATGTGCCAGAAGGTGGGCAACCTGGGGCCACATCCATATTCTCAAAAGCTTATGGATGATAAATACGACCTATACATTGCATTTGGGTTCTAATTTCATTCTCCTTAGAGGAGTGCTTTGACATACTTAATGAGACATGCCACATGACTCGTGAGCCAAGGAGAGAATTGCCGGTTTGTACACGAGAGGGAATGAGCACATGGCTGTGCAGCAGCTGAATATGACCTTGTTATGGCGCGCGGTCAGTGGATGTGGTGAAAAGAAACCGACGGCAGTGCTGCCCAGTCTGGTCGGCCGCATGATTGGAGGGTGGTTGACGTCCTTCCCCAAGACCGCTTCAAAAAGGGTGGGGCGCCACAAAGAAACACCGGGGATCTTCCAGAAAAACGGGCAAAACTGGGTCATGGCACGGGTCATGGCTCTCCTGCGCTGATGGCAGCTCCCCGCTGCCACCGCTGCATCCGCTGCTTCTCTCGGGTGGAGTTCCGCCCCGGCTCATCCGGGGTGGTCGTGCGCCGGGGGCCCGTGCCGGTCGGCGCATGGAACCAGAGATGAAGGCACCTCTACTTCCAGTGACTCGCCGCGCTTTTTAGAAGGGAGGTGGACACCCTCCCGGCAACACACAATGGAAGTGGATGCTACCCCCCTGTTTGTAGAGGACGTGCAGTTTTCATGTTTTTACAGAAGAACACACATGTTCACACATTTGACTGGAGATCATTTGACGACCCGCTCAAACCCACCAGGCCTTTCCCGGTCCGATCCCGGGAAGCCGGTTCCGGACCCCCGAAGGTCCGAGGAGTTCACCGGCCATTCGGCCGGGCTCCGGACGCCTGGGCGGGCTCCAGTCAATGACCAGCCACATCCCACTCTGCGGTTTTAGTGCGGTTTTGCGGCTCGGTAGGCCTGTTTCAAGCGCACGCGTTTTCTCTGGCGCAACCAGACTATCAGTTGCTACCTCAACGTGATCGCAGCATAGTCCAAAGAGAGTTCCAAAGAGGACTATAGAATACTCTTACGAAGTTGAAGCCTTACGAAGCAATATTTCACCATATTTTTGCCATCGTCGAGCTACAAACCAAATTCTTTGTTGACGGTTGGTCGCAAGGCCTTCCCTGATAACTGAAGCGGGCTGTTGAGGATCTAACTTTTTCTGCAATGCACATTTCCCATGATCATAAGAAGGCCTCCAATATGTTGCCACGCCGTGCCAAATCAAGTTTCAATGAGAAGTGCCCTATCAGGTCTTGGATAGAAAGGATATACCCCCCACCCTCCATGATCTAACTACACACAGCTGTTTTCTGTGGGCCTGCCCGGACAAACACTTTTTTTTGAACCAATCAGAAATCAGTCAGTGCTCCTATTTAGATCTATTTAGTTAGTATATAAGTATATGCCGTTTCAGGACTTGAAAAGCTTACAAGAGTATTTGATGTCAACCAATCGTAGCGAACACATCATGGTATCTACCACTGGCTTACCAGAGGTGACGCACTCTCGGTATGTTCGCAGTGTCTGCGGCCCCTTACTATCACCTGCACCACCCAGCGACCTTTTCGCTATGCAGATAACTGGTCCTTCATGACTCCCTCTGGGCCCTTTTTGCAGCTTTTCGCCAAACACAGAACTTACATTCAAATCGTCCGTTTAAAGGTGGCTATGGGGTTCGACCGAGATCATGCGCGTAGGAGATAAGCATTTCCTAGCATTTCAATCATTTGCGGAAAAAAAGAACATAGCGCTACACGTGCAACCATTGCCAACCATCTCAGAGCCTGTCATCTTTTGGCGCTTCAGTTTACCCACCATACAATCAGCTGAAAAAGTTACGGGTTTGCACGGTTTTGTCTACTTTCGGGATTTGTTTGGGCATGTTGAATATGTATTATATTGTTGAATCCTCTGTCAGACAACAATGTCAGGATCTTTAGCATTGTTACCACTTTTTGTGATATTTTAGCATTCGGTTCAGTTAATTTGAAAGGACAGACAACGTACTATTACGAACCAACGACTCTCAATGCAACACATCTTCTCAACATGGATCTTTCGCGTTGGTTGAGCTTCATGCTCATGGGGTGCAGGGACTTCATATCTTCGTATGTACTGTATATATGGTATTCTTGTAAATTCTTTCATGGCCATTTTCTGACTGATTCCGAACAAATCCGCCCTGGGTCGAATTTTTGAGTACCTTGGTGTTAGCATGTGGAACCGTTCATCTAAGGAGAAGAAGGTGGCCGATGTTCAGTCTGGTACAGGCTGGGTGTCAAAGGGGAGACACGCACCAAATGAGTGACGTCAAGCTGAAGCGACCGGCAGACAGACATGTCTAGAATGGGTACATGCCAATCATAGGACTGCCTCCCGGCCGTTGACCGCCTCGCTCAAAACAGACCGGCTCTTTGATCTCTTTGGAACGGTTGGCCCTTACGCAGCGGAGGTTGGCACGTGCGTCCACGAGTGTAGACAATGCGTACTCCAACGCTGCTTCCGGAGGATGAGCAAAACGCCAAACGCATCCAAACGCGACCGGATCCAAATGCCGGACTGCAGAGCCGACCAAATCAGCACGAAATGTCTATCTCGCTGACAGCGTTACGATCAGGATAGGAACTCTTGATACACCTGTGTCGATGTTCCCACGGGCTCGTGGAATCGCTTTGATTCCCCAACAGTGCGAAGTTCCACTGCTAGGGACCTCATGGGACAATCATGGGACATCAAGGGGACATCATGGCCCATCACCAAAGACTCATTCCCAGACGCTCCACAGGACTGCCATACATATGCCGATCTGGCCAGGGGTTGTTTGGGGGGTCAATGGGGCGGCATATATGGCAGTCCCATGGAGTGTGTGGGATTTGGTGCAGGGCAGAATTCCCATGTGCCAACCTGCGAACTCGTCAGGGACGCCCTTCTCGACAGCCCTCAACCTGGCGGCCACCTCCATGGGCACGGGGCTCCTCACCTTGCCCCATGTCTTCGCTTGCTGTGGCCCCAAGATGGCCTCCGCGCTGCTGCTGGTGCTGGCAGTCACCACGGAGTGGGTCGTTAAATTTTTGGGGAGGGTGAATTCAGAAGCCGATGAGCAAGAGGTAGGAGCAGGGAAGAGGTAGGAATTCTGCATATTTTGGATCAAGGGGAGTCCAGTTTGTTTTGTTGAACGGGGGTTACCTGGTCAAAGTGTATTCGCATCTCGAAAGTCTTTCGTGTTCGCTTTTGAGAGTCAGATCATTCCAACAAACCATGCGGACTCCAACCAACTCGCGTTGGAGTCCGCCCTGGGTCGTTGTGGTGTACCCCCACATCAGGACGTGACCTTGGTCCTTCTGGTGAAGTTGGGCCGCATGCTGGGCGTCACCACCTTCGGCTCGCTCATGTGCCGCATCTTCGGCAAGAGCGGCTCGCTGGCCGCTCGGTTCACCCAGTGCCCCCCGACAACCTAGTAGCTTCTTGTTAGCACTCAACACATGACACCGACCGCTCAAGGGAACGGTTTTCACGGTCTGGTCTGGTCTGTGGGAGATTTCCAAGCTGAGTCTTCCTCAAGAGACGGGCCGACGGGGTGTCAAAGAATCAACGAACTGGAATTGCTTCTGTTTCGCGACACGATGTGCCGGGACAGGAGTGTGTTCTTGTTTGAGGAAGCAGGTGAATCTCTGAAACTCTCCGAAGAATATGGGACCAAGGCATCGAAGACTATTCGAGGTTGAACTTGTTCCAACTAATTTGTAAAGTTTATTTGATTTCCTATGATTTCCTCCTAATCTGCAGGCAGTGATCTTGTAAATGGATGAACAACCCACTCTTCTGCCAATGCTCAAGCTGTTTCAATCGTTCTTGCACAGACAGACCTTTCTATGTATATGCCAGCCGGACAGGCAAGTCCGAGAGGATCGAGTTGGTCTGGAGACCTCCGCGTTCCGACCCCCATGAAAGATGGACACGCCTTTGGTGCAGAGTTTTCGTTCGTTTTCTCTTTGTAAAGGTGTGAAGTACAGGATGTAAAGGACCTCCGTAATTCACAGATCACGATGATTCAGCCAATTCCATGAGAAGTGGTCTTGTTTTGTTTTTTTCACGGGTCTGTCATCAGATAGAATGAAACCATGAAAGAGGCCCAAACCGGCCTGTTCAGATGACTCGTAGTGGGTTCCTGTGAGGGACCTCGTTGTAGCCCAAGAACCATTGGTAAGCATTAAGCAAACAAAAGCAAGTTAACACCCGAACCCACTGGGGTGTCTTTCGTTGGACTTCCAAAAACAATCAAAGACACAGTAGAAAGTAGAAAGATCTATGTCGTCAAACATGAACATCACCTCATGACCAATCATCGAACTCATGACAGGTCCAGCCGGTCCACAGGTCTTTCAGCTCACCCTGATTTCAGTGCTCTTCTTAGCGCTGACGGCCATGCAGCGAGTGGTCCTGGACTTGCTACCCATCTTCGTAGCTTGGTTCTGTCTTGATGAGCGGGGGTGTCTCAGTGGGAAGCACCACCCAGAGACCCTGGACCCTCAGAGGGGGGAGGTCAACAATCCAGTTTTGCGGGGCCAAGGGCTGTTTGGAGCATTTAAGGTACAGTAAAGAAATCTATACTCTAAGAATCCGGGCCCGAACCAATGGAAAGGGCTGCAAAGAGGTTGGGTCCGACCCAAAAATCGGGCAACACATGGAGTCGCTTTTGGTCCGTGTTGGACTGACTTCCCGTCCACGAGAAGAAGTTCAACGAGCAGTCGCCAGTCCTGTTGCTGGACCTACTAGTAGAACCTTGGTCACGGTCCAAGAAACGAAGTGGAACCTGTTTTCACGTCGATTTTCACAAGGCGGTGTAAGTAAGGCGGTGGAACTCGTCCAAGCAAGCAGTTTGGACAGTTCCTTAAGGTGCGATCTGCACCGGATATATACGTATACCCCTTCTTAGATCCCTTCCGAACTGCAACCCAAAGAGATAGTGCAGGTGTCCTCCCAGCATTTTCGGATGATCTCTGATGGACTGCGGCATGATCAAGTGTTGGACAGCTCGCTGTGCTTCGAAAAGCCTACTGTGACATACTGTGACAGTACTTTCACCGCGCAGCTCGTTGGGATCCGCAGACCTTTGAGTGGAATGATCTATGCTGGATCATTTGGGTCAAGTGCAGGGAAGACATCAATGATCAGTACTACCTTGATCAACTTTCGAACACCCTTCACAATCCACTATCCACTTCCCATAGGAGAGAGAGAGCCTGCTCCACCCAACAGTTCCTTCATCCCGAAGTACGTACTTCCACCAACTCCCCCCGACCCCAAGAAGCGTCTCGGAACCTCTCGGGCTTCTCCTCCAACTCCATGCTTTGATGGACCATCGCAGTATAAGGTGGAATCCATTTGTGGTTTGATCCCTGGCACCGTGAAGCCCCTGGCGCTCAGCATGTTCGATGCTCGGTCTGGTCGTCTTCGCGGTCTCCGCGGTCTCCGCGTGTACGTGGTACCGCGCAGGACGGTGCGTGCGGGACGAGGGGCGGGGCGTTGGACGTACAAGCGGCCGTGCAGTGAGGGTCGGTGAGGGTCAACCTGGACCCGACTGCTTGGTACCAATGGGTAGAACTATGTACCAATGGGTAGAACTATGTATCCACACATATCCACACTATATATATATATATACGTTAAGGGGTGCTGGGGCCTCTTTAAACAGTATGTCTGTTGCTGGGGGGGGGCAGCCTTGAAACTATTTATGAATCATGTGAAACTATTTATAAATCCCTGTGAAACTATTTGTAAATGTGTTAACCTATTGTCAACGGATGTTTCGGTGATTCACTAGAACAAACAAACCCCTACTCAATGCAACAATTACTCAATTTATTGCTATTCCCACATGACACAAACCACCACAAGCCTCAAACAAGACCGAGAGTACTGCTGCCAACATCACTACCCGCACCGGCAAACCAAACAGGAGCACCACCTCCAGCTCCAACGCCAAGAAACATTTCCACTAGACCACACCTACCTAAGCCACCTCCAATCCCCAATCTGACCACAACCACCATCCTGCCCTTGAGGCTGATGAAGCACTACCATGTTCCCACTTAGGCACCCCAGTCAAAGCAGCATCCAAAGAAACGTCGATCCTCGTCGATCCTGTGATGACTTTTGTTGTGTGCTTGAGCTCTCACCGCTCTCACTCTTTGTGCATTTTGTTTGCTCAGGGACGAGGGATCCAGTTTAGACCAGGCAGTGTTGCTTGGTGAGACTTAGTAGGCTTAGGTGTGCACGCCACCTCATGGCGTATGGCCCTGGGCGCTTTGGCCCTGTTCGCTTGGCCATGGACAGTGACACTGACCTGAAGCTTTGGTCATGTTTGGCATGGCTTTCCACTGCGTTGGGTCAAGCACAGCATAGTTCATAGTTACAAAATTAGTTGTCACTATCGGCACTATCTATAGTAATTATTATATAGATAACAACTATTATAGTACTGCATATGGTTTTTACTATCCTGTTCAAGTGCAGGGACTGACAACGCAATTTACCAGACCAGTGCAAGCCATAGCAAGGGGGCATTGAGGATGCTCCATTGGGTTGTTTGAGGCTGCATCGGTTTCAATACCTCAGCTTCAGTTTATCTGAGGGAATCCGATATGGGTGATGTACGGGGAAGTCTTGATGAACTTCGACCAGCGCCTCTCAACTGGGCCAAGCTCTTTGGTGAAAAGCTGGCGCTTGAGAGGCTGGATGGATCCAAACCTTGGCCTCCTGGCCTGAGCCTGAAGGAGCCTGTTCCTGTTGCGCCACTTTGGTTGCAAAAAGGATAAAGGGCAGAGCAGAGAGATCAATCAGTATCAATCCAGTGTGAGACAGTGTGAGTGTGAGTGTTTGAGTGTTTGACTGTGTAGGCTCAGATTCACTCACCAGCCTGCTTTGGGCAAGAGGGGTTTTGGGCTAGGAGTGAGTTTTTTAAAGCTGGCTTCGTCCAAGGCCAAAACGGTACTGACATGTGCTGACTATGCAAATTGGACTGTACTGTACTGTACTGTACTAATGGCTAGTCAGCTATGGGGTCTGGGGCATGGCACTCATTAGTTTTCGAAGAACTCTTCAACACACAGCCAGCTTGATGGCTCATGACACTCATGACCATGCGATGCCATTTGCCATCCACAACTTGACAAACAAATTACTGTGGCCCTGTGACGCCAATATTGTCTTCCACTCAGGGGACCGCATCAAACACCTGTGGTGGACGTCGTGGAGGGCTGCGCTGGTGCTGGTACTGGTACATACATCCTGACACTTGGCAACACCAATAGGGCCATGGGTCATGGGAAGTAGTCAGAAAAGAAGGAATCAAATATCAAATCAATGACTCAAGAACAATGAGAAAGGCACCCAGTAGACAAAGATATGGGGGAGTCAGAGTCACCAATTAGAGACCACAATGTGAAACATGAGTTGTCCAGGTCTGACCCTGAATCTTTGTGGTAAGGCGTGACATCCAGAAGCAGATGCAAGCGATGGGAGTTGATTTTCGCTTCAAGTCTTCTGCGTTGGAAAACAACTGGTTGAAGCAAAAGTTCATGCATCAGAACTATGACCGCACGCACCGAGTCTCTCCAGCATTTAGACAGTGTTAGTTATGATGCGTTATGAAGGAATGTGCTTTCTCATTGAACACTGCCTCTACGCCAGACCCTGCCTTGCCTTTCACAAACCAATCTGATGTTGATGTAGGTGATTGACACTGTACAGTGACAGCGGAAACATGTTTGTTGACATTGGCCTATGCGTGTACTGAGTCACTCACATCTTCAAAGACATCACCCATGGAGTGAATGGGGGCTTCTGCGTTTTGAATGAGAAGGAGTGCAGGCTCGATACAGAGTCGGAGGACACTGGGGGTCTTTTTGGAACCAGTCATTGCCAGTCATCCTATGTGTGCAACTGGTGTGCAATGTGCTGCACGTTGCATTGCCTTGTGCACCACTTCCACTTCCCACCTGAATGTATTTGCCCTTCCCTCTACTAAACTTCCAAAACTAGTCCATGGTCCATCACTCAAGGCGTTCAACATGTTTTTCTCCTGCAGGCTACACCTGTTTGACAAACACCTGATACCAGCACTAGTGCAGGATCTATTCTGTTTTGGGCCGCCTTGCTGTCCCTACAGTGTCTTGAACAACAAGAAGCACCAGGAATACGAGTACAACCCGTTTGAGGAAGCAGGAGCTCAGCCGTTCATCCATGGCTGCCGCCATGTGCGAGACTCGTCTGATCTAAGATTAAGGCTTAAGGGACCCGGGTCTACAGCGTCTAAGTTAAGTCAAATGGTGGTTCACTGTAGTCAGTAGAGTCCAGTCAAATCAAGTAGCTGAAGGCAGAAGCTATATGAGAAAGCCGAAAGCTGGTCCAGAATGACTGCTTGCCATGATGCACTAAAGGGGTGAGTTGGTGAGCCGAACGCATAATATGGGATGGGCCTGGGCCATATTCATATGTCACATATGCTGGCTCTCAGGTGAGAGGCGGCCAAAGGTTGTGCTGCTTGAGGAGGCCAGGAAAATTAGGGCTAGGTGTGGGCTAGGCTATGCATCCCTCCTTTGCCGCTGAATGTTTTGGTAAAGGCCTTGGCCTTGCAGCCCCAAGTCTTCACTTCCATTTTCATTTTCATTATTTGATTGAATGTCAAATGCCTCCACATGCGGAATTATACGCGGCCCCGGCTATGTGGCTGTGATTCGAGTCATGATGAGTTATTGTTTTGATTTGATTGGGATGTGTACGCGAGCGTACAACAAACGGGGACTTGCTTGCAATGACTTGTTCCAATCGGTTGGTTTGATGTTCTGGTCACCATTTTGATTGAATACATGAGTTCAGCCAAGTGGGGTTGCTCATGGACTTGGGCAACGTTTGATGGCGGTTGTGTGAACCTCCGCCACGGTGTTTTGCTTGGCTGTGTCTGTTCTTTCTTTTGACCCCGCCCGCCCTCTCCTTTTTTGAAGGGGGTGCTTATTCGTTGCGACCTTTTAGGTCAGTTTGGGGTGGTTGGTTTCCTCCCTTTACTACCCTTGCACGGCTGGTTTGCTGTGCTGGACCGGGTCGCTTTTCTCCCCACTCCAGGGTTGCGAGAGTTAAAAAGGCGTGCGCAAGGCAATGTTCTGCTAATGTGGGTCTTTCTTCCGGTTGGGTTTGGTGCTTCACCCTTCTTAACAATTGCTAAGCACATCCCTGACTTGATTTATGCCGTAAGTAAGAGTCAGAGTCAACAGAGATTCAGATTCATAGTCGAGTCATGCACATAGAACCCTAGTTCCGGACAGACGTCTACAGACTATTAAAGATTTTAATAGACTCAGGCGACTGGAGAGATTCTAATTGCCAATGGCCAATGGCTCAATAATAAACAGAGGTCAAATGCCTCAACATTAGGCAATGACTCAAGATCAAACATATGATTCAGTGAGTCGAACCAAAGCACTAAACCAAACAAGCCTGTTTCTCTGTCAGGTGCATGGTGTTTACGCCCGCTTCCGCGCCAAGAGCCGACACAAGAACGACTTTTTCGACCTGTACAAGGCACCTTTGGTTGCACAGGTATGGAGGTTCGATGGGGCTCGAATGCGTTGATCTGTGAAAGCCTCAGTGATCAGCGATACGCAGCTGTTTAAGTTTAAGGTGTGGCAGCCACTTTTCTGAATTTTTCCAGTCAAAACATGTGCAGTAGGGCATCTGCATTGACATTAGCTGGGTGGCGCCTCCCCTGATGTCCATGTAAAATCCAAGTTGGCGATGTCCTGGTCCTGTTGTGAAATGGGTTCCTTCACTAGTAGCAGTACTTTGGACTTTGGTTCCATGTTTTCTCCACCGGGTGGATGGACTGGGTCTTGTGTAGTGATTCAGGTTCAGAATCAGGAGATTAAGTATCCCGAATCCCGATCATTTTCCAACACACGACCACCGTTACCGATATCACCCCAACTCACTTGTGAAGAGGACATGACAAGGTGAGTGTGTTCCATGCCTTATCCTCTTCACAGGGTTGACAGGCAATAGCCGCCATGGTTCATGCCGCTGTCTCAGTTTTACAGTGGCAACTCTGAAACCCAATCACATGATGATTGGTGATGATGTGGACATTGACGTTGATGCTGATGCCCTTGAAGAGGAGCTGAGGGAACTGAAAAGGCGTAAGCAAACTGAAGCCGCCAGATCTGCGTTGGCCTCTGCACGAGCTGTCAAGAAAGTGCAAGATGCAGCAGGGAGTGTAAGAGGTGCCCAGAAGGTTCTGAGTGCTGCTGAAACAATGCAGCGAAGGTTTCTCACTGGAAGGCTGCATCATGCGTTCGCAATTTCTCGGTCATACGAGGCTTCTACTCCAGATCCAAAGAAGAATATACAGAGGGATCGGGCTCGATGTGCCTGGAGCCTTCTGTGCTCATTGGCCAGGGCATTGGATTCCATATTGGCCATTGGTGAACATGGGACACCAAGGTTTGTTATTAACACAATTGTTCCTGATGACACCACCACCAGGATTCGAGGTCCCAATCCTGGGGACAGAGCCCTTGTGCACACCATTATGAACCAGGTCCAGACTTGCGTTGTCACTTACGAAGACTGCAATGTTGATGACAATCCAGGGTGGCATTGTTTGGCCATGCCTTGCCCCACAACAATACTTCATGTGGCAGACACTGCGAATATCCATGCAGCATACAGCTCCTATTTAATTTCCGGCGCGACTGGTCTAGGGAGGACTTGGCAAAGCCTTGGCCTGTCTGAAGCAGTGAATCAAGGGCTTTCAAAGGCAAAGTGGGTTGTTCAAGTGATGTGTGCTGATGCACTAGAAGCCAACAACTCTGCCTTTCATATTGAAAGACAAGTTTTGGCCCACAAGCGTGATATTATTGGTGAGGATCACAATCGTGTTGCCCTGAGACTCAGGTGCAACAATCACCAACTTGGACTCATCCGAAAGCCCATTGTTCTGGGTATTTCCAATTTTTGGGCAACACTTGTACGACTTGCCCATTTGCTGGAATGTGCCTCATTTCGCAGACGCTTTGCCGCAGCAATCCTGTCATTCCTGAGAAAGCCTGGGAACTTTGAAAGTGCCTGGGCACAATCAAGGGTTATGGCCATTCATTGAGATCCCATTGTTTTATTGGTTCCTGAGATCCCCATGACCTTCTCAGACCACCATTTTGAGAGGTGGCCTGAAAATGCTCTTTTGGGAACCAAGAATGAGCGTTTATCCAGGCAGCGAACCTGGTAACCTTTAAGCGCGTGGGAGGGTATGCTGTATGCTGTATATTGTAAATCAAACAACCCGTTGAACCCGGGACCCTCATCCGGAATTCCAAAAGTTCACTGTCAGTGTTGGGCTGAAGGACAGGTGACAGGACTGAGAAGTAGGATTAGGATAGGATGGTTTTAGCTTTAATCTTTAATCATTCAAAGTCGTTGCATTGTCCAGTGCCATTATGTCCATTGCGCATGTTTGCAGCTGCATATCACATGTCCTGTTTCTTTTGTAGTTCACTATTCACTGATCTCCTTCTCTGGTGGATGCTCCTGCTGAGTGTTTCGGGTTATATTGCATTTGTGAAATTGTGTATTTCCTTTTTGATGAATGATTCTGAATGAGTGCTGAATGCTGCATGGGTGGTGATCTCTCTTTGTCATACCCCTGGCCAATTTTACAACCTAGCTGCAGCCTGTCCCAAATGTGATGTCGACATGGTTTTCCCTCATTTGTTGTGCGCTCACCAGCCAAGGAGTTGAGGTCAGCGCTTACCCGGCAGAAATGCAATCTTGGCAGCGTCGTGCAGAGTGGCTGAGTGTAGGCTTCAAGTCAGCAGCAAAGCACACCAGATCTGCAGTGCAGGAGATACTTCAGTTCCTGAATGGTGACACCCAGTCACCAAAGCTGATTCACTGGTGTAAAGCAAAGAATGGTGAGCCCTGCTGTGTTGATGACTCCGCATCCTGGAACCGAGTGGCAGCCCTGTTGGTGGGATTCTTTTCAAAAGGGTATCCTGTCCCGCTCCTGTATAGGATGAAACATTATGCACCAGCAGCTGCTTACATTCGTTTTGGATGCTGCCTCCACAATATCCTTCCTCGGATTTTATCAGAAGAACATCAGCATGCTGTGAAGTCTGCAGACCAGCCTGGAAGTCACATGGCTGAATTGGTGGATGCACTCCTTGCAGAGCCTAGCCATTCTCAGTCCCACAGTGGTGGTGCCCTGAACCAGTCCGATTTCAACGCGCTTGTTTCGAAGCTACTTGATGAAGATGTGAGTTACAGTGCTCAAAACAGTGCCCGGAAACAAATGGTAGAGCGTGAGATTGCAAAACCTGCTTTCCATCAATCCTCCATCATGATTGACATGCTGGTGCAACCCATGGAGCATGGTATCAACTCCTTTCTCCGGCGGACAAAGTTGCAGCATGAGTTGCAGTATTTAAGCCATGGTCATCCAAACCATGAGAAGTTCAAAGAGGAATGCAGATCTGGGTTTTTGAAGTTGGTGCATGGGACTGTGGGGCGCATGCTCATCCGTGACTACATGAACCTGCTGCGCAATGGCTTGGAGGAAGCCATGTGCATGGGGTTGGATGGGTCTCAGCAACAGTTGAATTTGCTTTTCCAAATGGTAGTCTCCTGCATGTGTGATTTGGAAAGACGGCTGGTGCGAGAGTACACGCGCAACACCCCATTCACTTTGCTGGCCCTCACTGATGTCGACCCCAAGACTTTTGTGCTTTCTTGGCAGAAGCTATATGAAAAGTTTTCCAAGTGCCAACAATGTGTTGATGCCGAGTTCACTGCAGCGTTCTTGAATGCCTATCAGTTCTCAGTGCCTTTTACTGAGGGCCAGCTCAAGGACATACAAGAGGTTCAAAGCTTGTTGTTGGAACTCGCTGTGTGGAGCCCGGTCACATCTGATTCTGTGGAGATAGTCAATGGCCAAGCTCAATGGGCAGTGAGCCGAAGGGGATCACAGTACATCAAGCAAGGCCGCAGTGCAGTGGAGACAACGTTCTTGGGGTCTGCAGTGAAACAGCATTCGTGGCTGGCCTGGGCTGTGGGAAGAGAAACTTTACCTGGCAAGAATGTGGCTTCTAGAGTCCGACGCCAGGCAGGCACGACAAGTTCCAACCAGTTCACCAAAAGGGATGAGGACTGGGAGCCTAGCAGAAACCTTCCAAGACAAAAGCCAAAACACTACTTTAAACACCACTGGAAAGGGCAAGGTTTTGACTTTGTTGAATTTGAACACCGTGGACCACAAACCACAGTAAGAATAAACAGGTGCACTTTCCAACAGTGGCTTTTAGAGCTACTTGGCCGGTGTTGTTTGTGTTCAGTGGTCCGCAGGCAGTGCATCATCATGTGCAAACTGTGATGCATGATTATATGATATGAATAATATGACTACACTACTCATACTGTATGTTGAAATGATGAAAGTGATTCAATCATAAATCATGAATGAATCTGAATGATGGTGATTCTGTGATGTGAAGTGATGTCACACAACTTGTAATCTTGTAATTGATGAAATGTGATGAGGTGAGGTGTGTGAGGTGACCAAGTGTCTAAGTCTATGTCTATGTCAGTGTCACTTCTTTACTGACATTCAAATGCATTCCAAGAACTTGTGCTGCGTGCTGAAGCTGCAAATGATACTTTTTGTTGATTTCCACTTTGACTCTATAGCCGATAACGCCGATGCCGATAGATAACTACAAAATATTACTTTGCATGTCTTACATGCATCATCTCACATGTTCTAACCTCCCTTGGAATTCAACCTTGGGTCTTTGGCCATCCACTTGCAGGATGGAAGGCATCCTCACCGCACCAAAGAAAATTTGGAGACTGACCTACAGAAAGACGTGCGCTTTCAAGCGGCAGCCACAAGGGCGATCAGAAAGATGTCGGCGTGGAATGTTTTCCAACAGCAGGAAATGGAAGGCAAAAGTCTCAATCCAGACCAGTATTCTTCTAGAGTTCAATTCCTTTCCCAACAATGGGCATGTATGAGTGAAGATGAAAGGGAACCTTTTGCGGTGGAGGCGGCTAGGTTGAACTTACTTCGAGACCAGCTGGCCGCAACACCGTTGTCAGTTGACAAGGATGGCGCCAACAGTAAGACTGAACTTGAGCAGGAGGTTGGCAGAAAAGGTTGCAAGGCTCTATCTGCAAGAAGGCTTCAGCTGAACGATGAGCTCTTCCAAAACCATTTCATTTGGAAGCTCCCAACATGTCTGGCGGACTGCAGCCTTCACGCATTGGGACTGTAGACTTTGACTTACAAATGTGATGTGAGACAAGTAAAGCACCGATAACAATAGTTAGGGGGCCACTGCCCAGGTTGTGGACAGTCTCACTTGATGTCAATTTAGCAGATCCCTCAACAAACTTGTTTGAACTTGTTTGAGTTGTTGTCCACTTTCACACAACTCATACAATGAGATACAAACACATGACTCCAGTGACATGACAATATTGCAGTATCACCGTATCGCACGTATTTTGACATTACAAGTCAGTCATACAGAATATGGACTGGCATATGGATACGGGTCATGCAAATCTCTTCATCTTCAGCTTAGGAGGGCTCGGAATGTCCCATTGGCTTTTCTCAGCTCAGGTAATGGTGGCTTGAAAGCTGCGTTCATTGACTTGCAGATAAGTGACAAGGAGGTGGACGAGAAGTTGAATTCAACTTTGCACGCGGCAGTGCAGCCGCACTCACAACACCAGGTTGAGAACGTCCATGAGTCCCCATGTTGTTCATTCCTTTGTGTCAAGAATGAGAAGCATGCACGTGTGAAGCAGTTGGTGTCATCTTTGTCTTGGGCCCTGGAGGAACACAAGGTCCACACAGGTCACCTGCTGGTTTTCTCTGTTGGTGACAGCCCAAGCATCCCTATGATCCTGGGAGTTGCTATGAAGAAGCCCATTTCTCATATGTTTATCAAAGCCCTGCTTGACTCAAACGAGGTCCTTCTAACAGGCGATGATGATCCCGAGATCCTTCCAGAGTTTCAATCATCCCATGAGCTGATGCTGGAGCTGCTCCAGGAGCATGCTGACAATCCAGATGAAGTACTCAATGTGAAAGTTCAAGTTTGGGAATGCAATGCTTTCATTGTTCGTGGGATGGGAAGTGCATTGAAAAGCAACCCTGAGAAGATTCTGTGCGAGTTCCACCTTTCAAGCGTCAAGAGAAACAAAAAGCCAGCTGGGCCTCCAATCAAGCTTCCATTTGGCCTGGATAAGAGGCTGAAGAAGAAGCGTGCAGACAAGCGACGGGCTAGAAAGGAGGACCAAGTCCGTGTGGTGAGAATCAGGAAGCAGCAAAAGCAAAAGCAGCAGCATGAAAAGCCAGTCTCCAAGACAAGCAAAAAGACAAGTGGGAAGAAGGACATTCAGATTGTGTCATCATCATCAAATGATGGCAGGGCCAGCAGGGCTGGTTCTTCGCACGCAGATGGTTCAGGGTCTGACTCCACTTCTTCAGAATTGCCACAGGGTGATTGTAAAGAGGAGATCACAGAGCCGGCTTCTTCTTCTTCTACCATGATTGGGAGGGATGAGGAACAAGCTGTTCCGATGTCTGCCACAGTTGCGCAGGAAGAAGAAACAGCGCAGAAGGTTGCACAGGACATTGAGACCTCTGACATAAAGCGAGCTAAAGTGGAAGAACATGTCCATGCCAGTGATCAGGCATATTCCAAATCATATTTCTCGAAGACTTTGGGATTGAGTGAGGGTGCAGTTGCAGTCTCTTCAAGATCTGTGTGCATCCAGTGCAAAGAGAAGATCGTCAAGAACACTGTGAGATTCAGCTGGTATCATTCAAAGCTGAAACCGCCCTCTTGGTGTCACCAACATTGCCTCTACCAACTCACAGTTGCCTCTGGCCTCCAGCAAGAAACAATCACACGACTGACAGAAATTGTGAGGGATGGGCGACCAGGCATCCATAATCCAGTGGCTGATGATGCTCAA
Source organism: Durusdinium trenchii (assembly GCA_963970005.1). Lineage (NCBI taxonomy): Eukaryota > Dinophyceae > Suessiales > Symbiodiniaceae > Durusdinium > Durusdinium trenchii. The sequence continues at coordinate 395,011 of CAXAMN010026761.1, read as the reverse complement.
AGAATCTTAAACGCGCTCCAGGAGAGTTTGCGGGGCCCGCAATAGACAGTGTGGTTGCTTCACTGATCATGATTGATCACAGTTTCAATGCGCAGCAAAATAGCTTGTGGTGTGAGGTATGGTGGGTGGGCCCTGGACATGTCTACCAACAATTGACGGGTGTTCAATGTTCAGGGTCATCTGGTGTACTGTACTGGCAGAGTTGTGCAGTGCATGAGTCCTGGAGTCCTCGATGAATCTTATCTATTCAGAGTCTGTGATCAGGTCCAAAGTTTTTGAATGCAGTGTTCTGCAGTGACTCGGACTCCTTCTCCTTCTCACTCGAACAATCGTTGATGGTTTTGTTTTGTTTGTGACAAGAGGGTTTGCGTCACACTGAATCACACTGCTTTAAACTATCTAGGATGTTGCTGGGATGGAACTTTTCATGAAGCTGAATCTGGAACTTGTAATTGGGAGAGTGACTACAACAACCATGGTCGTGTGAAGTGCTTGCTTTCAGGCCCATTTAAACTCAGCTTGATGATATGTTTGGTCCGATCACCCGTTCATCCATGCACCCCATCCTCACTCCGTCCATTTGGATCCATTGACATTGGTGTTGACATAGACCATCAGTCCACAGCCTGATGTGTTGGGTTCCTGTAGCAATGATGGATCAGTGAGCCCACTGCAGGCACCAATCGACTTTATGCTGGAGGGGTACTTGGAGAACGAGGCCTTCCCAGACCATAAGGAGCCAATAGGCCTCAAGTTGGTGCCAGGATATGACCTACGAATCTTGAACCTGGAGAGTTTTGACAGCATCCAAACAGGTTTTGACAGGCGGCTTGTTAGGTTTGTTTTGTTATTCTTGTGGTTTGCCGAGGTTTGCGGTTTGTGGTTTGCTGATTTCATGGTTGGTGTGTCATGCCTCAGCAAGTCAATAGACTGCAATGAGGCAGTGATAAGACCGAATCATTGATGCATCGTCATATCATCATATCGAATCGTTTTTTGTTTAGTAACAATAGTCAATAGTACGATATTCAAAGACTGACTGACTTTGTATAATAGTAGTCATAGTCTAGTTATAGTGTTGCCGTGCGAGCTCCAATCTAAGTTCGGCTAATTTTGGCCTACCGCAAAGCCGTGGACGAGTGTTCATCCTGATGGTGCGCCTTGATATTGCAACCCCAGCTACCATGAATGGAGTGGAGAAGGCTATCCTCCAGCACTTGCCTTTCCCACATCGGCACTCCCTGACGGATTGCCGAAACTACGTGTTGGAGGTGGCCAAATTCAAGGAACAGGAGCTTCACCTCCCTCTTGTTTCGCAGGAGAGGGTGGGTGCAGGCTGTCTTTGTTCATCTCCTTGGTTGGATACTGTATTGACCTGTTGAACGGGAATGCGAATTCCAGGTCCCTGTTTTTCTGATGTTTGTTGGGATTCAATGCAACAGCCACACCAGGCACTGCCAGGATTCTAACAAATAGTGTTGGGCACCGGCGCGCAGGAAGGATTTATAAATAGCGTCCAGGACTTTTGTAAATAGCGTCCAGGGCTTTTATAAATAGCGTCTAGGAATTTAGAAATAGCGTCCTTTTCAATTTAACTGGAGAAACTATTTCTAAATCCTGGTGACTGGAGACTACGTATACCTCCCCAATCCTCCCCTCCCCTCCGGGTTTCTCTCAGGCCAGTGTTCCTTTGTGGCCAGGATGGGCGAATGTCACTGTCCAGGCAGAAGGCGGTGCAGGATCTGCACGAGTCCCTGGGATTTGGTTCTGAGAGCCACATCCCCTATTCGGTAGCACAACTCACTGCAGATGAGAGGGAGCTCTTCAACTCTCGTGAGATTGAAAGTTTGGACATCCAGTACGATCTCTTGAAGGCTACTGGTGCTACAGGGTTTTTCTTTTCCATGACTCATTCCTTTTAGAGTCAGACCGGTGTGGAGTGGGTTTGGCCTGTGAGTCTGTGAGTGAAAAGGCTAATAAGCATAGCCTAGGGCCTATGCTGCATAGGCTTTTGGTTCTTGCAGTTCTTAAACTTGTTCATTCATCAAGTCCTTTAAACTCTAAATTTTACTCTGAGTTTTTGTGAGGGGGGCAGTAAAAATAGTGCGAAACCGTTTCAAACCGTTTCACGCTATTAATGTAACACCCCCGTATAAATAGTGCGAAACCGTTCCAAACCGTTCCACACTATTAGTGAACCAGGCTTTACAAATAGTGCGAAACCGTTCAAAACCGTTCCACACTATTAGTAAAGCAGGTTTACAAATAGTGCGAAACCGTTTCAAACCGTTCTGTACTATTGATGCGGCTGAGTGAGGCAAAAACTCAAATAGTTTCAAATAGTTTCAAATAGTTTCAGACTTTTTGGATGTCAAAATAGTGCGGAACCGTTTCAAACCGTTTCACGCTATTTATAAAAACAATTTGTAAATAGTGCGCAACCGTTTCAAACCGTTTCACGCTATTTATAAAACCCGTTTGCAAATAGTGCGGAACCGCTTCAAACCGTTTCACACTATCTATAAACAGTTCAACCTGCAAATAGTGCGGAACCGTTTCAAACCGTTCTGCGCCTTTTCTGAAAGCGGCTTATTTTTTTAAAAAAACTATTTTATGTTAAGTTAAGTAATGTCTATTTTTGATAATTATATTTTTATTGATAATCTTACTTTTATTGTACACTCCGATTTGAGATCTGAAAACAATATCAATTGTTATATATATGATTCATATGATGATTCAAATGAGCCAATACAGAAAGTTAAGCTTGTTTATTGTATCGTCGATGTTGATACCTAACCCTTTTTCCTTTACAAAAAAACACACTTAATAACTTAATATGTATTGTATTGATTAGAAGTTAGTCCAGTGAAATTGTTATTCAAGCTGGCAATACTGCCAGCAATTTTCCTCTTGGGTTGGCCAGGGGCGGGGCCATGAACATATATCAATCTTAGTCGTTGTTCGCTCTCACTGTTACTTTCTGACTTACTTATTAACAAATAGCCTATAGCTACAACTGGAACTTCTTAAAGACCTATGCCTATGAGCCTATGCCTATAACTTATAACTTACAACTAACTTATGACTTATTTGATGTTTAAAGCTTAAACGTTACTGAACTTGTTATTGCTTAAATCAGCTTTTTGCTTTCCCATGTGGTCCCACTCACTCCTTCACTCCCCTCAGGCTGCTTCTATTGATCCTGCCCGTGCCAACTGCACAACCGACCTTGCTCGTTCGGAGCTCAGGCTTTGCAGAGTGAGCTTAACCTCAACTAATTTACTGTAACTGAAAACTCAAAATCTCAGTCCAAAGAGAAGGCACCAAGGTGTGACAAGGTGGCAAAGAAGCGCAAAGGGAACTGTTGTAAGTTGCAGTGTACAGTGTATGTTTTATGATGTTTTATGTAGCTGTAGCCTGTAGCCTGTAGATAAAGTATTTGTGTACTGTAAATGGCAAATAGTAGCAGTAGTGGCAGTATGTACGTGTATGTGTGTCATGTATGTCACTGTTTGTATATGCTATTTATGATGCAGTTTCCAGCTTCTTCTGATTGAAGAATTGCCGAGGCAGTGTTTCCAGGAAGCACAAGGGCGTGGGTGGTTTCTTCACCGCCATCACGACCACCGTCAAACTGTGGAGCTTCAGGCACAAGTGCTTCTTGAGTGCTGAGGACTTTGAGTTCAGCATGTTTCTTTGAGTTGCCTTCAAGCGTCAAGCCTGAAACCATAGCAAAGAAAAAAGCACTATGGTGTTCCATCTTCCTCTGTTTGGAGCCGGCTCAGCTTTGTCATTTGCTAGGGTTCTAATAAAATTTGTCGTTGGTCGCTGATGTCGTTAATTTGGATACGACTTGTGATTTGTGATTTAGTTGTGTTTGTATACACAGTATACTGTGTACTATACTATACTGACTAGATTATACTGACTATGACTGTGACTCACTATACCTGTACCAAACAAATCTTTTGTCACCAGAAGGAAATCATTGCATTTGCAGTTGAGCATCCACATGCCAAGCATTGTCGCATTGTCTGATGCCAATACCTTTGTCGTTGCAGGAGCTCCTCACTGCGCAAGGTTTCGATGTGGCAAAGCTGGACCTGTCTGGTTTTGACTACTCCAGCCTGAACAAAATTGCTGGCAGCTTGACTCAAGTGAGTCAACTCACTGCACCACAACTACAACTACAACCCAGCAATTTTCTTTATAGTATAGTGGCCGGCGGTCTTCCAATTTTTGCAGGTAAAATCAGTAAATCGCAAACAAACTGCAAACGACAAGGTTTCCTGATGAGGTGTCACTAAGTCGCTAGGTCCACTCCTCACTGTCCTCACTCCTCATCTCCAAAAGAGCCTACAGTTGTGGTCTACGATTTTGCTAAGGTGACAGCTGGACCGTTCCAGTGGCTGCGTCCATTTTGTTCATGGTGGTGACAGCAGTTCTGCCCATTGGTCGTGACAAGAAACCTTTTATCGATGCCAAGTGGTTTCTGCGGGACGGATTTTCTCCGGATCAGGGCCATCAGGGCCTGAACAATGCTGCCAATTCTCGTGTGCCTCCAAATGAGATGAACAGTGATGATGAGACCTCAGGCTGGGAGTCAGATGAACACACCTGGCATGTGGGGCAGCATGCTGGTCAGGTTGTTGGGAAGCGGCAACGTCTTTGTGAACCAAAGATTGAGCAGCCAGGCCAACCACGTGTCTCAGCCGCGGCCGGTGCAGATGGATCTCAACCAGGGATTGCTCCACTGCTTCCACCGTCACCACACCAATACAATTTGGACATTTGGGACGCAGAATCATTGCAACAACATCCAAAGCAGAATGCGGATGCGTCGTCTTTGCCTTCTGGCAATGTTGAGATTCCAGTTGAAGAGGCCATCACACCCCTTCAACGCCTCCGTCGCTCCTGGCAAATTCGATGCTGGCCCCATGACTGATGAACACTCGGCCTGAGAGCTTCTTTTGTTTCAAGGTGTTCACTTCTTGCCATGAGCCTTAGGACAAGCATTGTCAAGGCGATTGGCTCTGTGATTCGTTGTTGTTTTCTCAGGTTTTGTCCATTCAAAGCCTGAGTGTTAGATCAATCCACAGAGATTGCAATGAAGTATACAGTATGCTCTTGAATGGGGTTGGTGCGCGAGGACAAGGCGCACACTGGGAATAACACGTGGAAGAGCGCCAGTGAAAGCGTGTTGCATTTTTGTCATTTGTTGCAGAGCATTGCACTAGTGCCTATTGCAGGTACCAGTACCAGGGAGAAGTTTACACACTGCATGACTGTTCTGACTGTTCTCTTGTGTACGACCCACCGACCCATTTGCTCAATCAATGCCATGCCTGGACTGAATCGTCCAGTGGCTCACACATCAAAGTGGTGTTGCATCCAAACTGACCGCTTGATGTGGTGCACTTGTTTGCGTGTCTTGTGATTCCATGGCTCAACTCAACTGACTCCCAGGTTTTGGGTGGCCTGCCCACCTGCCCTGACTACTTGTGCCAGGGACGTTCTCACCCTTTGCTTTCTTCCACCATGAGCAATGCGCCCGGAACGGAGGAGTTGGCTGGGATGCGTGTGGCTCCTGACGGGTGCTGCGTCACCTGCTACCAGGTGTTTGGTGATCAGGATCAGGCCTGGCTTGTGGCCATATTGTTTGGATGGTCTGGATTGTCCGGTCTGAAAATTCCTAGAGGTTTGATACTCAGGCAATGACTGTCAGGGTTAAGCATCCATTCGTCCATTGGTCTGTTGGTTCCCAAGCATTCTGATTTATTGTACTGGGTCACTGAGTGATTGACTTCATGTCCTGGTTGGTTATTTCTGCAGCCCAGCTCAGTACTTGAAAGCTGGGCTAGATGTTTGGAAGACACTTTTTCCTGTTTGTGATTGGTCCACTGCGGATCGACTGTGGATGTATTGCCTACTGCTGTGGTTTCTTCAAAACAAGCTCCGTTGTTCGCAGGACTGTCCGAGTGGATACGTGCTGAGAGTTCAGCCCTTGAAGTCAGGAGAGACGAAAGGCTTGTGCCTTAAATGTTACTATGTGAAGAGAGGATCATTTGGAGCCCTAAAGAACAACGAGTTTGCAGAACTTGTGGCGTCCAATGCCAATCTTCGTGACAAGTCATTTGATTGAACATTATGTGAGGGGCTGAAAGACAATGTTAGATTGACTACTGTGTATTTAAGTCTAAGTATCAGTATCAGACTCTGGTTCAGAGTGGCAATTCTCCTCTTGGGTTGGCCAAGGACGGGGCCATGATGCAAGAAATGCGGGCCCCAAATCGGTGTTCATCTGGGCCTTTCCCGAAAGGCCCAGATGAACACCGATTTGGCCCCAACCCCTGGCCAACCCAAGAGGAAAATTGCCAGTTCAGAGTGAGCGTTGTCTAGTTTGCGGTGCTTTGAGGGTTTGTGGAAGCTTCCTGATCTGAGTGATGTTGTGAATTGCTTGATGGCACCGGGGTAGGTGGTAAGCGGTAAGCGTGTCAATGTTAGATCTTCGTTTGCTTCATGCTTTCAGATCCACCAATCCACCAAGGTTTCAAACACTTCGACGCAAGCATGTGACAACAGCAGTGTTGCATCCTAGATGCAAGCCCAGACATGAAGCCATCAATGTCTCCCTCTATACCCAGACAAAGCAAAGCACGTATGTCGACTTCTACCAGGAGCTAGTGTCAAGAGCCACCAGCGGTACTGTAGAACATGTCAGTTAGTTTGTTAGGAATCAATCTGGCCATGTTCCAGGCTACCTGTGCACTGCAATGTTTTAGTTAGGCAGCGGCAGCGTGGTGCATGATTCACACCGTTTGCAGTAGGCGAAGGGAGGTAAATCGATTCTAGAAAAAGCAAGTCTAGCCCGCAAAAGGGTTGCACATGAAGAAGGGCCATGATTCATGATGAACTTGTAATTTGTAATGGAACTATATTGTTGAGTCGAGTCATTGTCGTTTTTTGTTGCTGGCAGGAGGGGGAGTGGATGAGCTGGCAAGCATATTTCGATAAACATGCATCGGAAGAGCTGAAGAAAAAGAAGAAAACAGCTGCTCAAAAGAAAGCGTGGATCACCAAAGAGTTTCAGCTGCAATCCAGACCCCTTTCATTCACTGCACAAAGTCCTTCTCTTTTGGAACACCTGCTACTGCTACTGCTTTGATTTGATAATCTTATATATAACCTGAATCTCGCATTCCTTGCTGCAATGCTAAGGAAGTGGGGCTCACACTTCAGCCGGACCGGGGCTTCAAGTCAGGGTCAGGGTCCGGGTACTTCAATGTTGGTTTTTGATCGTAGGCTGTAATGAGTAATGTTTGCACAGTATGCTGTATGCTGCATTGCATGCTTTATACAAGCTTGACTCGTCACTGGCCATTAGCTTGACTCGTCACTGCCAGAGGAGTTGGAGGATATTGTTTGGATCTTAAATTGAAACGATTCAACCAGAGAATGAATCAATCAACCAACTAATCTATGAATCAACAATTATTGTTATATAGTATAATGTATTGTCATTGTGAGCCACAGGGTTAACCCAGCCTTGGTCATTGGCAGGACGAAACCGGTGAGGAAGGAGTCATTTTGGTGGACAATAAAGCTGGCACCAAAAAGGTGAGGCTAGGAGGCAAAGTTTCCGCTGAAAAAATCAAAGTGGCCGAGCATGAGTCCACTGGGTAAATGAAGGAGGCCTTTGATGCAAAGCGGAAAGCAGCAGAGGTTGTCTCACATGACCAGGCGAGACATTACCTTTAATCTTTAATCCTGACATACAGTGCCAGTGCGCCATGAAATACTCATCAGAGCGTCATTTGTGTTGGTCCACTGTCCAAGTGATATCAAGTGATTAGTGCTGGTGGGATCCTTGCTGTCAAACCACCTGTCAGGATTCCCATGCCGAGATGCTCCGAAAGACCAAAGAGCAACAGCTCAGTGACGAGGAGGTCCCTTCTCAGCATGAAAGTGACGCTGAGTCAGGTGAGTCTGAGATTGGCTTGGCAAAGCCCGTGGTCACAGCCCCAAAGAAGCGGAAAACAGAAGCTTCTGCTTCTACTGCTCCTGCCGGCAGAACTGCTGGACCCTCTGGTGGTCAGAAGAGAAAACAAGATGCAGAAGTTGATGCAGCCCTGAAGTCAGCTGATGCATGTGTGTCTGCACTTCGCAGCTTCAAACCCATTGACCTATGGCAGGGTACTTTGAAGGTCAAGGACGTGGACAAACGTTTGCAGCTTTCGTTCCAGGCCATTGCTACTTTGGAAGAATTCATGGAACAGAATGCAGCAGTCCAAGAGCACTCAACCAATCTTTCACAGGCCGCTTCTTTAGTCAGTGACTGGATGGATGTCATGATTCCATTTACGGTAAAAGACAGCATGCTGGATTATGCGAAAGATATGGATTCTCTGCAAATTCTGAAGTTCGTGAAGACACTGCCAGTGGACTGCATGCACTCCATCCTTGTGGCTGTTGGAAAGCGTTGGTGGCAGGACTGAGCTCCATTCCATCCATTCCGTGCGTGCGTTTTCCTGGGTTTAGGGAAGGGGGCGTGCCACGTGTCATTCAGAAGTCATCCGTAAAGCTTTGCTGTACCACAAATTACCACTGACCATTGCATGGTACCATATCACACCATGTAATCAATCATGAATCATTGAATCATTGAATCATAACAATAGTAGTTTTGGGGCAGCATCTAACTGGAAAGGGTGTTTTTTGTAAGGTGTTGGTTTTGTAGGTTCTTCCCTGCTGGACTTTCAATGATGTAAATCAGTCAATCAACTTATATAATGATTCAAACTTTTCTGACAGTGGAGGGTCAATAGACACTTACTTATAAGTATGCTGTTAGCAATTAGCAATTAGCAAAGTAAGTTTATTCATGTTTGTTGGTGTACACCAACTTCTGTGTTTCAATGATCGAAGTTCAGTGGGTTCCACAGGAAATCACCACAACATCCAGTGCAATCACAGATGGCTTGGAGTTCTTCCGCTTCCTGTCCATGCCAGCAGCTGGCCAACCAGCTCCTTCCGGATTATGCCTGTATGCCTTGGCAGCTAAGGTTGGTCATGAAGGTTGCAGCTTGTCAGAGGATGGACTTTTGCAAACCCAGGCGGCTTTGATTGGGTTTTGGATGGATGGGCTGCAGAAGGACGCAGATGTTGACCGCTACCTTAGCAGCATCCCCTCGGAAGTCTGGCAGCCATCTGTTCTGAGGACAGTAAGGGTAAGGGTAGTGAGGGCCCAGCGGGTTTCATAAATCAAAAGCATAATAGAACAGAATAGAGTCTAGCCTAAGTTTTTACATACTGGACTCGACTGACTGGACTGTACTTTAGTAACTACTGTAGTTATTGTTCCCATTATATACTGCTACTAAGGCCAATTTCCAATCTTGTTGCTAGTACTGGCACTCGTACTCATACGATTGTTCGCATTTTATTGTTCTTCTTATTGAATAAAAACTATGACTGAAGTGACTTGGCTACTGTAACAAAAAACATGTTCACTCTGTCAGCTAGATGTTTGAGCCTTGTTTCCAGTGGATTGCACGGGGTTGGAGGTTTCAGACTGACAGAGGTACGCCAAACGCTTCACATTCTCCTCCCTTCTCCTTTGCGCTTCTTTGCAGGAACTTGACTCAGCCAGTCACAGGCCTGGAACTGCCTGCTGGCAAATCCAATGGCATTGCAATGAGGTTTTTGGTCGACTTGCAGCGTTTGATGGCTTGCAAGAAGGTGGCAAGCCAGGAGCATCTTGTATCTACTTCCCTAGGCACTGACCTGAAGACTATTGTGAGCAAAAGCAGGATTTACAGCCCAAGAGTCAACCTGCTGTTCCGGTCCAACACCAAGTTGAGGAGAATGTTTGAATGTTACAGAACGTTAGGTTATTTTTGTGGCTGTCAAGTTCAAGGTTAATGTTCAAAGTGTTCACTTATGTTGCAGTCACGCAATCCAAATGGTGAAGTTCTTAATGACGCAAATATACCATTTTGTTTTCTTTCTCATTATGTGTTTCCATGGTTTGAAAGGATTTACATGTTGAGGGGGCACCTCAATGCAGACTCAATGCCCTATATGTTGCAGGAACATGTGGAATGATGTGGTCGATGTGAGCAAGAACCAGGTTGACACCGAGGCTGCATCAAACTCTGTGGGGAAGGTCATTGGCCATTGTCAGAGCTTGCTGACCTTTTTGGAAGCCAATGAGAAAGACGATGTTGCTGTGAGGATGGGGCTTGACATGGCTGTCGGCATGATTGACAAGTGCTCATCAGCCTCTTCACTCATTTCTCTTCTCCGCGAGTCTGCAGGCTCAGAGCGTGAAGCTGAGAAGACTTCTTTGGAAGACGCTGTGGAAGCTCTCCGCATCTTCATTTCCCAGCGTGGTTGGGGTGACTCTCCAGACTTCAAAGAATTTCTGGACAAGTTGTTCCTCAAGGATGGCATGTCGGACCTGTGCTACAGCCCACCTGAGAAGGTTCAGCTCATCCAATCAGTCATTGAAGGTGGGATCGGGTCGGGACCAAGAAAAGCCATCTATTGTCCTAGTCCTAGACCTGCAGATAAAACTCCTTCTTCAGTTGTGAGAGAGGCTGTTCAGTAGATACCTCAAATATTACTACAGTAAACAGCTGTCCACTGTCATTCCAGATCCGCCAGCTCACCATTGCAGGAAACATCAGCGCCCGCATTCTCAAGTGTGAAGGCTTGCGCTCAAAGGTCATGAAGACAGCCTTCCTCACAACCTTGCTGAAGTGGTCTGAGCCATGGGAGGATGAGGCTGATGTTCCACTTGACAAGTACTGTCAACTATGTGGAGATCTCAACAAAGTGTTGGCATCCAGTGCGGCCAGTGATGTGGCAGACAATGAATGCCATCAGGCTGCCAAGAAGGCCTGCTTTCGGCTGGAACAGAAAGTTGGTGTCTTTGGGAAGTCCTGGGCAGTGACAACATGGAAGGCACAGGGCCCAGAGGAGATCACAACCATGTTGGACAACCTGGACTTTATCCCACAAGCTCTTTGCCCCGTGCTGCACTTGGCCAAGAATGCATCTGCTTTGGACAACTTGACTCCTTTGACCAAGACCGATCTGGTTGATCCAGAGAAGGATATCCCACCGCTCATCAAACCGGTGAAGAAGTGGATCTCCCTTCTGTCATTGGACTCACAGCTTGTCTCAGAATACTTCCCAGACCAGGTGGCGCAAGATGTTGAGAGCTTCAAGGCATCCGTTGTCAGTACCGTGCACACTGTGCTGTCCCAGGCCCAAAAAGAGCTCAAGGAGAAGACTGAGATCGTGGACAAATACAGGCAGTGGCAGGGTGTGAGAATGGTTGGTTTTATAGACAAGTGCTAGACTGCTAAGCTGCTAGGCTTATTGAGAGTCACATTGCAACTGTAGTGTGAGCTGAGCTGTATGTCAGCAGGTCAGTGATAGGATGCACTGCCCTGTGTTTCAGGTCACTTATTGACGCTGTTGAAGCTTGGGCGATGGATCCTGTCAAGTGGATGTTCGATGGCAATCCTGAGGTGGAGAAGGAGATGAACACACTTTTGGAATGGCGTCCACGTTCTCAGATCTACCAGAACTTCATGTTCACCATCCAGTGCGTCCAGAAGTTCGACGGTTGGAAGGATGACCCAGTCCGTGCACAAATTGTGTCCCTGCGTAAATCTCTGGAGGACCCCTTGTTTGGGTTTGTTTTTTTGTTTACTGTGCTAGTACTGTCCTGTTGGGTACTCTAGGAAAAATCTGTGATAACTAACTTGACTTATAACTTAACTTATAAGTTAGACTAGACTAGTGACTAGACTGTCTAACTTTTTATAGATTGTGTTTTTGTTATGCTAGCGGTATGTGTTTAAACACACAGCGCACACACTCTGACTCTGACATTGGTTTGCTGTTAACTTAATTCCCAGGTCAAAGGAAGGCGGTGGAACGGCAAGGTGGAGAGTCCGCAAATTTGTAGGTGTTTGAACAAAAGGTGTTTCACGTGTCTGCAGAACTCAGCGGTCTCGAAACGAGCGGCGCGGCGCAGCTGCTGAAACCAAGGTTTTGGGGAGAGTAGCATGGATTGAAACAAAGAAGAAAAATTGTACGGCGTGAGCAACAGTTTCTTGGCAGGTACACGGTCAGACGTCTCTGACCGCATCCCATGACATCACTAGCTTCGTTGGCCAGCGTCGTGACACACAGACACACACACACACACACACCTGTCAACATACAGGACACAGCAATGAGAACCAAAAAAGACTAGGACCACACTGTAGTACTCCAACGGGTGTCCTGTGGGTGGGAATAAAGGCCCGGAAGTGGTGAGAATGGAGTGAAATCTGAAACCGCCCAGACCACGTTGCAGTTTTAGCTGGTTTCACTTGTACTTGATTCTCACCTTTTCCATTTGGTCTGGCAACTGATTAAAGAAGGATGGTGCCAAGAACGGAACCGTCATTGAAATCCCCGCTAACCCAGAGCAGCTCAATTAGAATCTGAACGAGCGCCTGCAGGAGAATCTTGGAGTGGCTGCCAAAATTTGCAGCTCCCTTTTGATGGGGGACCTGGTGCTCAACCGAAGCAAGTATGAATCAGACCCTCTTGCTGCTATGAGGAAGGCCTGTAAGACCCTTGCGACGGAGTTGGGCATGACTCGTGCAGATCTTTCACCAGCTTTGCAGCACAATCTGATCGAGTTCATGAAGGCTGATCAGAGTAGGTTTCAGAATGTGCTGCTAGATCCGGTTTAGACTTCAGGTTGAGTATTCGGGGTTGTTTGGGCTGGCTTTTTTGTGTGCGTTAGTTAGGGGCTATTTTATATTGCACTTTTCTCCAATCAGCCCTCATACACTGGCCCAGCAAACATCTCAGCCCGGCTGCCTGAAACCTTGACCATTTTTTAAGTAGCCTGCCGGCCTGGCGCACAGAGAGTTTGTTGAATTTTGGTAGGAGTCATCAGGTTAGGTGACAGGGTTCCAGGTGGGCCGTGTGGATTGTTCCTCCCAGAGCTCTCACCCAGCCAAGGCAACCGCAGTCAAAGGCAAAGGCAGCAGCCAAGAAAAGGGCACCCAAAAAGAAGAATGAAAAGTGAGTCCTGAGAGGGTTTTTGAGAGGCCTATCAATCTGGGCCCTGGGGCACCGGGCATAGACAAAGTCTATGTCATGTAGTAGGGGTTTGTTGAGGGTGAATGAGTGAGGGCTGAGTCTCCAAGGCTCAGGCCATAGCACTCCTTCATTCAGGGGCCATTGTGGAGCCGAACTCCATGAGACGTGTGAGTGAGCAGGAAAATGTTTTTTCACTTCTTTTTGCGAGATGCAGCCATTGTACATGGGGTGGTGTCAAGAGTTCCAGTTTATGACACCTCAAAGGACTCAAAGTTGCACATGTTTTTTATAAATAGCGTCAGGCTCTCTATAAATAGCGTCAGGCTCTTTTATAAATAGCGTCCAGAAGGGGCTGGGGCCCAACAGTTAAAGAGGCCCCAGCACCCCATAA
>CAXAMN010026761.1:356012-376504 GCA_963970005.1 Durusdinium trenchii | reverse complement strand
AGAAGGGGCTGGGGCCCAACAGTTAAAGAGGCCCCAGCACCCCATAATATATACGGTATATATATAGATTGTGTGGATATGTGTGGATAAAATTGCTGGTTTTGTTCGGGTCATGTCCCATTTTCTAGGGTACTTTGAAGGTTGGAAGGTTGGAAGGACAGGTCAACCTTCGATGTGGGTTGATGGGGATGTGGGGATGTTGGTTGAATTCAGCCACACCTTCTGATTCCATTCTTATGCCGCACATTGCCGCACCATATGCTTGATTCTGGATACAGAAGGATGTATCCCGGTCGTGAACGGTGCCAGAGTCTAGATCAACAGTTTTTGGGCTTTCATCATGTTATTGCATGTCATTATTTTGGTGGCAGCATTATTTTCAAAACTCGTCTTGCAAACAGTGCTCAAAGTCCAACTGCAGCGATTGGACAGGGCAGGTGGAGGACCTGTCTCCAGGACGACCACGTGTACTCTGATTTGAGGCTCTCTAATTCAGTAGATTTCAAGTGGACTACAACTCCAAATGAGTGTGTGTGTGTGTTTCAATAAGGAGACCCCCAACCAATTCAGTCTTGGTCTATTTCCCTTCTTCCAGGATAGCTTCGGGAGATCTCCCCATATTGTTTTTTTACCACTCCCAAGAGGAGGAACCGTGCAGAGCTCACCAGGTGCGTCTAGCTGTCCATCCTTCAAAAGCCTAGCGTTTGTGGGTCTCCGAGTTGGTTTCAACACTGGCACCCTGTCATGCTCGGCCGTTGTGCGAAACTGCGTGGGGCGCCGAAGACCGCCTGAAGGAAAAATGCGCTGAAAAAAAAAACAAATCCGCCAGACGTCGACGCCTTCTTTGTTGGCGGAGGTGAACTTGTTTGTGATTGCCGCCTGCTTCTCCAAGAACTACCATTCTTTGCATCTTGGAGGACGAAGCCGTCGCAAGGAGTTGTTTGACTCCGTTCGTCCTGGACCGGGACGAGAGTTCAGGACGAGAGGCCGGACTCTGTTTTTGAGCTACTTATATATGGTGCAGTAACTGGTGGTTTAATCAACCAAGCATCCCAAGTCACCGGTTGAATTAGCTGCTTGAAGAGAGCTGTAAAATTGTCAGGGTAGCCGTAGCCCTTTCTTGCATCAACTTAGCTCACAAACACACCCACCCAGGGTGGGTTTTGCCATGCCTTTCCCAGGCTTTAAGTTTTGTTTATCCTGGACCCAAAATTTCTCCAAACATCTTCAAACTGGTTTGCACACTGAGGAGATTTACCTCTGGAGCCGCCTTGCTGTGTTTGCTGCCCTTCGTGTTGTCGCTCTGGTTCAACGCGGCGCGCAGCACTGAGCAGCCCCGTAGCACCAACGAGTCAATCAGTCAAGAGGGCTTCCTACTGGCATCGCCCATTTTGGCATCCTCCTTGGCAGGCCAAAGGGATTTGTGATCCATGGGCGAGTTTCCGATCAATTCGTTGCATCGGAACCCCAAGGTGAATTTCCTTGATTGATGATGCCCCATGTGGATCCATTCGTCGATCCCATGTCTTGGACTACGATCATGTGCAACATCTGTCATGCGTCTAATCCCTTTGCGCAGGATCCCTTATGATCCCTTGCGTAGCGGACTGGTTCATACCTAGGAGCCTTAATCACCCAAACTTACTCCACTTGAACAACGGTCACGTCCCTCGGGGGTACATGCAGCCAGGCTTGATGACATGCAGCCAGGGGACACCAGCCATCCATAGCGGTAACCACTCGGACATCGCGGCATGACATGGACCCCAAAACACCTTCGTTACGATCCTCCGAGTCCTCTGTGCCAGTTACAGATGCTGAACTGGAGCTTTTTTTGGGATGAACACGCATCAATTCCGGCACATGGAGCCAGCTTCTGGTGGTTGATGTCTGTCAAGGACATATCATCTGGTGCCGTGCGACGTGTCGCCAAAAAGGGTCGAAGGCCAGACAAAGAGAAAGGAGAGAGGCAGAGAAGAAGCGACACCGAGAACAAGCATCGGACATTGCATGAAACGAATGCAGCCAGGGGACCCAAAAGGACGCATCTCGGTCGCCCCACGAGGTCGGCCGTTCCGCCTGGGACTGGGGCCGCACGGGCGCTCCGCGGCAGGTGGCCACTTCAGCGTCATTGACATGGCGTCGCAGCTCCAGAGCCGCTACAAGGACCCATGGTGCGACGTCGCGCGCGAGACGACCCGCAGGGCTTCGGATCGGGCGGTTGGACACTACGGTGGGGGGGTTGGAAGGTTTGAAGCCACGAAAATGGAATCTGGAACACAAAGTGGTTAGAAGGTTGGCCTAGTGGTTGGCCTTGAAAGCTATCTAAGGCTTGAGATGGAGGACCTTTTTTTCCATCAGAATTTCATGCTAGGCGTTACCAGGCAACCTTTTGAGACTTCGAGGTTTGAGTGTCAAGACCATCCACAACATGATGAAAGATGTATGAAGAGACAACAACATATATGTTTTTGTTTTTTAGGTCGTCTTCGTTTCGTGTATAGAAAGTGAACCCAAAACCAACCCCATACACAAAAGTCGTCTTGGTTTTCTCATTTTTATAGGCCCTAGGGCTCCAGTCGTACCTCCTCAGAAGGTATGACTGGACCCTCCTGGCACCCACCCCAGTCCCACCTTCTTAGAAGGTACGACACCACATGACTCGTTTGATTGTTGTTCAGAAGATCCATCGACTCCATCGACGGTCTGAGTTGTTTCTCATTTCTATAGGGTTTGAGAAAGCTGTTCATTGCTCCATCCATCTCAACCGATCACGGGTTCCGGGTCACTTGGCCGGAGCTAGCGCCGGTCGTTGGACTGGTCGGCACAGGCGAAAGCAAGATCCACATGCCGACATCCTCCGATAGGGATAGGACATTGGAGTTTTCTTGTTTTTTTCAGGGTGATTTGGATGTTCCCTATTGGTCAAACTTCCTTCGGGGGAGTACTTTTCGACCTTTCTTTCCTGGATTCCTTGAGGACCCAAGACAGGATTGGCTTCAGGATGACATCAATTTGGAAAGCCGTAGAATTGTCTCTGAAAGCATGTCTTTGTGGGTTTTCCCCAGTTAGGGGCCACTTCAGCTATCAACACCACATTCACACCTGGTGTGTGTGTTTTGGATTTTGGTCGGTGTTTTGCCAGGGAAGTGTTGAAACAAGACGGACTTGGCAACAGACCCACGGCATGAGCTCTTCTACCCCGCATGACTCCGCAGTACTCCCGACTCGAGACCTGCACACGGAGTCGGGTCAACCGTGCTTCTGCGACCAAGCACACCCGACGGGACGGAGGAGTCGATCTACGGCGTGATCCACGTGGTCTTCCTGGGCTTGATTCCTTGTTGCTACGTCTCGGTGAGCTGGGCAGGCGTGGTCCTCTTTGGAGCGGACACGCCAGAGGACATCCTAGCGCCTCCGTTAGCGGGGTGGTTTCCAGAGGGGTTGGGCAGCTAAGAGGAGAGGAGAAGAACATGGAACATCCTGGGACCTGGGAGATACCCTTCCTGAAACAATCATGGAAGTGGAAAAACCACCTATTCGTAGAGGAAAACGGTCTTCCAAACTTCCAAGGGGCCAGAATCCACTGCCATGTTTATTGGATGGAGGGTATATATGGGTCGTTCTACTTCCACTTCTTAGTGGAGTCGGCATGTTTTTCATCAAGGAGTCGTGGAGTGACGCTGACACTCCCTGAGATGGTCATGAAAGTGGAACACCAGCTGTGCTGCAAAAGAAACAGGGTCTAAAGCAAGGGCGATGCCATGCCATCCACTTCCATGCTACAGTGGTTTCAGCTGGTCGTGTGGGACGAGTGCAGGGCCGTTCTACCGAGCTGGTGATGTGGAGTTCACCCCCTGTTCGTCAAGGAAGGAAGTCTTTCAAGAAATCGTGCCATCCACTCTTCAGTGGATGTGTTCGTTTGAGTGTAGGTGGCACAAGAGGTTGCATTCATGGAAAAGATCTTGCATGTGGCAATTTGCTACTTGGGGAAGACTGGACACCCCAAAAAGATGGTATTGTAGGAAAGCTACAAGAAGAGTTTTTGTCTTTTTTTCTCTGAGCTGCTTGGTTAACCAAAAATGGACCGAGTGGATGAAATCACCGATCTTGACCATCTCATCTTCCACAACTTTCTGACGGATTTCCTCTGAGTGGTCAACCAGGAGACGAGTTGGTGCCGAGTCCCTGAGGGGTCTTTCCCCGAACAAGGCTCATCCTCGGTCGTTGGGACATCTTTTCGCTGGGTGAGCTGAAGATCTGCTGAGCTGCTTCCACGGTCTTTTAACAAACCAAGAGATATTTGCGCCAAGAGAGATTTGCGCAAGAGGTGAATAGAACAATGTTATACAATGTTCAATTATGTTCATTGGGTTTACCAAGTGGACCCTTGGTGGAAAGACCATATTTTGCCTCCCGAAATCTGGTCCCAGATTTCAGACCCTTCTTTTTTATCGTCGACTGGACTGGGTTTTAAGGAGGTTTTGAACACCCGCTCATGCACCAAGGTAGAGTTCCAGGGCGACTACATGATGGAGGCTTCTGTGGTCGTGAAAGGGAGCTTGTGGGGGGCATGGCAGAGGCGAAGGGGCGAGATGGGTGGAGCTCTGGTTTTTTGGGTCTCAAAAGGGTCAGGTTTTTTGGACGAAAGTCAGCTCTATGAAGATTGTGTGGTCTTTGGGGGGGTGAGTTGAGGCAGACATTTGGTATGGGCAAAGAAGTACGTTGGAGGGCTAGGATGGAATTCGATTCAAAACGGAGAGAAACGTTGATCAACATGAGTTCAATATCTGCCCCTCTAAATTCAGACGCTCCATATGTTATGGACTAGAAATGCATGGTTCCAGCGGAGTATGCCATAGCTATATAAGTATGCCAGTCCCATGGAAATCAATTCTTTTGATCCGACATCGAATTGGACATCAGTGGAGACTTCACATCAGCATTGCCCTGTGCATCGTTCTTTTGTAAGAAGGTGTTATTGTTGGGCTTTGGCAGTCAAGGAATTCATGACTTGCAGAGAGGTTGGTGCGTGCTGATACCAATGAGGTGGCCCGTGGCATTCTGAGCTTTACCAATGCCTTGCGCATGCCTTTGATCCTGATGCCTCTTCATTCGTTGGCTGCTGGGACAAAACATTAATTATATACAGTATATTACAGGGATAAACATATTGCCAATACTTGGAAAGGCATCCTATTGTTGTTGCAAGGTGGCGACATCATGCAACATCAGCACATGGAAATATGGGGAAGAGGCTTCAGTGACTGCCACCGAGGAAGCGCAACTTTTCTGCGCCTCCATAGTTTTGCAGCTTGCAGGTTCCTTCTTCTCCATTCTTTTGCATGTCTTCTTTCAGCAGTCCAGGATCACCAAAATACTCCTTCAGTATGGGCTTCAACCCTTCAACACCTCCCCCCTTACTGAAACGCTTCAAATCACGCCAAAAAGAACCATGCTACCAATGCTTCGTTCGAGTTCGACCGAGGTCTGTGACACCTTTCACCTGCTGTCAAGATCAGCGCATGAGTCAAGCGCTCTACAGGCCTGGCGTTTGGGTGTTGGAATGCCCACACTGCTGCTCTCCTCAGCGGCCTTGGCACAATACCTCAGCAGCCTCTCCAGTCGCGCGGCTGTTCTCCTCGGCTGGGAAAACTGCATTGGTCGTCTGGTGGGTGGGTTTCAAGTGCAACAGTGGAGAGATCCAGAAGTGGATGGTGAACGGGGTTGGGACATGTCGAGGCCATGGTGGAAGTCATTAAAGTGAAGTGCTACTGTCAGAGCTCACACAGGTTTGGGTTGCGACAGCCGAACTACTGGCAAATGTTCACTAAAGATTCTACAAAGAGATCTAATTAAACAACCAGTGGCCTCCATTTTTGCAACCATCCTGAAAACATGTTGGACTCCGCAACCGCCTCTATAACTTATAACATCTTATTAACTTGTAACTAACTGTAACATATACTATAACTAGTGAACATTGCTGGCATTTCGATCATGTTTCTTTTGCCGCGTTTTGCTCCCCGAATTCTGATCCTTGAAGTGATATAGTGACCACAGTGATTCAGTCACCGTAGCCACTGTCCTTCTTGCCCGCCCACGCGGCCAAAGCGGCTCCTCCGTGCACCTTTCTGTCCTGACCCGTGCATGGGGCCTGAGAAACTTCTGATTACCTCGAGCCGCCTGCACTGCGGCAAGAACGTCATGGCTGCCCCAGCTGAAGAATTTGTTGAAGCTGCCACTACCCGTCCTGCGTTTCCAGGTGACGCAGATGATGGGGCGCCTCTCATTGAAACTGGAAACGGTTGGCTGATGATGCTCTGCAAACGCAGCAATGCGATTCTTTACAACCGGGCAAGTGGCTGACCTCATGTGGCATCATGCAAGCCCACCTGCCGAAGCACTTGCTGCAAGATCGGTTCGTCGCACTGCGAAGCTGACTGGGCTCATCGAACCCGTCACACGTGCCATCATGTGCCATGGAGCTTGCGTAGAAGAGCAATATGCAAAAAAAACAATGGCTGTCAGCTTCTCCATCATCCACTAAGCCACCACCCAATCTCTCCAGCTGCCGCAAGCTCTCTGCTAAGTGAGGCAGCATCAGCTTGTGGGCAGGTCATTGAAGTTCAGGCAAGCAAAGAATATGAAAGGGCTTGAAACTGCGCATATCAAAGAAGGTGGCATATGGCAACGGTGTCAAGGACCTGATGCAGAAGCTGTCCAATGTGGCAATGGTGTGGGTGAAGATTTGTAGGACCAGCGCCCGTGAGTGCAGCCCAGCCGTCGCTCAACTTTTCTGTTCCTAATCCTGGCCACGCGTCAACTCAACGAAGCTTTTGGCTGCGCCGGGCTGAGACTCATCACCCAGCTGAGGGTCTATGGTTCGGTTGCCCGGAGACTGTATCAACATGCTACCATCACTGCTACCATCGTTGCGCCCAAGTCCGTGCTTTAAGCTGCCCTTCAGCATCACAGTCATGAAGGTTCAGATTTTGTGTTCACCTGTGTTGTTGACTCCAAATTTGTTTCTCCGCAAGCTGCCACAGCCGCGCCAGCTGCCACAGCCGCGCCAGCTGCCCGGTTTTTTATGTTGAACAACTTCTTCACAAGGGCTTGGTGGAACCCCGCGTTGTTGGAGACATAGTCGTCAATCACTAAAAACTACTTAACCACAAAGGATGCGCTCACTGAGCATGTGTTTGTGGGCGCATCCCGCACGTACTCTGGCACAGACCTTCGCTTGGCTTCAAAGCTCATTGCCTGCGGACGTTGCAGCAATGGAAGTGAAGAAACGTGCCCTTGTAGTGTGACATCTCCGTTCTGCAATAAATTCCAACACTGGCCGGCCTTGTATTTTTCCATTGAGATCGCAGGAAGTGCGCATTTTGAGTGTCCCTTTTGCAGCCGTTTGCAAATGGCTGGCCAAGCAAGTGGCCGCAAGTGACTGCTACTTCTGTCCGGAAAATATCATCATTTCTCCGCACGCAGCTCTGGAGAAAACCAAGATTTCTGCAATGCTGTTCTGCGAAGAAATTCCGGTTTTCTCCAGAGCTGCGCGCGGAGAAATCGTGAAATAATCCAAGACTTTTCCGAGAATAAATACCAAACTTCTGTAGAGCTAGCGACGACGAAATCTAGCAGCTTTTCCATAAAAAACTCAAAGTGCAAGTGTTGAAATTTACTTGCTTGAGTGACATGTGGCTGCAAGTGGCTGCCTGGGCAAGTGGCTGCAAGTTGGCTACAAGTGACTGCAAAACCAAAAATCAAAATGTACGTCATTTGCAACCACACTATTTTGGTATGTTTTCCAGTTCCCATGAGTTACAACTCTATATAAGATACGTCTTCTCGTGTTTTGAAATTTCGGTCCCGCAGCTATTGCCGAGGCATTTTGGGACTTCTCGGTGGCACCTGTGGGGTCGTCGGATGTTTTTGCCCCGCGGCCGCATCTGAAGCCACGACTTTTCGCGGGGAAACACAGCAGCGCGTGCCTGCGAAGGTGGAAGAAGATGGTCTGATCCCGCGAGGGGCAGCGTCGTCCATGTCTGAGGTGTTCATGAATGGTTCATGGGTTTCTTGTTCGGGGTTGGTGGAAGGCATTGGACCTGACGTATGGACATTTGATGTTTCAGGTCTCTGATAGAGCAGCTCGGGGCATGGTGGGACCTTACCAGTGTTGAGTGGAGATTCCTTGGAGGCCATGGGTACCTTATTCTGAATTCATCTCAGCCGTGCGAGGCCCCCCCTCCCCGGACTGGCGGGATGAGTCTGATGGCGGCAGCCTATTTTTTGTTTGGGGGGTCAACTGAGCTGTCCACAGTCCCGGGAGAATCCAAGTGGTTGAGTGTCAGACCTGCTCAGCCGAGGAAAAATGAAAATCCATGGGGTGCATCCCCCCAGCGCGCGCGACGTCGTAGAGATAGATTCGTTCATGATACTTAATACTTGTATAAGACATTTCAATGAACCATATTCAGGTTTTCTTATTGAGTTTGGCCTCAAAACATCGCCAATAACTTCCTCATTTTACCTCACTTGGGAGTCATCATCCGGACTCAAGAAGGGATCGTATGGGGTGAAGGACTCATTTTGTGATCCGTTTTCCTGGATCATCAAACAACATCTAAAGGAACCAGGAATTTAACATGATCCTCAATTATTCTGTTGAATATGTCTGCTGATATTCTAGAGATGAAGACCTTTGAAGATCTCCTTGCTTTAGGATTTTTTAAAGGCAGATCTCCCTGACCAAACCACTACCTGCCCCATCCTCCGAACTCGGACGTCCGCCTGACCTCTTCTTTGGTGATGGAACCTCGGCACTGCGCAGGTGTGCCCGGCGCCATGTATTTGAGGGTGTTTTGGATGGCAGACCAAGTCTTGGGGGACGAGGCAGCTGAATGAACCCCTAGAAGTCCAGTGAAAGACTTTAGAAGTCCATCGCATCTTTCAACTTAAAGGACATTCCGTTTCCGATCATTTAAAGGCGATCTTTTCCAACTAGTCTTGGACTTCCAGGGGGACACTTTCGCGTCGGAGGATGAAGACCCGGATGTTTTTGCTCGTCGAACTGGGATGGGACTTCTGGGACTTCGGGGATGGGTGAGTCGCTGGGTCGGTCCCTCAGAAGATCTCAGGAAGCGCTAACCGTTCAGATGATGTGACCCTTCTCTGTTCGGGGTGGACTGAGTCCGAAGTCATGGGCCCCATGAGTACGTCGACCCGGTAAGTGAGATCCAGGGACCTGAAGTGGCGGTGGCAACTGGGTTTGTACACTCGAATTCCGCCACATCAGACACCACGAGACGATAGACCCGACCCCCACCTGAGGTGTCCTACACCAAGGAAGGGAAGACTACCCCCAATGGCGCAGCTGCAGCAACCTTTGCAATCGTCATTGGCATCGCGGTGGTGATTTCCTGCTGTCTTTCATGGCTTCATTGAATTCAGGATTTTTTCAGGAGGCCAGGCGAGCAGCAACGTTGCACATGGGCTATCCGGCACGCGGGCACAGAGGGCATGACACATCATGAAACTAATATGGTTCTTACCTGCTGATAGACAACCCGCGCCACTAATGGCTTGGAAGATACATGCTCCTTGACAGCAGGGTCATGTCTATCACCTTGGAAGCGAGCTCAGCCGCAGCCCCTGCAAAAATCATCCAAGATCTGCGATTAGGCGAATCTCCCCAGGACGCCTGAAGCACAAGGAAGATCGACAACAATACGAGAGCTTTGGTGGTTCCTTGGTTTCGAAGTTGATCAAACCTCCCATAGAAGGGCTATGAAGGGGCCATCTCTTTGAGCAACCCATCTGGGATGACGGATCCAGGCAACCGAAACGTCCAGGCGCTCAGGGCGCGGCAAGACTTACTGATGGGCGCCGCGAATCGGTGATGGGCGCAGGCGAGAATCATTCGCCAACGTTTGGCTGTGGTGAAAGGTGTTGCGATTCCTGTTGATCAAATGCCAGGAGATCCGACTTCATGGCGCCAAAACAAACATCACACAAGAATCTAGCTTCACCCGAAACCAGTCTCGAGCCGGTCGGAAGCCACAGCCAAGTCTAGATCTCTATAGCATCAGGTGTGAATGTGTTACGACCCGGCCGAAGCTTCCGAAGGAATACTGGACCGGCCGGAGGGCGCACTTGGATCGAAAGTCCAAAAAGACGTCGAGTCCTTGCCTCGTTGGAGAAACGTGCAGTCCTTCCCCTAAAGCAGAACATAAAGGTGTGACGTGCTACAGTTTCTAAACCCTTTCTTTAACACAAATGGATTTACTATATTATGTTGTATTACATTGAATATATTAGAAATTAATACAAATTATAGAACGTAACATCTTCACTTCTACGTCGTTGTAGCTGGAACCTGGACTTTCAGCCTTCAGTCGTTTTGTGTTTGCTCCGGGTTGACAGTTTCGTGCGTCAAGACGTCTGGCAGCCCTCTCAGCCAGTTCATCGGTCCGCCAGTCGTCCACCGGACGTGACGGCCGGGTTGGGTGGGTTCAAAGAATGTGCTATAGGACTTCTGGCCCACCATGGATTTTAATGGGTTGAATGATCCGAGCAACCATTGGTTTACTGTTACTACTAAGGTTGTTAGACTACAAGACTCTCCAGCTGCCCAGCTGCCCAGCTCAACCATCCGATGATGCCAACCGGGTGTGGTGCCATGTGGTGCCAGCAGCCTGTCCAAGGCAGAGAATACATGCCTGTCCAAGGCTTTCCACGAATGGCAGGTTTGCGAACCAACAACCAGGTTACTCTTCCAATCTGTAAAACCAGGGTTTTAGGGTGGTGTGATACGACCGAAAAGGCCCATTGGCAAGTGGAAAAGCATTTGCAGGTCTTTCTTTTCCCTGTCATCAAGACACTGGTGACGCCCCTCACAAAGCTATACACGGCAGCCTGGTCTAGAGATGCCCCACACCGGAGCTGCAACTGGAGAAGAGCAGACCGTGCTGCTCAGTGGTGCTCCGCTCGATCTGTCTCGCTCCTTCCCCGTGGCCCCTGGCTTTTCAGAGTGGAGACGTCTCGGGGATCTGCGGCGTCTCGGGGATCCACTGATGACGACGGAGAGACTGCCAGCCGAGGCGCCGGCGCGGTGCACGCGTGACACGCGCCATGTACGGTGTCGACGTCGGTCCGCGGCGGCGTCGAAGCGAATCGGAGCTGGGCGGCGAGTGAGCTTGGCCGGTCCCCACAGTGGTTGGCGTGGCGGGTGCGGTGAATTCTGTTGCAGTGAATGTCGCTGCTTGCGGTGAATTATTTTGTATTTTTGTGAACGTTCCGGTCATTAATGGTTGAACATCTCAATAGGAAGAGAATCTGCTAGAACGGTGGAGCTACGTTCTTTGGAGAGTCTCTTCGGGGTTAGATGAAAAGGAGTTCATGGCCCAAACATTGACGAACCAGCATCAAAGGCTTGGGCGAGGTTGATGAAACGGCGCTCGCTAAAAACAGTAAAAGACCCACTCTGTGTGCCAGTTGCTGGACAGCACCCTCATCACTTGTGATTATATATACTCAGTTTTTTTTTTGGGAAGCATGTGATATGATTCCCCAATATATGAAGCAGAGAATTTGCAATTGGAAGAATTCTATTTGGACCATTGACCATCCAGTCTTTTTGTGTCGCTGGACTACACTACTCTCCGAGATGTCCAGAGGGGCCGAACTCAGGTGACACAACTGAGACGAGGCAGCGGATCAGTAACCAGGTTAGGCCGATCCTTGGTGTTTCCTTGTTTTTTTAAACCTTCGGTGTGGAAGAAAGGTCAGTTTTAATGCATCAGCAGCTTCCTTCTGGTGAGATCTGGTGAGACCTTGGCACAACAGTGGAATGGCCACGCGGAAACCTGAGAACATGTCGAGTCTAGCTTTCCTCGTTCAATTCTTGGAGTCATATAGACCACTTGTTTTCACAGAGTGCCCTTTGATCACCGACCGCACTGCTTGGCTTTGGTTTCTTTTCGTTGGGGGCGTCTTCTGATCACGTGTGAGCGTCCGTGAGGTTGCTTCGCGATTCGGGCGTGTCTTCTGCTGTCGTCTAGCCGTCCGAACCGGGGTGCCGCCGCGCGACGTTGGCAGACTCGTGCCTGGTTGGCGAGTACAGCAGTGAGCCTCTCATTTTGGCTTGGAGGCGTGACACTGGTGGCCATCAAATGCCGGGAGCCTGAGATGACAGCGGCGGTTTGGACTGCTCTTAATACAAGCATTACCCGTTTAGCTTCCTGGCCCATTGATTTAATGGTCTGAATCCGGAACAACCAGCTGTTTGACTCATGATGTTACACCAATTACACAACCAGCTCCTTCCCATTTTGACACATGGCCGAAGTCGATGCCAGTCGATTCTCGATGTTTTTCGCTCCAATCAGTCGGCCAAGTGCAACCACATTCATTTGTCTCGACCCCTCGGCACTTGACAACGTCATTGTCCACGTCTCTGACACCCGCCTACCACATTCCAAAACGACGGGGCCGACGGGTCAGTCGAGTATTTTACATGTATTATTGTTTCTACAAGCTTCTTGTTACTACTAGTAAGGCACTTGTTACTAGATGCACTTGTTCCTAGTAGCGTATTTTGATGCATTCTCCCAATGATTCGAACAAACACATACCAGTACGGCCATTAGATGACATAGCTGGGACGTAGCTGGCCATTCATGCCACGGGATGAGAGAATTGGGGCCAAAACTTTCTCAGGCTTAGCTTATTTCATCTCCGGCAGTGAGCTGATCAAAGCCTCCATCTTCGAGTCCTTGGGCGATGTGATGAGCTCCGCGATTCTGGCGGTGACGCAGATGCTCGGAGATGCTCTGGGCCGTGTGGGGCGATGTTTTTCACAGGAGATCCACAGAGGCGACAAGTGGATCCTGGCTTTTAGGAGAATCTCCACCTGGCTTTTCTCATGGAAGACCCGAAGGACCTTCAAGATCGAAGTGTAGAAGACTTGATTAATTGAGGCAGCTAGGGGTTCGTAATGCATGTGTATGGCACTGTTGGGAATCCGGATGTCGAGAAACCCGGTGTTCTGAGAGGTAGAACTAGATCCTTTGAAGGACCTCCGGAAGGTTGGTGAATCCTCAAAAAGAAAACACATCCCCTGAAAAGATACCTCAGCAGGTCATTCTGTCAATGCCTCTGGTCTCTTCATCCTCAGACCATCCCAGCTGCTGGGCCGTCTGACCTGAAAACCTCCAGACCTTCAAGGATCGGTGGATGCGTCCGGGGGATGTTTGATACTTGTTTACTCCCCCGCAAAGTAACATAGAACCAGAGAATTGACCTGTGGTTTCAACCATTTTCCGAATACCAACCCAGTGGGTTTGGGGTTCCATGTTAATCTGCAGGGGAGTAAACATGTTTGCAAAAGAAGAACAAATGCGAGTTGGCTGTGGAGGAATCCTCATGGATCACCATTTTGGATCTTTGGGATCTTTTAGTCATGTGGAGGCTTGAAACAAAAGGCTCGGCTTGTTGAACGGGCAACGCGAAAAAGAAAGGCCACAATTGTGGTGGCCACTTGATTTGGTGCCCTGTTGAAACATGTGCCAGATGATCTAGTAAGCCCGGTTTGTGTCAAGAAGATTCTTGACAAAGCTGGACAGTTGGAACACCTTAGTCAATTCATATCAATTCCACCACTTGGATGATGGAATTGATTCCCATGATTCGCCAATGAAGACGTGGAAGAGGTTGAGGAGGTTTTGGGTCCCTTTTGTCGTATGAGGCTTGGGCAACAATCCCTCGGTCTAAGCTGAGGTTCTCGAAAACAGGGGAAGCTCATCTCCAAACCTGCGAGACTGGCTGTAAGATTCCCGGGTGCCCTCTAAAGTATTGACTGTTTCACCTCTCAAGTCTGAACTGAACAACAACATGTTCTTTGGACAAAGTATTTTTACGCAATTTGGAATATTTTTTGCTTTTTAGATTAAGCCACATCGCATCTCTGTACTTGTGGCTCGCTGAAGAAAAACACGGTTTTGCTCCTCGAACGACAAACCTAGCCGCCCGAGGATGAAGGTTCGTGACAATCGAGACATGCACCTCTACCCTCGCGGGAAAAAGCGTTTTACGCGTCTTGGCCTGGTTTGGAAGCTGAAACACCTGTTTTGAGGGTCTTTGACTGGTGCCTTCTCATTTGTGAAAAAAGCAGGACTTGCTCCGTTTTGCTCCATGTCTCTAATTCTGGATTTGGCTATCCAAAAGCCTTACTCAACTCGGCCTTGGTCGGTGGGTGCCCCTAGCGCTGCTAAAGAAAGAGCCTGCTGCTGACCCGTTCCGTTCAGGATGATCCCATCGTTGGATCCGGTCTGCTGCTTGTACCCGCTTGAAAGAAGCTGTGAGTGGGTTGTATCGCTGGGACCTTCTGAGCCTCATGATTGATGAGAATTGTTCACCTATTAGCATTATCCAGCTCAGCCACTTGTTTTGCAAAAGTACTGTTGGTTTTACTCGTCATCCGGATGTACAGTATATATATATATAGATCGAACAAGCGCGGCATGCCAAAAGAGGTCTGCCCATTGTCAATGTCTACTTCAGGACGATTATGCTGCGGTTCTGGTCGAAGATCAGTGCATATTATTCCACTGTACTGTGAGACTTTCATGGCAAGATCCCAAATTCTAATTCATGACTTCAACTTTTCCGTCCTGTTCTGGTCGTAGCCAGAACACGAGCCGTGTGTGCGCGGGTGTGTGTGTTTTTTCCAAGGCCCTTAGGCATTTTGTTCTTCTCTGCCTTCGCAGTGTCCACAATGATCGGCCTTCTCATCGAGAATTTGGAGAAGCTCTTCGGGCATCTTGGATGGACTGTTCAGATACGAGATGTGATCGGATGAAACCTGGAAATTCCGAGGTGTGGAAGATCGGCGATGGAGGGCACCATAGAAGATAGCACCATCAAAAGCACCCCTGTAATCTTAAGGAGTGATTTGATGTTGTTTGTAGAGGATGGATGGATCAATGCCCCATATCATCATAGCTTGGTACACTTGGCTCGATTGGAACTCATTCTCTTAATAGATCGAACTTTGAATTCCGTGAACAAGGTGTCCATTCTCTGAGGTTGATGACCATTCTCTGCGTTCAGTTTGTCACTAGTTGAGTTTCCAAGTCAGATCAAAACCATGGGATGTGCAAAGAAACCTCATGGGATACCGCAGTTTGCTGCTGCACCGTTTTGCAGAGTTTGCTGCTGCACCGGGCAACCCGCAGTTGGTGTTTGTCCTTCAAACGCGCAGTCTGCTGGGAAAAGGAGCTTTTCCACGCGTCTCGCCTTGGAACCAGACCGAGCATCCAAGCCCTATGTTATCCACATAGGACAGGTCTGTCCGAACTTACCTGTAAGAGTCAGAAAACAAGCAACATCTCTATTTTTGAACAAGGCCTACAACCTAACCATCATCATCCACTGTTATTGGTAATGGGATGGACCCAATCCGCATATATATATATATGTACCCTTTGAGAAGGTGTTCAACACTTCTACATAGGCATGGAGGATCCAAGTCCCTTCCGAGAAGGTGGCAGTGGATTTTTCCAGGGAAGCGCAGCGAAGCCACAGGGAAGGAGTCACGGACTCAAGGACTCACGGAATCTCGGAAGGAGTCTGAATCTGAACACATCGAGGAGCTGGCAGCTATGAAACCCCTTCATTGCCCTCTTTCCCTCTCCCAGACACTCACTCCATGGGTGCCTAATAGGACTGCCGATCAATTGGTGTCGTTGTTTCAATGTAGGTCAATATTCCACACGTGAAGTGTCTGGGTCTTCTTATCACAGGCGAGTTCCTCGCCCGGAGCATCCACCCCGCCCCGCCCCTCGCCCTTCGATCGATCCGGCTCAGGTCCTCCGACGAGGAGGACCGGTGCGTCGCCGGTGTGGCGCTGGCCGCAGCAGTCACGGGTCGGTGGAGGATGTGGAGGTTTGAACCATGGGGTCATGGGTTGAGGCGGCACACAAAGAAACATGCGGATTCTGGGTTTTTGGACCAGACTGCGAGGGATAAAGCATGCAACAGCTATATGGCTCAAAGCTCCCACCTTCTTCGTCTCCTTTGTCCCACCTTCTTCGTCTCTTCCCATAGCGCTAGAGCTCAGCTCGACACCACTTTCTTGGGGCGGACGGCCCCACTCTTGGTGCATCGTTCTCACATGACTTCGTACCCAGACACGACTAATGGGACTGGAAGACATGCCGCCCCATTGGCCCCCGCAACCACCCCCGATCGGCAGTCCGCCAGTCCCATGGAGTCTGTGGGGGGCCGGGCCACCCATGGATCGACAGTTCGACAGTTTGGTGGCCATATACGCTGAGAATGGGACCAGGCAAGAATGTCCTCTGGAGACCCGTGTTTTTCAATGGTTTTCAGGGTCATGTGCGTTTTCCAGGGGGTAGCTCGTTTTTCACCCATCAGAACATGTTATATACAATTTTACATGCAAGCAGCAAGCAGTTTCCTCTACCAGTGTCAAGATTGATACGCAGAATTCCACTAACCCTACGTATACAGTATGCCCAGTCTGGTGCAGGATGTTGTCCATCCACAGTCTGTCTCAGCCAGTCTGTCTGCCAGGAGCGGCGGGATCTGCTTAGAAGAGTCTTCGAGGAGCAGCCAAGGCTAGTTCCGGGCTGTTCCGGGCCTTGGGCTCTGAGCTTAGGAGGCTTCATGTGATCTCTCCCCCAAAAAGGAGGCCAATGGTCTTCCAGGGGCCGGGCCTACGTTCCACTTCCATGGTTCTTTCAGCGGGTGTATAGATGAACATCATGTTGGGATATTTTTGGTGTGTTTGGTTTGGAGCTTCTGAGAGCCACTACGTTCCTGGAGGGCAAGGATTCGACGACTAAAGCTCTTTGATTTTGTTGTCGCAGAGTATAAGACCTTCTGGTAATGAAACTTGCCACTGGCGCTGCCCTTGCATAGGTTACGTAATAGACGCTGATAAGATTTCCCTCAAACATCCTTCAATTCCAACGCCTGGCTGTTGCATAGTTCAATGCTTGAGGTGGTTTCCCCCCCAACAGCAACATCCTGATGCCTGCAACTTTAAGCAACGTAGCAACTGGCTTGCCCTTGCATAAGTTCAATGGAGGTTCTTGTGTTTGCTGCCGCCATTTGTATAGCCAACTCTGATGGAACCCATCTGGCTGGCGGCCATATATAGCCGCCATTTGTTTTGCCAGCATCGGTATACCGTCTTAATATACGTGAAAAGGCATGGATTTTTCGGTTGGACATTTCGGTCGCAATTGCTGCTGTACACACCCATTGTTCTGCAAACAAGGTATCTAAAAATAAGTGAAAACAAATCGAATTAGAATGTTATTGTTTTCAGACTAGGCTCCATTTTGAAAAAGCCTTTTAAAAGATGCTTACAGAAGTTACTAAATACCACAACAACTTTTATATTATACCTTATAAGTACAACAACTCACTCTAAACAACTTAGCTTTGTTAGTGTTGTTTTATATTTATAAGCCGGCCGGTTATATCAGATGTTATAAGTATCTCTCGCTTCCCTGGTTTGGACATTAAGAAGAACTTGATTGGCGACGACGATTCTCTCATCCGGCGTCGAAACAGTCGGCCGGAGTGGCCCAGCTCCCCGCAGCGCGACGTTTCCTGCCATCCTGACGCTTGATTTGAGCGGGATGCGTAGATTTCATGCTGTTCCGACGTGTTCCGACGTGTTCCGGCCTCACACCATCTGAATATGTGAGACATGCGAGAGGGACATGTTTTACCATGCTAAATCATCGCGCGTCGCACAGCCCGTCATCCCCTCTTCGCGCATCGCACCGACATGCACAAATTCGGTCCCGGACGCACTTGGTGGTTGGCTTTTTCTTAGGGAAAACATACAGACTTGTAATATAGCCGGCTTATAACCGGCTTATAGTTCTCTAAAAGAACACTAACAAAGCTAAGTTGTTTAGAGGGAGTTGCTGTACTAATGAGTATATGTAAAAGGTTGTGGTATTTTGTAACTTTTGTAAGTATGATTTAAAGAGCTTTTAAGCGTTGAGCCCAGAGAACTTATAAATTACTTATGGAAGCTAACTTTTTGTGACTGAAAGCAGTAGATTTTCTATTTTTGGAACTTGTGTCCAGAGACTTGTTTTGCAGAACACTGGTTTTGTTGACAGCAGCAATTGCGACCAAACTTTTCAATCAACAAGTCGTTTCCTTTGCACGTAAAGATGGTATACCGATGCCTGGCTATATTTGGGCCGCCAGCCAGATGGATTCCACCAGAGCTGGCTATGCAGATGGCGGCTCTTTGAGCCGCCAGCCAGCTTGATGATGGATACATTTAGATTATATATGTATATACAGTTTATTCATGCGTTCTTTGCATTCATCACTATAGCTTCAACATTGTTTGCTTTCTTGAAGGGCGGCTCAATGAGCCGCCATCGTGGCAACATGTTGTGCATATAGAATGTAAAAATGATGTATAACTATGTAAGAACGTATAAACATATACATGTATCAAATGAACAAAGGCAAATTTATACATGTACACATTGAAAGACTCAATTTATACATGAATAAATGATGTACAACATGTATAAATAGTGCGAAACATGTATGACAAACATGATTTTGCACATCTCTCCAAGGTCTGGGTCTATTTTCGTCAATGAGTTGCATCAAATCACTTTTCCATTTAGCTTTTGCTGTGTCCTTTTCACCTCCGTTCGGTGTTGCGGTGCAATCTCTGGCGGAGGACATGTGATCTATGGGTTTTGCTGTTCCAGGCGGCTCATTGAGCCGCCAAAGATCGCAAACACATGCTTCCATCCTTTGTATTTATAGGCGACCAGAAAGTGTCAATTGAAGACAAGAAACACACCATACCTTTTGCGTGAGACCTTTGCTTTGGGGCGCACAAACTAACACACATAGATTTTTCATGCATCGAACAATGCCAAATGTGGAGTTTGGAAAAGGTCTCAGGAACTTACAAAACTTATAAGTTAAACTTAGCTAAGTAATGAACTAATACAAAAAACATTGGCTTTATAACTTCTATACCCTAATTCATTAAGTGCCTATAAGCTTTCTAAACGCTATCTAGCAATCAAACGTAAACCATGAACAACGTGAGTTAGGCAGTAGCCAACAGGAATACAAGTACAAATACAAAAACATCCACAAACCACGCCCAAGGGCTGTTCTAAGTGGATACATTTTTTCATGCTCAGGTCTTCAGCCTCAGGATGCTTTAAACTTTCTGTTCAATATTATACACTTGTGGCTTTTCAAGCCACTGGTCAAATATGGGAATAGCGGGTAAACCACCTATGATTGATCTATGCAAGGGCAATTTCTTGCTTTACACCACTACAGTGCCACTACCTTGAACCATTGATATCATTGATATTCCTCAACAATTACACACAGCAATCCACAAGCCCCTAGTTTCAGAGAGGAAGAAAGGCCAATTCCCACGAAAAACGACACTCTTTCACTCTTTCACTGCAATCTGAATCGGCGTTTTGCGGCCTACACCGTCATGTCGAGGGCGCACCAAGGATCGTTCACGGCCCTCGGGAACGTGTTCGGGAACGAACAACGACGCACGAACAACGTCCTTCCGAAGAGGTCCACTTTAGTCCTTCCGAACGGATGGTGGTTTCCGGAAAAGGACCCATCTCCAGGTCTCGAAAACCACGGCAGGTTGCGGGGCGGCCTGGCGGATGACCAGCTGGAGAAGCTCATCTCCAGCTATGGCGAAGAGGTGACGATGCGCCAAACGACGTGCCTGCGCTCGGTGTTGAAGGGGTCTTTGATGTTCAGGAAAAGACCTGCAGTGTTCCAAAAAGCACTGGACTTAACGGGTTTTTGGCAAAAACTCGTGTGTTACTGAGGATTGAGACTACAAAACTGGGTCAAGCATTTTTTGTCTTGGAAGGCCAGGGAAGACAGGCAGTTCTTGGCTTCAAATTCTTGAGTCAAGAGCGTTGGATGGAACTCTTGGTCATTCTGTCTATACACAGGCGCTCAGTTTTTCCAGAACCTGCTTGTAAGCGCAGGAGTCTGGAGGCATGGAGGGGCCATTGGTATGCCTCCTTCTCGCCTGCATCATCATCAAGAGTGGCCTTTTGGCCTTCTGCCTCTATGCAGCCAGGCCAGGCGCGTGTCGGTTTGCAGCAGGCCCATTTCACTGCGAGGCTTGGAAGAGCATCAGGCTCCCGCGCGCGAGGAAAAAACAACCCAATTATTTGAACATGGCACGCTATGTGGCAGATGAGTCCGTTGAAACATGCAAACCTGTCCACTTCTTTACAGAGCCCAGCAAACAGTGATACATCCTGGATGTTTGGTCGTTCCGGACGTATTCCTTCAACCATAAAATAGAGCATGCCTTTTGGTTGGCGATGGTGATCCAGGAAAGACGCGCCGCGCAAGTTACGCCTGCTGGACAGCGCGGGGGATTCGAGAGCTGTTGGGTGGCTGGTTGGAGT
>CAXAMN010026761.1:336294-351207 GCA_963970005.1 Durusdinium trenchii | reverse complement strand
AGTAGTAGTAGTAGTAGTAGTAGTAGTAGTAGTAGTAGTATTTGTAGACTTCGTATAGTAGTAGTATTTGTAACTAGATAGGATGTCACCAGAACGAAGTATGAGTATAGGAGAGCCGCCCTTCCTCTCACTCAGGGATCCACGCTTTCAGTTCTTCCCAAATCCTTACCGAAGAATATTGAATATCTTGGGTCTGTTCTATTACCTGTAACAGTCAGTAAGCAATTACTACTATTTTTGAGCAAGGCCTATAGCCCAACCACCATCATCCACTGGGCCCAGGTATTAGGATAGACCATGATAGACCCAATGAGTATCAGTTCATAATCCACTGCGCAGCTTCGAATCCCCGCACCTTTGCCGCCTCTCCGGACCCAACCCACTTGACCGCGCCAGGTGCGGAGGAGGAGCACGCGGAGGCCGTGGTGAACTTTGCCAGTGGTCGCCTGACGAACAGCGGGCTTCACTTGGTGGAGGCACGGCTGGAAGAGGGTTGTGGTGACCGCCAGTACCAGACCCTGCTGCTCCCTATTCACACACTGATTGGCAGAAGTAAAGTGGGAGACCCAATCTTTAAAGGTTTGTGTAGCATGATATAAAGATGTCTTATACATAAGCCATATATATATAGTCACATATATATACTGTATATAACTTATATAACCACTCCTTTAAAGGCTTGCGTATCCGTAGACGCCAGACCACGCAGCTCGGGTGGCCAGGTTGAACCCACCAGCTTAAACCATGCCTCGCAGACCACGACTCCCAAACCACGACCCACAAGGGGTGGTTCATCAAGGCTCAGTAAGGCTCTAAGGGATCACGAATGGACACCGGGGACAATCCGGGAAGAGACCCCCCACTTTCAGGGTTCTCCCGATGGATGGAGGCTTCTCCCGCCCTGGCACCCATTGAACTTGGCACCAGGCCTCCACCTATCACATTGGTGAGGGCTATGCGGCGAAATTGGAGTTGGAGCCGGACGGGCTAAAGGGGCACGGCGTGCACGGCTGAAACGGCCACAGATCGTGGCACGGCTCTTCAGCCTTGTAGAAGTGGAGCATTGATGAACATTGAATTGCACCATCCCTGCCAAGATTTTAGAATGTGTCGATTTTTGGGGGGGGGACCCCTGACAAATGCGCATGGCTTGGGGCTTCGATTTGAGGTTTGTAGGGGGTTCTTAGTGCTTGGAGACGCAGCCAAATGTGCACAAGTTCGTTCAAGTCCTGACTTAACAACGAGGTAGGCGTGTACCCAACCAACAGAGTGATGGAATTCGATTAACTTGTTTGCTTCCATAGTTTATATATGTTGAACATCCTCAATCCTCTTTAATTACAGTGTCAGTTCCTTGCCTCAATGCGGATTTGGGTCCGTTTTTGTTTTTAAAGTTTTTCAAGGCACTCACACGCCATTCCCGCACACACACACACACATGAAATCACCATGCCCATTGAACCCGATGACCCTGGATGGCTGCAAAGGCATCGAGAGACACATGATCATGCATGGTGCACCCAAACACTGCACTTGCTCCAAAGCCACAAGTGTTCATGTGTCAAAGATTTCCAAAGCCAGATATCGGCGGAGGTTGCCCCCAAAAGAGGATTAAGACTGTTAAGATATGTTAAGATCCCTTGTTGTGGTGGTTCCAGGCATGTGACACAGTGTTGTGGCTTGGCCACTGGGGCTTGCCCAAGCACTGCACATCACGGCATGCCAACCGCACTTGTGCCACAGGGAGACAGCACTGTGGGCGTTTGTCAAACCCAGTTCAACACCAACACAAACTATGATTGGTAGGATTGTAGAGCAATTTCATTTGGATTTTGTTGATCATATCTTTAGTAGGAGTTTTGAATCGTGTTCTCGCGATAGCAGTTGGACTGATGGCAACGTCTCATTCTGATAGAGGAATATGATACAACACAGTAATACTACCCCGCAGAGATATTTCGCAGAACTGGTAGCTGGTTCAGCAGAGAGATGGCGATGGCAAGAAGACAAATTTAGTAAAGGATCAATGTTAGCTCACAACTCACACAAAAATCAGTGGATTTTCCCAGTTTTCCCACCACCAACAACAGCATGCTTTTGAGATCCCTCACCGGCATAACAACGAACTTGTACTACCTCTTTATTTGCGTGTTTCTTTGTCTCCCTTGGGCCAGGACGTGTCTTGCCACAAGACGCATAGCCAGGCAGGTCGTGCCTTGCGCGGGTCGAGCCTGGACATTCTGATGGCAGAATGGGGGGTGGACTGAGAACAACACCAAAAAATGCTACAGTGGTTTCAGAGTAGATGGGACAGACCCCAAGATGTCTTTCAGATGGGGTCAAGGTCCATATAAACCACCTCTTGGGGGTCTGTGCCATCTACTCTCAATCCATTATATCGGAGGAAAAAACGGTGACCTATCCAAGGTCTACAGCGAAAGACAAGAGCCCTGCCAGTGGAGACGGCGAGAGACACAAGAAGTGCTAGAATGTGGATGAGCATGGACTCCAAGTCTATCCTACAGATCCGATCCTAGACGATCCGGAAAGATTCAAAAAAGGGTCAGGTTGGAACACATCGATGAGCATTGATCATTGATCACCAACAAGGTTCCACTCCGATTCACCTGGAACTGGAAACCACCCTAGTACACCAAAACCAAAGGAAGATCATCATCCAAGGGTCCACTGCCATCCCCTATAGGCACCATCCGTGGAGATCTCAGGTGGCCGAGATCTTGGACAATCTGGAGAAGAACATGCTCAGTTCGAACCTGGAGGCCTAAACAATGGGCAGAGATGGACATGAAGATGGCCGACCAACTTTTTACTTTTTGCTTTGAACGAGTATGTTTTTTTGCTGGCTGCTTCAAAGACACATGGCTGGGGGCCTTAATGGATTGTATGATACATGGAAAATTATCCCTGATGTGTAAATTCCTTTTACCAATTCCTCATGTGTATCGAACTCTGTTTGTGAGGCTCTCTAGCCTCCATTGGTCAACCAGGCTTCACTCAGGGTCTCCTAGCTGACAACATGGCTGCTGAGAACGCGAGAAAAAGCGCCGTGCCAATCATTCATGACGTCATGTTCAGTGTCCAAAGAAGACACGAAAAGACCCATGGCAATATATCACTTGTTGTGCCCCTGGCTGACTTGTGACGCACTTCAGTGAAATGGCTTGAGCACATCACCAGAATCCAGAATCCACAACTGCCAGGTGCACAGGCCATGGGGTATACCGTATTATGCCATGTTGGTGTTCTGTAAAAAACATATCCCCAAACAAATCGACATGTGCCCCCTCGATGTGAATATATGCCTTCAAATCTTTGTACAAAGAGATGTACTCTCCTGCTTCTTTAAATTGACCTAACTTGATCCCCTGGCTTGAGGTCACAAACAGGCCTGGAAAAGGTCGCCTATAGGGACTCCGAAAAAGGGCACAAACTGAAGAAGCTGGCTACAAACATTGTGGAATATATACTGTATATGTATATATAAAAATCATTCTTTATATCCAAACCACCAGAAACACATGGGCATTCCTATATGGCACTTGATATCCTTTTCATAGGAAGTGGCTGCTTGTTGGTTGTTTGGATTTCCAGGATGAACTCTCTATTTCTGTTTGAGGACCGAGAAGACGTGCTCCACCTCGCACCCCGTGCGAGACCGTGCAGGTCATGGAGGTGCACGCGCGCTTGCGGCCATCTCAGAAGGCGTTCGGCGTCACGGATCTGGCGAAGCGTCGTGGATCGTCGTCTTCGGCGAAGCAGAGACCTGGACCTTCCAACTGCTAAACATGTTTGTTTTCTGACTATTGAACTGTTAAATATTGAACAGTTCAATAGTTCAATATTTTTAGGAACTATTCACAATATTTTCAACATATTGACCTTTGTGAACAGTTCAATAGTTTGAATTAGTAACAGATCCAGGTATAGTTGGACCGGACCCCCAGTCATTGGTGGTCGTGGTCGTGGGTTTTGAGACCCAACTCCTTCCCAAAGCCATGACACCTCTCTTGTACTCTTCATTTTGGGCATCCATTTCACCGACACCCCGTTGGACCGAATTTGACCTGGTGTTGCAGTCAAATGCTGAGTAAAACAACCAGTTTACTATGTGTATTTTTATTTTTTCGGTCAACACCTTTTACAGTGGTTTCATATACTAGAATGCACAACCCCCAAGATGTCTTTGAAATGGGGGTCGCCAAACTTGGAGGCCCAGACGTGCCATCTACTGCTACTTCCACAAAAAACCTATCAATTGGCCACTCGAATCCTGAGTAAAACAGTTCGGGATCGTCCATGCTGGGCGACTGGTCACGCCGGCCTCTCCGAACTGGTCTCCCCGGCCTCTCCGAACCGTGCGCATGGTCCCTCTCGTGGAATGTGAAGGTTAGAAGTGGACGAAGGTCGGTTAATCGGAACGTTTTGGACATTTGGATCGTGCTTTTTCTTTGGCGGTTTTTGGTTCTTCCTCTTTTGGTTCCGGCAGATCTTCGTACAACCACTGTCCGAAATCATTAAGAATCCTAGACACTTGAAGAATGACAAGATTTGCTTTGGTGTCCCATCCCAGGTTCTAAGTTCTTACCGTGTAAATCGCAGGATCCATGCACAATTGAGGATATGTTGCTTGCAAATGGTCAATCAGCCAATCTGCGCAACTTGCCAGGGTGCTGATGACATGTCTTGGTCAGCTGAGTACAAGCGCTAGCAAAGCAGAACTGGCGCGGTGTTGACTTTTTTTCGCAACGTTCGGCCGAAAGAGGTGGCCATAGGAGCTTTGTGCGCTTTCGGGCGGAGGGTGGTACTGGAGGTCAAGTGTTTCACCTGGTGATTGAGCAAAGCATAACAAACCGTACGGCTCTTTGCATACCGACCTTGAATGGGATCAAGCACACCAAGTTACCATGATTTGCCATGAGTTGAGCTGTTGAGAATTGCATGTTTGGTTATCACTTGGGATCTGGCTGTCCTCGACCGACAACCAAGGGAAACTCCGAAACACGTCTGCCAAACGGGGATTCACCAAAAAGTCACCACTACCCAGACACTCCATTGGGACTGGCATATATGTACCCTATACAATGGCAATATAGGTCAAGATACGCCTTATACATGCAGTGTTTGGGCCCTTTGGGCTGTGGTAGTGCTACTTCGTGCCGACGCCGGCGATCGAGTTCAGTCCCGGAACGCGATTCTTCTTCACAGGTTTCAGAGAAGAATGCACCAACCCCAACCACCCGGTGTCGGGGTGTCCAATAATAGCTCCTTAAGAGGTCAATCTTCCACCGTGTCCCATGGGAGCGGGGTGATTGTTCGTGAGCCGGGCCACCAGAGATGAACTGGATCCCCATGGGGTCTGAGGTCTAACAGGCCCGTAAGAGGTTACAATGACTCCAAAGTTCGGTCAAGAACTGAAGAAGCGGACAGTAATCACTTGTTCTGTAAAGGAGATCGAAACATGGCCATAATGGAACAACCATGATCAACCATGGATGGTTTCTGGTTCTTTTGACTTTGCAGGCAGGTCTGTGGAACCAGCACAGGTCTGTGGGGTTGGTCTTCTGTCTCACACCAACTCCGCTGGCGGACGTTTCTTAGCCCACCCAGACGTCACCCACCTTCGTCACCCAACTCCCATGGAACTCTTCAGAAGCTGTTGCCTCCCTTTTTGCCCAGGGCTGAAGGAGCGGACAGCTTTGCCCACAAGATATACCCTGTGAGTCTTTTCTGATTTTCATTCTCCTTCGAGTGGCTGGAGGTGTGAGACGGGGATCTATGTAAAAAAGGGCATCAAAGGGCCATTGTATATTCTTCTGGCAATGTATACTTGTGCTGGTCCACATTGTGGAGAGCAGTTGGTCAGCAAACCACTTTGGATGTTGAGATTGCCATGAATCAAGCTCTGTGCCTCCTCTGGAGGGCCAAGCCGCCAAGCCTTCCTTCACGCCCGCGAACGTGCGAACGTGTGAGGGAGGGCGCACTGGAACGAGAGGTTGGAACACCGGAACAGCTGCGAATTCGGCTCCAAGCTTCAGAAGAAAAGGCATCATGATCCAAAGAACACCAGCCCCACCTCCCCCAGGCGTTTTTGTTAGCTCTGCCACACCCCACCGCTGTTTTCAGATCAGGGGATGGATCATGGAGCAATCCAGGACCAAACATGCAACCAAAAGGAGTCGAAACAAGGGGTCCTTCAGAGCTGCAGGATGCAGGATCTAGGTGCCCGCAGGAAGGGCTCCGATGGCGAGATAGACAAGAGTGATTTGGGGTGAACCTAAGTCTTTGAGACAGAACCGAAGATGTCCAAGTTCCAGCAGTTCCAAGGAGTCGGGTGCTAAGGTAATAAGGTTAAGGTCCGGGGTGCCCAGAACATCCACTCCCGGTGACAACAAAGGCACTGAAACACCACCCCAACATGGTGACCCCAACAATTGCAGCACTTTCTTTCCCACCTTTTTGCCTTCGACCTGCACACGAATCTATGCCATTGGCTGGAGGCGTGGATTTGGGACGAAGGCGGTGTGGCGAGGAAGAACCTGCGAAGGTGGATCAAAACGCCTTGATTCCTGGGACCCGACTTCAAGATACTTCAAGTATCTTAGAACATGGGACATGCCCCTATAGAACAAAGCAGGTGCGGTGTACTTGCACCTGGTCCGGTACCCCTGTTCGACTCAAAATGAATCGAATTGTTTATGACCAGAACCTACGGCGTCAGGAACGCCCATGCTTGGCACTTGAGCCGGCCGGCCGAGCCGAACCATGTGTAACTTGGGTGCCGGGTTTCACCCGGGTTCCCTCGGCGGGCTGGGCGGGCTGGAAGCTCGTTCTGGCCGAGATTGCAGACCCAGTCATGAAGCTGTTACCCCGCTAAAAACCAACATGGACCCTGGAAAACATCTGAAAACCCTTGGTTTGTAGAGGAAAGCAGCCGGACTCAGGGTGCCATTCTCAGGGTGCATGTGAGTTTTCAGGAGTGTACATTTAACCAGTCAGTTCAAGGGTCAGGTCCAGGAGTTTGTTTGATCCGTTTCAAGTCGTCCGAGGCCTCACGCATATGGTTTTTTGAAGTACGTCCTCACCGAAACGTCTGACCATCCAAGGTCAGGAGATATCGGACCCGCTACGTAGGACTCCGTAGGACCCTATGGAAAACCTGGTGTGGGGTGATGTCTTATTTGCCCTCTCGGTACATTCATGGTGTATGTTATATGTTTTCCCGGTTCCTCAAACAGATCCAGGAACAGGTCAGGTTGCTAGTCCCCATTCCTTGACAGGGTGGCCTTCCTTGTGGCTTCCGATTGAAGCACTCTCCCACGAGCCGTGTCCGTGGCCCAAACGGGACCCAAACAATCTCAAACACTCCATGTATGGCTTGTAGAACTCCACTGGACCCCTGTTTTGATGAGAAAAGACAATATTTTGGGTGGTTGCTAGGCCAAAATAGAGTCCAGGTTCGATGTTATATATAATGGTTACTGTATACCTGGTGTATTCATAATATATGCGTACATTGACTCCCGTTTCATCCACCTCAACGTAGGGTTTCACATGCCAGTCCCAGAGAGGTCGTCGTTTCTTTTTTAGTCTGTCCAAAAGCCTGCCAGATGCCTTTTCGCTTGGCGCCCTTGAAGAAGAGGCCGATGTTTACTCTCTCTTTTTGCGCGACCTTCGTGCGGTTTGATGAAAAGACACATGGACACAGGAGACATATGGGAGTTGATCGAAAACCCCGTGC
This sequence comes from Durusdinium trenchii, assembly GCA_963970005.1. Lineage (NCBI taxonomy): Eukaryota > Dinophyceae > Suessiales > Symbiodiniaceae > Durusdinium > Durusdinium trenchii. The sequence goes on along the minus strand of CAXAMN010026761.1, from coordinate 343,448 downwards.
AAGGAGTTTTATTAAAAAAAAACAGCCTTTCAGATGTTGTTAGAACCATCCGCAAAAGATTCGCGATGAGGTTCGCGAAAGTATATGTTTTTCCGCGAAAGATTTATCGAAGGCCATCGCTTTCATATGTTTCCTTTCTACCGGACTGACAAAGAATAGAAATACAAGGCAATCCTCCGGCAGAGCTGGTGGGCGGAAGTGTCCCCATATGTCACAGACCAACGAACTGAAGCCTCAACATTCTGTGCCCAGCCCTGGCAGTGCGTAAAGGATTCTCCGATTCCTGTCCCCACTGTCACAGACTAGCAACCTGAGTAGGCGCAGCCCTGACAGTGAGGCAACGACCTGCAGCTGCTCTGACGGGCTGCGCAGATGTTTGCAAATGTTACGACTTCCCGGGAAAGCACCAGTGAAATTTCGCGTCTTTCGCGAAAGTTTCGCGAATGTGCCGCTAAAGTCCAGGTTCCCAGCTTGAGGCCCCCCAACGTTCCCCAAGCTGCATCACCCTCCCTGTGTTGGTAGCTGGCGCGAGGATTGGGTTGAGTTGTGCCTGATTCTATTTGGCACAAGTGTCGCACAGATGCTGCAAGTGACCCTGAGTAGCTGCGGAACGTTCAACCTTCTACTGGGGTCATGCTGCAATATGTCTGCCCCAGTTTTGAGATACTATGACATGTTCCGGCTCATGCTAGCTAGACATGGTTGTAGGACCATGCTTCGCGATGAGGCCGCGAAAGATCCGCGAAAGATATCTTTTTTTTCCGCGAAGAATGGCCATTCCAGGATGAAAGAATATTGATCAACCACCATATATATAATATATATATTTAAGGCGCCGAGTAAGAACGAACTTCATCCTCGGGGATTCAAAGGCGGTTCTTTCTTGCACCGCGTGGGGCGATGCAGCAACGCTTCTCAGCAAGCAATGTGAACGTGCGTTCTCGAGCTTCGAAGCTGAAGGCAAATAGCCCTATGTGGTAGTCAAGGGCATTGTTCTTGTTCAGAGCAAGACGACGAAGCTGAGCGCAACTCCGACTGCCTCGATGACGGCACTCAGGTAAGGGTTACGTTGGGAAGATGATACCGAATAGATGTGGGGGGCGGTAGCGTGGGTAGACTGAGCGGTGGGGTGTAGGGTGCGGGCAGGTCCGAAAGCCTCATCATCAAGCCCGCGAAAGAGTTGTACGCGGATGATTTCCATGTGCTGACGGACGAGCGGGCTAGTGGCGTAGCGGCGGGGTGACGATGCATCTCTTTGGAGAAGTTTGTGATTTGGACACCTTGCGTCATAGTCAGGTGCAAGATGTATCCTTTCCTTTGGATTGGTCGATGTGAGCGGGCGCGCGATCAAAGTGATTGTCTTCGGTGACTTGACCACGCCGAGCACGAGATAGGAGTTGGGAAGCCCCGTGTTCGAGATGGGTCTCTTGAAGCACGACCACCCCAATTAGGACTGCAAAGTCGTCCTTGGAGTTGCTCTCTCACTGCCAAAGGTCGCTTTCAAAACGCTCTCTTCTTCCTAGTCTTATCTTCCAGGAGCCGTTCTCCAGGAGCTCCCGGCAATCTGCTCAGCTGCTCTCTCGCTGCCAAACGTCGCTTTCTGACGGCAGTATATCTCCTCTTCCAACCTGCTCCTATAGCGATCCCCCTCGCCACAGCTTTCCACAATCTAACCCACCCCAATCCACACCAAAAACGATTGAAAAGTCGTCCTCGGAGCTGCTCTCTCCCTTCTAAACGTCGCTTTCGGACGCGGGAAACGATATCTTTTTCTTATCTTCCAGGAGTCGTTCTCCAGGCTCCAAAACGCTTGAAGAGTCGTCCGCAGAGCTGCTCTCTCGCTGGCCATGAAATGCCATGAAACTATGGAGGTGCACGGTTCAATATGCATAGTTGGGAATTGCTTGGGTTTATATCTACTCTAGAAACACCGAAACAACTACTGGTCCTCAGGCAAGCAACAAATTGAAATTGTTGGTTTTTTCCAGCAGCGCCGATTTAGGGATTTTGAACGCATATGCATTCCATGAACTTGGGCCTGAATGGGAAGTTTATAGCCAGCTTGCCAGACAGTTCTGTTCCAGCCATCCACGGTTCATTTTAACCACCTCAAGCGAATTGGCCATGCTTTGCTTGGACAATTCTGGATGGCCCGCCCTCCCAGTGTTGAAGCAAGCAACTGCACCGGCTGATGTCATCGCGTCCGAAGAAGTGGCGTCCGAAATGAACCAACCCCTCTTTTCTGTCTGCCAGATTTGGGGATGCATTGGAAAAACCGGAGAACCCCAAAGCAGTTTTGGGTTTCAGTCTATCCAAACCAGATTTGCTGGACCTGTCGGCGGCAGAATTATCACCCCTTTTGGGGGGCATGGCTTCCCCTCAAAAGTAGTAAGGTGAGCACCAGGTCTTTGTCATTTTTTTCTGTGTTCACCTCTCCTTTCTTGAGCTTGATCCTGGAGGATGTTCAAACCACCAAGGGAACACACACACCGATTGCGACCCCTGGTTGCACCCGTTTCCGTTGCACCAGTTCGTCAGATTGGTCTTTTGGTTCCCCTCAGAGGGTATCGGGTATCGGCTGTTTCTTCGAAGCGCTCTCCACTGTCCAGGGTAGCCCCTGTGCGTGAGCCATGGAAAGCCCGGAGCCCCATCGGCGAAATCGGGCGACCTGGGGCCGGGGGCCGACCTCTGACCTGCGGGATGGTGTATGGGATGCGCTCCCCTGGGGATGGGTGCTTCTTTTGCGTGCTTGGGACGTGTATAACTGCTTCGACGCGACCGACCGGCCCCGAAGCTGGAGACGACCGCGGAAGACGGGGCTGTCGCGAAGGGAGGGGTGGTCCGGCCGAGAAGACGGTCCATACGAGTGACTGCGGAGCTTCCCACGCGATGTAAGGAGTTTTGGCGGGTCAGGCAAGTCCTGGATCTGGTCCGAGGTACGACCAGGTACGGAAATGGGAGCCTTTGGATTCTTATTTGGACAGATACCTCTCTATACTTGGCTTAGACAAAAACACTGTGAACTAACTATCCATGACTCATGCAAGGACTTACTCTCACTCTCACTCTGACTTATTCACTCATTCACTCACTGGCTCATTCACTCACTCGCTCACACTCACTCACACCCAGTGAGTCAGTCCGTCCATCTGTCAGTCAGACACTGGGACACTCAGCTACTCACTCCATCACTCAGTCACTCGCCCAACCAATCCATAGATCAAAGCATCAGTCGCACTTCCGCCCCTGACGGACTTCCGCCCCTGACGCCCCTGACGCGTTCTTTGCGCTCAGGCGGTGACGACGCCAGAAGGTTCTTTGCCGAGCTTGGCCAAGGAGGACCCGAAGACGACCTGTGACCCGGTGACCGGACATGTGCTTTTCACACCACGTGCGCGTCCTGTGGAGGTGTCTGGAAGGCGGCGGTTTTGGAGCGATTGAATGAACCCTCCAAGAATACCCCAGATAACCGAAGAAGACAGTACTGTAAGCGGCATGGGAGTTCTTCGTCCTTGGTAGTTTTTGGAGAGCAACTTACAGAGATGTGCCATGGTTTGAGAATTTGGTTGTGTCGGCTCAAAAGATGTTAAAAGGGGATGTTCATTTTTCGGGGAGGAACCTTATATTGCACAACTTGCAAAAAAGGTCTTGGTAAAGGGTAGGAGGACCATCCCTGGACAACAATTGATTTTATCATGACATTGAGGTAGTCAGAGGAAACATGTTTCTACTTATATAATTAACTTGTATAGGTTTCTGTTTTGGTTGCTCTGAGGTGTCTCTATTGCTTTGTGTCTTCTCTTCTCATGTCATCGACCTAAACAGGAAGCCGTGAGTAGCTCACAAAAGCTGAGCTGCACACCACTTTTTGCATCGTAGCGTCGTAGCATTTGGCAGACCAAGCAGGATCGTCCACAAATACCAGGATGTGGCATTTTGATACTTGGGGACTAGTATGAGTACCGCAGCCACTGGAAATCCAGACTTGCCACATGAGGCCAAGAAACTGAGTGGTACACTTTGGGTCTTTAAACCAGACGTGTCCATGTTCATGTACAGTAAGTGGGTATAACATGGTAGAACTGTTTTCTCTGGAAGTCCGAATGACTCATAGCCCCATAGTGGATCATGACTACCAGGTGGTGTCATTTCTGACCCATTGGACGTTTGACCGATGAAGCTCTCCAACCACACAGACCCGTAAACGGACGCATCTGCCAACCCCCTCCAAGCCCTTCCAGGTGGGGTATGGTGGGGTTGCCCAACTTCCGGCCACCAGACCTCGGCCGTTTTCCTTCCCACCTTCCCTTCCACCCCTTCTCCCTTGAACCCGACCCCTTCTCCCGGTGAAGCGGTCGAGCGGTCGAGCCGACCCCGCCAGGCCGCCTCCATTGGAGCTTGGGTGCCATCCCCCAAGATCGACCAGGAGGACCTGGGAGCTCCACCGGTGGCGAAAATGGAGGTGGCCATGTGGTTGGGCGTCTTTTTTTGGGAAGAGAGATGTATTCTATACAGTATTATATACTTATGTTAACTTTCTTTAATGACTGCGGCTAAGGGCTTTGGCTGCGGTTAAGGATCCTTTTTTCCTCCGGAGAGAGAGATGCATTAATTAATTATACATCGTTTCAACATGTTTCAACATGACAAGTGGAGGAGCGTATCATGCCCATGTTTTTCTCTCGACATATCATGTCTCTCGACGTATCATGCGAAGGTGCATTCCCTTGGAGACTCCCATACAAGATGACACCGTCCACGAAGCAACCTGAGCCAGACTGTGGGCCTTGTCAACAAGCCATCAAGATTACAGTGCGTCAGACAACTTGCTGTTCGGCATGAAAACTGGAGAGCACTTTCCATACGTGCAGTTTGATCCAATAAAACCTGCCTCATTGAGTAGTGGTTTTCTATCAGTAAAATCAGGTTTTGGACCTGTAGGGACTGGTTGACCACCCAAAATGCATCCTCACCCGGAGGTTTAGTCCTGGCCACTTTTCTTTGGAGGTTTCAGGTTTTGATTCACACACACCACCCAAAGAAAAGGGCTCCGGACCAATGATCCCAATTCCGGGTTGAGAGGCTGTGGCTCAAACTGGGGGTGCTTGGTTGACCAGAAAATGAACAGAATTGCCAAACACAAACGTCAACCCAAGAGGGCTTTGGGTGCCATGGTTGGCATTTACTCAAAATCGATGCTGAGACCTGCAGTTCCTCTGTTCGGTCTTGCCCTCCGTCTCCTGGGTAATTACTGAAAACTCATCGAAACCGCCCAATGCCACGCACCCAGAGTCTCCATGTATGGTATATTTACCATTAGGGTGGTTTCAAGTTTCAAGGGTCAATGTAGGCATACATTGCCATTTGCAGTCCCATGGAGTGTCTGGGTCAAAAGACTGTTCTTAATTGATCTCAGATGATTTCTAAACCTGGCAGGCATAAGCTGTGTTGTTCACTAGTAACTAGTAGTTGTTTCTGGATGTTTCTGGCTAGTTCCAAACTGTCCTTTCCAAGCATTGTGCGGTGGCAATTTTTGGGGGTCAACTCAACAGAAGGTCATCGGTCGTGTCGAGCAAAGCGCAACGTTCCAGGAGACCTTGCCACAGATCGAGGAGATTGCGGATCGCATCGCCCGTCGGTTGGGAGCCTGCACAGACGTGGGACGACCGACGATGAATGCCTTTCGATCCAGGCAAGCCACGCATGTTCGTTGGTCACCAGTAGTTCCAAAGACTAGTTGACTAGTAACCATGGACCGTGGTCAGAGGGCCCCCTGGTTCCTTATAGTAACATGTGGTAAATGGTAAAAAGAGGTTCAGGCCATGTGATACCATGAAAGGTTGAGAGAATGAACCTGAATGGACCTTCATTCGTGTTGGCGATTTCTGTTCCTTCCACAGCAGCCACCAGAACCGGACCGTGCGGAGGATGCTTTTTCCCTCTCATCAACAAGAGACATGTCAGCCCAGCAGAATACAGATGAAGCCCAGACCAGAGGTGATCCAGAGGTGTGTGTCTTTTTCCTTTTTCGAGGCTGAATACCTGAATACCCTGCAACTCATCAACATGGAAGTGGAAAACCATGGAAAACCATGGAAAACCTGTTGTTTGTAGAGGAAAGTGAAGAAGACCGTCGTGTTTGCTATTTCATGCTATTTCCACTCTTAGTGAAGCACAGTGTAAAAGTCACTGAAGATGTGCCGAGATCCATGGCTATTGCATGTGACATGTACGCCATGGAAGATTAACATAGAACCTGAAAACCTGGCTTGTAGAGGAAATGAAGCTTCCCAGGTGTGTACGAGGGCTGCGATTCTGTTTGAGTGGCGCGGAACCGGGGATTCTGCTCAAAGACCGCTCCGCCGTGTTTTCCTCCTCTTTTTCCATGGACCGACTGGACTACCCGGACGCTCTACCGACCCTTTGTTTGAAGTGAGCTCCCGAGGTATGTGGGAGGGCTTGCGAAGCTCGATGAGGTATGTGGGTTCGGGGCGGGCTGGGAAGAAGAGGTAAGAGGAGGGTTTGGATTGGGACGAGGATCACTCGCTGTGAGTCCACTCCCGTCCTTCACCTCTGCAAAACAACAATCCCCTAGGGCTCCAACCACCTCCGTTTCGAAGGTGGTTGGGGTGGGTGCCAGGGGGGTCCAACCACCTTCACAACCAACACACGCACACAACGTCACAAGGTTCTCAGCTCCCTCGCCGCCCGACAACGGATTTTGTCGGTGTATGACACCTTCTTTTTGGGGGTGGGTGGGGGGGGTCAATGACGAATGATGTTGATGTTTTTGGCTGACATGAGTGAAGGATGTTGATGTTTTGGTTGACATGTGCGAACGATGTTGATGTTTTGGCTGACATGAGTGAAGGATGTTGATGTTTTGGTTGACATGTGCGAACGATGTTGATGCTCTCGCTGACATGTGCGAACGATGTTGATGTTTTTGGCTGACATGTGCGAACGATGTTGATGTTTTGGCTGGCATGAGTGAAGGATGTTGATGTTTTGGTTGACATGTGCGAACGATGTTGATGCTCTCGCTGACATGTGCGAACGATGTTGATGTTTTTGGCTGACATGTGCGAACGATGTTGATGTTTTTGGCTGAATCCATTTGCATGGTTCGTGGTTGTTTCATGTTTGAGGTTTCT
>CAXAMN010026761.1:227731-301249 GCA_963970005.1 Durusdinium trenchii | reverse complement strand
GTGCTTGTGGTCGGGTTCCCGGCTGGCTTGTCTCCCACTTCCTTTCAATTGTCTTCCACTTCGTTTCATTTGTCTCCCAGTTCTTCTCCCAGTTCTTTTCATTTGTCTCCCAGGCTGGGTGCTTGTGGTCGGGTTCCTGGCTGGCTTGTCTCCTACTTCCTTTCATTTGTCTCCCACTTCTCTTCATTTGTCTCCCACTTCTTTTCATTGTCTCCTAGGCTGGGTGCTTGCGGTCGGGTTCCCGGCCGGCTTGTCTCCCACTTCCTTTCATTTGTCTCCCGGTTCTTTTCATTTGTCTCCTAGGCTGGGTGCTTGTGGTCGGGTTCCCGGCTGGCTTGTCTCCCACTTCTATTCATTTGTTTCCTACTTCTTTTCCCACTTCCTTTCATTTGTCTCCCACTTCTTTTTTTCCCCAAACAGTTTACTGTTAGGGGTTCTCACCACTTCTTTTCATTTGTCTCCCACTTCCTTTCATTTGTCTCCCACTTCTTTTCATTTGTCTCCCAGTTCTTTCCATTTGTCTCCCAGGCTGGGTGCTTGCGGTCGGGTTCCCGGCTGGCTTGTCTCCCACTTCCTTTCATTTGTTTCCCACTTCTTTTCACTTGTCTCCCAGTTCTTTTCATTTGTTTCCCAGGCTGGGTGCTTGTGGTCGGGTTCCCGGCTGGCTTGTCTCCCACTTCCTTTCATTTGTCTCCCACTTCTTTTCATTTGTCTCCCAACTGGGTGCTTGTGGTCGGGTTCCCGGCTGGCTTGTCTCCCACTTCCTTTCATGTGTCTCCCACTTCTTTTCATTTGTCTCCCACTTCTTTTCATTGTCTCCCAGGCTGGGTGGGTTCCCGGCGCCTTGTCTTTCACTTCCTTTCATTTGTCTCCCACTTCTTCCCCAAACAGTTTACTGTTAGGGGTTCTCAATTCTTTCTTAACATGTGTCCGCCCTTTGTGTCCTGTCCCTGCTGGTTCTCGCCCTTATCCGCTGGCCATGTAGCATGTCTATTCATTTGTCTCCCAGGTCTGTCACTGCTGGTGTCCGCCCTTTTCCCCTGGCCATGTAGCATTTCTATTCATTTGTCTCCCAGGTCTGTCGCTGCTGCTGTCCGCCCTTTTCCGCTGGCCATGTAGCATTTCCATTAATTTGCAACATGTCTATTTATTTGTCTCCCAGGTCTGTCACTGGTGGTGTCCGCCCTTTTCCGCTGGCCATGCAGCGTTTCTATTCATTTGTCCCCCAGGTCTGTCACTGCTAGTCGCCCCTTTTCCGCTGGCCATGTACCATTTTTATGCATTTGTCTCCCAGGTCTCTCTTGGTCTCCCTTCTTGTTGGTCACTGTGTCCCCCTTCTTGTTGGTCACTGTGTCCGCCTTGTCTCCCTTCTGTTTCCTTTTGTCTCCCTTCTTATTGATCATTGTGTCCGTCTTGTCTCCCTTCTGTTATCTTTTGTCTCCTTTTTGTCTCCCTCTTGTTGGTCATTGTGTCCGCCTCGTCCCTTCTGTCTGCCTTTGTCTTGTCTCCCTTCTTGTGGATTACTGTGTCCGCCTTGTCTCCCTTCTGTTTCCTTTTGTCTCCCTTCTTGTTTCCCTTTTTGTTGGTCTTCATTGTGTCCGCATGTCTCCCTTTCTGTCTCCCTTTGTCTCCGGTCTTGTCTCCCTTTTGTTTCCTTCTGTCTCCCTCCTTGTTGGTCATTGTGTCCGCCTTGTCTTCCTTCTGTTTCTTTTTGTCTCTGGTCTTGTCCCCCTTGTTGTTGGTCATTGTGTCTGTCTTGACTCCCTTCTGTTTCCTTTTGTCTCCCTTCTTCTTGATCATTGTGTCCGCCTTGTCTCACTTCTTATCTCCCTTTGTCTCCGGTCTTGTCTCCCTTCTTGTTGGTCATTGTGTCCGTCTTGTCTCCCTTCTGTTTCCCTTTGTCTCCCTTCTTGTCTCCCTTGTTGTCCCCCTTCTTGTTGGTCATTGTGTCCGCCTTGTCTTCCCTTTACATGTGCCTCCTCTCTCTGTCTCCCAGCTGCTCTGCCCTGCAATCCTTTACGTTTGTCTCCCAGCTCTGGGCTGCGGTCGCTTGCAATCCTTTACATGTGTCTCCCTGTGTCTAGATGTGTCTCCCAGCTCTGGACTGCTGTGTCCGCCTCTGCCTTGCGACCCTTTACATTTCTCCCAGCTCTGGGCTGCTCTGCCTGGCAATCCTTAATTTGACATTTGTCTCCCAGCTCTGACTGCTGTGTCCGCCTCTGCCTTGCAATCCTTTACATGTGTCCTCGCAAGCCTTTGCATTTGTCTCCCTGCAGCCCTTTATACTTGTTTCCCTGTGTCTACATTTGTTTGCAAGCTCTGGATTGCTGTGGACGTCGCAAGCTCTAGTTGCAGAGTGTTCCGTTTTTTGAAAAACACAAACTGTTTGGGGTCTACGGTGGTGTAATTGTCTTTTCTCTCTATTAGGATGGGTAAGGGAAACCAAATTCCTAAGAAGAGCTCAGCTGCGAATTTGTTATAGAATGGCCGGATGCGTAGCAACAGAGACAAAGTTCTTGGACAGGGCACCGCTGCATACCCAACCAAACCATTTGGCGCCAAAGGCAACAAGCGCAAACGTGGCCGACGCAACGACGCCGGTATCATTAGATTTATGCGCAATGGTTTCAATGCCAGGCTGCCACGTCACTTGGGGCTACCTCGTGCAGTTGGTCCCTATACAGTTATACGCACTACCCGTACTTTGTCAACCAATGCCGCCGCGATAATGTTTGGCACTTTTCAGAAAGATGTTGGCGGCATTCAACAGTGGCGTGCTTGGTGCGGTATCGAGGATGTAGACCGCACTCTACCTGTTAATAACCTCAATAATACAAAGCGACGGTTCATGCTCATCACTTCACAAGGTGGTGATGGTGCTGGTACTGGTTCAGCGTTCACTTGTGTGCCGTGCGCACTCACTGTACAGGCTATAAACACTGAACCACTACAAACTACTACTGGGGTTTTGTCAGCTACTGCTGTTAATCAATCACTTGATTTGTCGGGGCGTGCGTCGGATTGGGATGCCGTGTTTGCATTTGTTATGCAATACTTCCCTCCTCGCTTGATCTCAGCTGGGAAGTTGGCACTACGCGGTGTCGAGGTGTCCTCTTACCCACTCAACATGTCTGAGTTCTCCAACTTTTTGCCACTTCAAATGGAGGGCAACGATGACGTGTTCACTTCCGGGTAAACAGGCCATTGCAAGGAACTGGTTTTTACCAGCATCATGGGGGGATTTGAACCTGGACCCTGCAGTTTTTGAACGTATTTATACACATTCCGCAGGGCATGCTGATAGGTTCTCCCAGGTCAGCCAGCCTAGGCTGGTTGAATTGTTGCTGGACCTGGAGTCTCGCTTTGGGAGCCGGTCACCATTCCACCAGATGACGAAGTTACAAGTCCTCGCGGCGAAACCTTCCTCTGTCAAAAGCCGCGAGTGGGTGATGTCGTGCATGCACGACCAAGTCGTCCACAAGATGCTTAAGCCAGGAGACGTGACCAAAGCAATGCTCAGTGGGGATCGCACCCACGCTGGTTTTGTGGCAGTCTGCGAATGCAAGCAAAAAGTGTCTTGACTTCGAACAAAATTTCCATTGATGTGGCCTAAAAACATTATGTCTTATTTTCCCATTCTGGACATAGACAGTCCAAGGTCCTTGAGTACATGCACACAGAGCTCTTCCCCAAAGCAGGGGTGCTGGACACCGACTGTGGCCTGCTTAAAGAAGCTTCCTGTGATCATGCGGCCTACAGGCAACACTCAGGCGAGGGGGGCCATCACCTGGCAGGCTCGAATGCAGAAGAGCGGAATCTCTTGCTTCCAGCTGGTCGAGGAACTGCGAGCCAAAAAACGATTCAAAATCCTTATCGTTTATCCCGAATGTCCGATTTTCCATGTTTTTAATTTCGAGAGACTTGGATTGTCGCACAGGACCTGGTCTACGGAAAACATTTCGACCATGGTGTGAAGCAGGCTGCAAAGCAAGGTGGAACACCCGAACACGTCTTCGAGCAGGAGCCTGTGAAGGAGGCTTGGCAGCTCATTGTCACAGAATTGGCAGAGGAGCTGGAGGAACGGAAGGACGCTTTTCGGTCCAAGGGGGTGGAGGATACGGTGCAGAAGACACTGCATGAACAAAATCAACAAGACCCATAATCAACAAGACCCATTACGTCATCCCATGCATAGATTACCCCAAAAGTTTCTAGGTCGATGTGCCAAGACCAGACACACATACAGCACCAAAAACCATTCGACCTGACCCGACGGCGGGCTACAATCCACAAGCAGAAGCTAAGTCCAAACTAAAAGCACGACGAGCTAGGCGTCTAGCTTCTCTCATACGGCAGGTTCGTAAGACAAACAACCGGATCAGAGCACATCAACAGGGTTCTACACAGATTTCCGCCCAGATCCAACAAGAATGGGGAGCAATCCTTCGGGCCCAAGGCTATGGTCACTCATGGATACACTGGATTCTTGCATTTGTTGAGGCTATTTCGCATGTTCCGCAACACTGTCCTACCATTGCATGGTTGGAAGACGCCTGTCAACTCACGAAATTCGACGCAGATGCATACATTAGGCAGGAACAGAACCTTCGTCGTCAGCGTCGTAGGCATAGCCTCGAGTTTGCACGAGCCCACACAAATAATGCCAATGCGTACCGAATAATCCGTGGCAAGGAGCAACGATTTTTGCATGATGTTCTAACAGTTGCCAGTGCCACTGCCACCATATGTCGTAGTATTAGAGGAGCCACAGTATTCCGCCTCGACGGACCGCTTCGCTTACCAGTAGGAGCACAGATATCACTTGATCAGGCTACAGCCGTTGTGCAACAAAGCCAAGATACCAACTTAAAAGTTCATCAGATCAGTGCACCCATTAATACCCGTAGGTCTTTAAAGTGGCACACACATGCATATACTGTGGCGCAGATGTCAAATGCCTTTCATTCGTACTGGTCACAATTTTGGCAGAGAGACTCTGATTTTGAGCAGATCAGCGATTCGCCCTGGCAGGACCTCTTTGACGAAATAGACCAGTTGATACCGCACCATGGTACCATGATCCTCAGCGACTCTGCACATCCACCCAGAGGACGAAATCCCACAAAGCAATAGGGGTTGACGGTTGGCGCGCAGAAGAATTACAGTGGCTCACACCAAGTATGGTCCAAGACCTTTCTAACCTGCTAGCTGCTAGCCTCCGTCTGGCCCTATGGTCTGACGACCCAACTTATGCAAGCGAGAACACTCTTGTTCGCGAAATGCGATTAACCCAAGGCCATCACAGACGGAAGACCGATCACGATCTTAGGCTATGTGGCCTGCCTTACCTCCAAACTACTAGCAGATCAAGTCCTCTTGTGGCGGTTTGCCCCATCGATCCGCTAGAGACATTAGCATCCTGCAACTCTCCTGAATAGGAGAAGCTAAAATCACACGAACAGCATGGGGGGGGGTTGGACAATGGACCTTGTGAAGGCATTTATTTTGACTCCTAGGAGAATAGTGCGCCATCTGTTCATCCGCCTTGGAATTTCGCCGGCGGTGTGCTACTTCTGGTTCTTGTCCCTGAGACGCATGACTCGTGCATTACAAACGGGGAAGTCTGTAGGAGACGCTAAGGGAGCAACCACGGGTTTGCCCGAGGGTGACAGTATGTCGGTGGTAGGTATGCTCGCCCTCAGTTACCTGTTCTTCCGCAAGATCCAGACGCCTCACCTCCACCCTTATGCATACGCTGACAATTGGTCTTTCATGAGTAGATCCGAGCAAGATAGTATGCGTGCATTAATCCAGATCTTTAATTTGATACATTCGCTAAGGATGAAGATAGATTTCAACAAGTCGTGGTGTCGGGCAACTACCAAACAGTACCAGTCTTTTTGGTTTGCAGCCTCAGTTCTCATGATGGATCCAGCGTTTCAGTTCCATATCAAAAGTCATGTCCACGACCTAGGCTGCATGCTGCAATATTCCAACCGTGTGGTCCTTGGACCACTTCGAGATAAGATCGATAGATAATGCAATAGCACGCTGAAACCGCCTTAAGAAGTTGCCATTATCATTGGATGAGAAGGCAGAAAAGATTCCGACTGCCGTATGGCCCTGTTTGTTTTTTTTGGTACCTTGGGGATGCCCCTCGGAGATAAACACTTTAAGGCCTTGAGAAGAGCGGCGTCCAATGTGCTCGTTGGCGACCATAAACATGCCTCCAGCCACGGGGTGGTCCACTACCTCACACATCGCCTACAGGACCCAGAGCTATATGTCATCTCAGACCTCCTTACCACGCTACGCCGAATGTTTACTTACGACCCGGACCTTGCAGCCCGGACCATCGCTAGAATCTGTGCGTTTGATGGAGTGGTTAGCGGCCCCCCTACCACCATTGCATTTTACCTCCAGAAGCTACAATGGGAACTTGCACCAGAGGCTACGTTGCTCGGACCGGGGGGGGCTTCGCATAAACTTGCGAGATAGTTCAACACGGCAGAAAAAAAAACTCAGACTAGGATCGCCTGGGACTGGCAATGTTTCCGGGCCATGCAGCATAGAAAGGGAATCGTCGCTGAGCCCTTCGACTCGTACACCACACACCAACTCATGAGGACACTCACAGACCGGGAGGCCTGGCCATCTGGAGTGCAACGCAAGACCCCAAGTGCCCCTAATTGGTGCGACCAGATCGACACACATATCCATCAAGTCCTCCACAGTGCGGCATTTGCTCACGTCAGAGAAAAACACCCGGGAGTATATGGACCAGGACCCACGAACATGTTGGTCCCACTCCCCATACATTCGCCAGATGTCACATTGATTCGCCAGTCGATGCACCTGCGGGGTCATACAACCATGAATAATACCCTGCAGAGCAGAGTGGTGCTATTTTCTACACAGATGGATCATGCGATGCACCGCGTAACCCACATGTTGCCAGAGCCGCCTGAGCGGTGGCCCTTAAGCAATCAGATCCTTCAGATCCTGCGATCCAAACGTTAACCGTTACGGCTAATGGACACTGTCCAGGATTGCAAACTATTAGCCGAGCACGTTTCGTGCAACCAGTTGTCCTTGTGAGCATATGCACCGATTCCCAGTACGTCATAAACGTCATTGATGCAATAGAGGCACACACCGTACATAACAAAGCACACAAGCGTGCCAACTGCGACCTTATATCTCGCTATTAATGCATTTGTGGGACCCTGCGGTTATGAGGGCTTTCAATATTGCATCTCATCGTGAGCTTCAGGATGCTCGTTCTGTTTACGACCTCTGGAACATTTATGGAAACGCTTGCGCGGATAAAGCAGCTGTAGATACAAGAAAGACCGACCTACCTGAATTTCATCAGGTTTGCTTGGATGTGAAATGCCACTATGACGAAGAAAAGAAGATTTTGGGGCAAATTTACAACTATCTATCTGGCCTATGCTAGAAGTAACGAACTTATCCGAGGAGGGGGACGACCCGCGTACCCACCGCCCACAGACAGTTGATCCCGCAGATCACATATCTCAACAAATTGCCGTCCTTGCTCGTTGGCCAGCGGCAGATGTCATCTACTCTCTCCCGCCCGAGCCGCACCAAGTAGTATTCTGGGCAAGCACATGGGGAGTGAATAATATTACACGTCTTTAATGGCCGTGCCCGACCATCCCGCGCCAAAAAGACGACCCGGGCATTACGTGGATTGAACTCACACTTGCATTCATGCATTGGTCTCGGAGAACCCCACCTATTAAACTTCGAGCAGGTAAAGTTTGGCATGCCCATGATAGAAACGATCCTAAGGTTCAGTTGCTACCACTCAAGGGTCGCTCCTTACGTGTCTCACCAAAAAAATTCAATAACCTTCACCGGAGAAGTTTTGGAATGGAATACTTTCCAAAGAGATTTAAAATCTCGATAAGAGATTTAAAATGCAAAAACATGCAAACATGTTTTAAATGAAAATCTTAGCAACAATCATCTCAAAAAATCTCAAAAAATCTCGAAAAATCTCGAAACATCTCAAAAAATCTCGAGGGGATAAAAGGAAAAATCATTTTAACAACTCAAAAAATCTCAAAAAATCTCGAAACATGAGAAAGTATGCAAAAAGATGCAAAATCATAATTTCACATGCAAACTGGAGCGTGATATGACTGCTGCGGTCAGCTGTGTTCAGCTGTTAGGATATAACTTCTCCCCAAGAAACACAATTTGATTAACCATCTTGTGTTTGAGGTGTTTTCCACCCAAAAAAGTAACTAAAAAAACAAAATAAAATGAATATATGTTAAACATGTGGAAAATTGATCAAATAATGTGAAACATGCAAAAAAACAAAAAAACATAAAATTTCATGCGACCCTGCTCTGATCTAATCCTTCTCTGATCTAGGTGATTGAATATTTCTGGTGAGTGTCATATCGGAGTCCTTTCGATATATGGTTAAGCGTATACAGACATTCTCGGGTCCAAATGTATCCCTGCGTATAGTCAACAAGGAGCCACAAGCTTGACAAGACTTGGGTTTGCCGTGGATCAGAGATGTGGTATATCTCGCCGTCCTCAATTTCCCGATTCAGTACAAAGGATCCACCAAATTGTGCTCGCACTTCCGCATAATCCGCCATATAGTACGGAGTTTGCCATACCTACCACGCAGTCAAAGCCAGATTGGCCCGGCTGGTCCGAGATTGATTACTTTAGCCAATCGGGAGAATTTCTCTAGATACGTTCGTAACCATATGGTTCGGAAGAAAAGTTTGGACCTAATTAAGCACCCGGAGCCAAATTAGAAAAGTGTCTAAGACATAGTTGCTTGCATTGGATAATTTGCTTGATGGGACCTGTGCCGTCTTTTATTGCTTTGCCATCCTCCATTTGTGTTCGTGTTGCACCGTGCTTTCGTGGCCTTTCCGTAGCTTTAGTAGTGTACATAGTTTCCTCTCTGTTTAGGTGTCACCATCGATCAGTCACACCCACCCGAACCCGCTCCACCAGGGGGCAGGGTCGGTTGGTGGGAGCGAGTCCGCGAGTTCGTGCATCCAAATAAAGGGTTTTATTCACCTACGAGTCGAACCTAGCCTTCCAACCACCATTGATTGAATAGTCACTATAATCTTTTCAGAACACACTCCGTTTTACTCAGGATTTTACACTGCGACGCAAGGTCAAGCAATTTTTCAATAGTCTTAGAAGGCTATAGGGTATTATATATAGTATTGTCGACTTTTGAGTTCAAGGCACGCAATCATCACCTCGCCCACCTCGCGGCCCACAGGGCGCGCCGTTCCGCAGCAACTCAGGGTCTCCTCCCAGGCTGGGTGTCGAAGATGTCAGCATGCTCGCGCGCAGTGAAACATGGAATCGAACAACGGTGGGAGGAAAAGAGCACAAATCGTCACAGAAGCAACCTGGAAGTGGAACAGACCCCGCTTTTTTGTAGACTTGGCGATGAATGAAACACCCAGTTAAGAGGTTGAAACGTAGCATTTTTGGTAGGGTTTTGATGTGGTTTTATGAAAGCTTTTCCCATTCCAAATCCGGACTGGAACATTTGCCGATCCATTTGAGGGGGGTACCATCTTGGGGAGTCCTGGGGCGGTCAATCTTCCAGGTGTGGGGGGTTCCCCCCGAGGCTTCCGACGATGAATTCATGTTGTTTTTTTAACCAAACCACTACCACATACTACCACCATTGTTGTACTGGGTTTTATACATTTAACCAGGCTAGCGCCTGCAGCCGCCGACCCCTAGGGGCCAGACCACAGGCAGCCAAATGGGTTAGGATTTTTTCGAAAAATCGGGGAACCCAAAAAACAACACGGAACCCCTAGAGACATGATCTGTCACTGCATCACCAAAGTAGGCAGAAGAGAGCACGGCAAATGGGTTAGCATTTTTTTGAGAATCTGGGAACCCAAAAAACAACACGGAGCCCCTAAACAGAACTTCCTAGAAAAACCATAGAAAATCCTGGAAAAACCCTCGAAAAAGGCATGGAAGGCATGAGTAAATCTTACAAAAACCTTTGAAAATCCTAGAAATCCAGCGGAAAACGTTACAAAATCTAGGAAAAACCAAGGGCACTGGCAGGGACCAGGCCGGGATTGGAGCCCGGGACCATTTAGGGACCGTGCTTATTTTCCCGCGCGGGTGGAGAGGGTGCCCCAAGATGTAAATCAATTGGGGTGGAGAAATCTCAATTTTTGGCTACTTTTCGTCACTGCATCAAGGCTCCGGAGGGGTAGGGGAGGTATAGCCTTAATCATAGCCTTAGCCTTAATCAACAGTCACGCCTGACCCTACGAGTGGGGTCGGCGGATTTTTAGATCACAAAGCCAGGTCAACCATTCTTTAAGTTCCCTGAAACTTCCAGCAATTCTGTGTGGAAGACCACCGCCTTCGTTCTCAGAGTCAGTCTATCGTCTCACGGTGGCCCCTTCCCACCCGTGAGTATAGAACCCAAGACATTCGACACTTCTTCACCTAGTATGGACGGTGGATTAATTTGTTCACCTCCCCAATTGGAATGTAAAACCTCTCCAGACCAGCACGCTCAGCTCCACCCATTTCGGTTATTGCATGGAAAACACGTAGATCAGAGGATGTCAAAGGGGGCTTTAACACCTTCCAACACTTGGTGGTGCTGGAGGTGTTTTCTTCATGTTTTTTTCATCCACCAGTCTATCTATCGCAGTCTATGTTCCATGTTCTTTGAGTCCATGGCGTTGGCACTCAGCTCGAGACCTCGATGCCGAGCTCGGTGGATTCCGAACCTCGGGAGCCTTTTGGTGGTTCACACGGGACCATGGAGTGAGTGTCGACACTCATGAAAACAAACACCTGTTGACAGGCGTGTTCCACTCATTTGGTGTGTTCCACTGGTTTTCCGCAAGGAACATGAGAAAAGACATGGGAAAACAGACACCCGTCGATCCCCCGAAAGGTCACGAGACGTTTTGAAGGACCCTGGCCCCTTTTTTTGTTGGAGGTGTTTTATAGTTAATATCAGCCTCGTGTTTTTGTTCGGTGATATGGGGGTGTTCCAAAACCACCCGACGAACGGAAGGTGCTGGTATTTGTTCCTTCCTTTCACTCGTTTCACGTTGGGCAAGGCGGAAGAACAAGAAAAAGACCTGGCAGATGAGAGCGAGTGAAGTGGAGGTGAATGCACCCGAAGAGGAGGACCCCCGACGACACGAGGTCCGATCTCGGCCTTCGAACGGCATAGCGCGTCACGGGGACGGCCGATGTGTGACCCTTCTGACTGGTGCGACGAAAGTAAGGAATGAGGGTGGCTGAGCCCAGAGATTCCTTTGGATCCAGCCACCCTCAAACAGATGGTGGACCCCGAACAGCAGACTGATCACACAATGTTCTAGCTGCAGTGCTTAGTAGGGAATGAGGGTGGCTGGATCCAAAGGAATCTCTGGGCTCAGCCACCCTCATTCCCTACTTTCGTTGCACCAGTCAGGCTTCCTGTGATCTGGTGTCATTTTACAACACGGTCCATCTCTGGTATCCTCATCGCCGACAAAGCCTAAAGCTGAAACCCGATGTTGACCGTTCTGTACTCAGTCACGGCGATTGGTGACAGGATGATTACTCGACTACAGTATAAAAAAGCAGCTGACAACAGCTCCCAACAGACAGATGCTTATTGGATAGACTCGGATGGACCCCATTATGTTTTTTTTAATGGACTCTATTAACCACCCAACTTTGAGTTGTGCAGTTGACAAGTCAATCAGTCTTCCATGCATTTGCCTTCTTTTGCTCGAAGACGATGATGAATTTTGGTCTTTCTGTCGCCATGTTCTGCGACAGGAGCAGGACCAAGAGACCATCAAAGACGTCCTGAAGAGCGGCTTGGGTGATCTCTTTCATCAGACGCCCGGCCAGCAAAGACCCCCGGAACTTCCGTTTGGATCTCATGAATCAACTACTACCCTGGAAGTCATGGGTCTAAGGCCGCAAGGTCTTTCGTGGGGCGAAATGTACATTCTCGTGATGATGTCGTGATGAGATGGTGAAATGGCCGGTCCCGGTGCAGCTTCCAAAGAACAAGCTGCCTGTTTTTTTAAAACAAATTAGGAGTGTTGTTGATTATATTGTTTTATTGTTGTTGGATGTTGTTGGTTTATGTTCTTCGCTGGTGAAACCCTTGGGGGTACCAAAATGCGTTCACCGAAGACTCTGTTGGCGACCACGCACTGAACCAGACAGATCACGTGCATCAAAAGGCGAAGTCTCGCAAGCGCACCCGAACTTGCATGGCTGGACATGCCTTGTGACCAATTGACCACGAGCAGCATCATCATGACCATCGAATCTGGAGCGGCAAGAGAACTATGACTTGTATTACGACTCTACTCGACTCCCAGGGGAAGCATATCTATTGTAGAAAGCTGCAACTTTCTTACATACTTGGCGAGCAACCTGCGCTGTCTTGAACCACTTGAGCGCAGTGCCACGGCAGTCAGATTCTTCCAAGATCGAAGCAGAGCAACCGCCGGTGGCGACCAGGGCTGGCGGCCAGGCCGCCAAGCCCAGAACTTCCGCTTGGACGCAATGGAAACCCCACCTGCCAGTCATGATCCATCACCAACTTAGGGGTAAAATGAGCAATGACTGGACTCCCAGCGAAACTTCATGTACAAGACCTATACAGGGCTCCAACCACATCCTCAGACAGTGGTTGGGGGTTGGGGCGGGTTTGGGGGGTCTAGCAAGTCTAACTACCTTCTGAGGATGTGGGACACGAGCCCTAGGGAATGAATCGATGTTGGACCTAGACACTCACACTTCTCGCGGCGACCTACGAGACGAGGCCCTGCTGCACTAGGTGTGAGCGGCTGCGAAGCCGGCTCCACACGCAACAGGTATACAACAAAGACAGCAACATGATGCAGAAACAACTCTAAAAGATTCGCCTTTGCCAAAGATGACAGATCCTGGTCCACAGCACGCTCTATATGTTCCCCAGATTTCCCCAGAACTTTTTGTGACAGAATGAGCTGATTCAAGGCATCTCTGCGACGGCGAGAGCTGTTTGCATTTTCGAGGACGACTCTCAACCATGCTCCATCACCAAGAAAGATCGAAAGGTGTGCCATTGGACACTGGAGCTACTCGTACCAATCGTCGCCAAGCTATAAACATGTGACACTGGAGCTTCCTTCAGCCAAGATTTGGCTTCCACAACGATGAACATGATGAAGCAGTGAGGGAAGTTGAAGAGCAAATCTGGTGTCATTGAGAGCTTTGATTATATATATATAGGGTTGTCGGAACTAGTGCCGGGAGACTTCCTGTTTGCCTGGTGGTGTCCCCAATGGCAAGCTGTCTTCATACAGAATGTGGTGGTATGTGGTGTTTGTTTTGTTATGTTTTTTTCCCCAAACAGTTTACTGTTGGGGTTCTTTCTTAGAAAGAAAGAGCTGGCCACACTGACTGGCCGCGCCCCTGAACTCTGTGGCTGGGCTCTGTGGCCCGGCTCTGTGTCCGGGCCTTGTCCTGCTCTTGTCCTTGTCTGGGCCGCGCCCAGTCGACATCGCTATTTGTTCGGCCACACTCCTCGCCAGTAAGCCGGGCCACAGAGATGCCGACAAAAATCATTGATGAAGCAGTTTGCTCTTGGGGGGAACGTAGGGCACCCCAACCTTGGTTTTTGGACTAATATTGGTCCAAACGAATCGTGTTGAAGCTGTTTGGGGTCTATCATGGTATATTTTTCTGTTTTGTTCTCACGCGCGTACAAGCCGATATGGAGACAGACTAATCTTATGTAAGAAAGCAGTTTCCATACCAGACCCAAGTGGATGCTTTGTGGGCGCTGGTAGCCAGACTACCATCAACACTCCTAGATTATATACCCTATATATATATATATACATACCCTCTGAGAAGGTGATTGGAGGCACTGTTGTGTAGGTTTGGAGGGTCCAAGTACCTTCTGAGACTGAGAAGATACTTGGATCCCTAGGGATTTAGCTCAAATTCCAATGATTCAGTTTCGTTCCCCCCTAGAGGGTGATTCGTCTTCGGAGGACCACCTCCTTATTCACTGCAGCCACTCGTAGGTGAGAAACATAGGACACCCTCGCATGATCTGAATGGTTCCCACTGCGCCAAAGCTAATCTTTGACTACCCTGAAGAATGGTTGTTCGGCATTACAGCCATGGGTGTTGGAATGCCATGAAGCAGGTCAGCATATACAATAATTAAAATCCTCAAATCTTTAGCAAATTATCATCAGTTGAGTTTCGACCCAATACCAGCCTTGTCCAAAGATTGCCTTCTAATCGATCATATATTGTCTATTGTCTAGATATGACATTCTATAGATATATATAGTATTTCAGTTTTTTCAGTATCCAGCAGAGCACTCACATGCACCAGCTCTCTGTGTTTTGGAAAAGCAACACCCTCGCCGGTCCCAGGAAACGCGAAGTGTACCACGACGAGGATCCCGCGCTGGACGGAGCCAGGAGAACCGGAAAGAGGTGACGCCCAGCCCCCTAGGTCTGGCCATGGGGGAATTCACAGATGTTCATCGTCCCAAACAGACCGGATCAAGTCGTACCGAACCTCAGGTTAGGTGAGGACGGAGACACTCTTATGCAGGTGCCAGGAGGGTCCAAGTGCCTTCTGAGAAGGTACAGTACTTGGATCCCTAGTTAGAGGTGAAAGGGGGTGACGATGAAGCGCTCCCATGCACTCCTGGTATGGAAGAGTTACTGAGGATGGGCAATCGGTTAAATGGAAGACCGCGGTCAGACCAGATTCAGATTGGAGACCCTGAGTTCAGAGTGATCTTTGGAACGGCAAATCAGAGGGCCCCTGAAATAGAGATACCTTTGAATGATCACTTTTCTGATCACATCCATTTATGGCCTGTTTTAACTGATTCAGATCGTGACATAATTACATGACATTACCAGGAGAACAGATGAGGTCTGGCAAACATGACAAGCATTATAAACTCTTCAAGCAATCTATACGGCATATGGGCACCCTCCAATAGAACAATTAATGGAGCTCATAACTTTAAACTGTAAGCGTTTCTGCCGCTCATGTTGAGCAGGCTTTCCACGTACCAGACCAAACAACCAGGATACGGGAACCTGCGAGGTTGCAGGTGTTCGGCAGAAAACAGACAGACCCCAAAGAGACACCTGAAAAAGGGTCCATTGGGGTCTAGTTGTGCACATGAGTGAGAAGGGGTTGCAGCAACTAGACTTGGACGTCCAAATCAGCAGAGAAGGAACATCCCTCCCCCACGGAGCGTGTATGCGCGTGTATGGGAGCGAAGGTTTTTCACTTTTGGGCATCCTGAGCGGACAGCACTTTGGAGTACAAAAGAATCCTCACAGCACCTTGGAGTTCCTCACAGCGCCTTGGAGTTCCTCACAGCACCTTGGAGTTCTTTTGAGGATGAATGAACGAAACACATTGGTCCAATTTCCATCCGACCATTTTCTGAAACTCCTCATGAGATTTCTCAATGGCGTGCGAATCGTTTCAGGAGTGATAGCCTGCAAATTCCGCAGAGGAATTTGTCAGGCCAGGTGTGATTGGATTTGCTTTCCATCCGGAGTTGAGCCAATATGGAGTCATATATCCCAGATACCACATGTATGCCATAATTATTTGCCTACATTGTGGTGGTTGAAAAGGGGGTCAATGTACTGTAGGCATGTATTCCAGTCCCGTGGAGTGTTTGGCTATAAATGACTGGGTGCAGCTGCTGTAGTTGCACGACTATGAACTATGTATGGTTCATTGTCCTCAGGATAGACTCGAACGAAGCAACCAATTTATAATGGACTCAGAGTAGATGGCACAATCCCCAAGTTTGGTGGTTTCTATGGACCCTCTAAAACCACTGTAAATGGCACTCGAAAGGAATTTGGTCCAGTGCATGTCCAATGGATGTCCATGGTACCAGATATTCAATCTACTCCGGCTCAGATTATACATACAAGGGAAGTATGAAGACGGAGTGCATATATACATAAATAGATAGATAGTACGAATCACTGCATGAGATGCGTGTTATAATTGGCCAACATGAACTAACTATGGCTTTGAGGACCCACGCCATCGAAAGGACTCACGCCATCGATACCACGCGTTCGCGACCTTCGGTCGACCGGTGGACCGGTCTGATCCGCCCGGTGTTTTTCAGCGGATGGGGTGATGGTTTGAGTATGTTAATCTTCCCTATGGGTACATTTTTCTGGTGTACCCTTTTTCCCTGCTCCATCAGCAGATAGATCCAAGTCAGACAGGATGACAGGATGGTCCGGAGGAGTCCGGTGCCTTCGCTCCACGGGTTCTCCGACTCAGGTCGAGAGAGGTGCTCCCGCTGGTTCCTCTGATTCTCAACATGTCGTTTCGCAAGACGTGGCGGGAAGGAAGCCACCAAACTACTACAAGCATCTACAAGCGTGTTACAGATCACTTCGTGGCGGTTTCTCATTCACACGAGCGAATGAGCGATCTCGCAGCTCGGACAGGTGGAA
This sequence comes from Durusdinium trenchii, assembly GCA_963970005.1. Taxonomy (NCBI): domain Eukaryota; class Dinophyceae; order Suessiales; family Symbiodiniaceae; genus Durusdinium; species Durusdinium trenchii. The sequence goes on along the minus strand of CAXAMN010026761.1, from coordinate 284,707 downwards.
GGATGTCAGAGGCCGAGGACCGGGAAGCGAGGCGATAGAAGGAACATGAAGGAACCAAGGCCCGTATACTAGGGCTCCTGGCATACCTCCTCAGGTTTGGTATGACTGGAGCCGACACTGGCACTTGGGCCCCCAGTCCCACCTCAGAAGGGACGACTGGAGCCCTGTTTCAACAATTCCCGGGTCTCTTTGAGTCTTTTCAACAATTTTTTTTTATATATTGTTTTCGGCGGAACTTACGCGGAAGCGTACATTACAAGGCGGCACAAACAATGGGGGCGACTTTCGATAGCATCAGCATGAGAACCAGCAAGTCCCCAGATGGAATGAGAACCAAAAAGCCTGACGAACCTCCAAGCGAGAGTCGTTATTGTATTTTGGGTCTGGGTCCACATGTTTATGTTTTGTACCGGTTTCAAAAGGGCGTCCCAACCCACTGCAATCTGGCTGAGCTTGCTCATCTCCTAAGGTGTTAGGCTATATCTATAGCACAATAAAACCACATTAAACTATATAGCGAACTGTTTTATTGAAGTACTTCGGATGGAGCAAACATCGACTTCAACATTTTGATCATGATTGGAATATTTGAATTCTTCCATGCTTATCTAACACATTCTAACACATCCCCATAGCCTTCCAAGACAAGCAAGAGAGTTTGGTTCACCTGGTTTTGGATTGTAGAATCTGAGTAAAACAATGGTTGTGGATTCCGGCTATTAGTTTAGTTAATGGTTCGCCAAGACAAACACCTAAGGGACCTCAGGTCTCCCAAACATGGTCCTTCAGCGAACGCGGCATGTGGTCCTTCCCAGGACGACGTCGGCTCCTCAGGTGAAGACATCACGGAGCTCCGATGCCCGGATGGGCTGTCCATCCGAAGTAGGTGGCCAGTAGGTGGGTGCCAACATGGTCTAACAACCTGGTCAGGATGGACAGGAGCACTAGAGTTGATGTTGGTCGGAGTGCTTTGAGTCCCAGCACTTCAATTCATTCTATTGTTCCACCTGCGAGTCAAAAAATCGACCACTACTTGGGGGTAAAATGAGTCATGACTTCAGGGTATGCAAATCTGCAAACGGCGCATATCAACTGTTCGATGCTGTGCTGTAGGATGCTGTCAGCTGCTAGATCATATTAAATCATCTACTGTAAATGTTGATATATATATATACACACTTCATCTCAGCAAGATGATGCTTTACAGCAACTATATAGATTGTAAAGGGCTAAAGCGATTGACCGGATTTTGCATTGATCCTGCATGTGGTTCTCTCCGAGCTTCCATCCTAAGTGTGTGTTGGGTTGCTTCATGTTGGGTACATCCCACGTGAGTGACTACCTTCAAAACCTGTGGCTATACCTGGACCCGACTTTGGTCGTACCCTAGAAAATGGGACATGACATGACCCTACCAAAAAAGCAGGTACGACGGTACCCCGTTTTGCAGGTACCCTTCACACTCGGGTCCTTCGCAGGACCAATGGATGTCCAATGTGGTGTTTTTGCGGAGGTGGTGTTTGCTGCGAGGGTTTCACTTTGAGGTTTTATCCCAAAACAGGAATCATGTTTGACATATTATTTATGCATATATACAATCAATCATATCATATCATATCCATCCATGGCCAGTTGAAACATCCACAAAACCCCAGAACGATCGGATGATTGAGCGTGGCCATCTCCAGAGGTTTCATGCTTGCAGAAGGGTCGTTTCGTGCGTACAGCACCTACAATCGTAGAGCGCCCAGGACCGCTTTGATAGCTTTGATCAAGGCGCATGGCGGGAACTCTGACTGGGTTTTGTTTGTTACCCCTTCTTAAGCGAGAGAGAGAGAGAGAGAGAAAGAGAGCGAAAGAGAGCGGGGGGAGTCTGGGTCCAACAGGATCACTTCAACGCCACGCCGTGGTTCTTCCATGCTGTTCTGTCTTCACCACTTGTCGCATGGACATCCCAACCGAACGTGGTGATCGGTACCCGAAGGTGGGCGAGTGGACCTTCGGTTCAGTACCCGAACGAACATGAAGCACATCCCAGACGCAAAGTCTGGACCCTCCGTCGTTCAGTAGGTGGGGTATGGAGTCCGGGGTTTCTCACCAATCCCTTTTTGAGGGAAAGTAAGGCCTGTTTGGAGTGCACCGGCTACTCCCCACACCTCCTGTCCCACCTCAGAAGGTTCCCTGGCACCCGGTGACCCCTGTCCTACCTGAAGATGTTGGACTGGAGCTGAAATGGGACGGTACCCATTTCGGTCCATTTCGGCCTCCGATTCGCGCACCAGTGCGTGCGGAGATTCCGCACGGAGCGAAGGACTCCGCGCGGAGCGACGCAGCGAGCTCTGAGACTCCACGACGTCCCACGAGTGACCGGAGCTGGAACCCGGAACCGATCATTGGGAGTCTTCCGCAAAAATCCCTTTGCGATGGTTAAGGTTTTTCCCCAAGAATGAACGAGCAAAAACGTTGGATGCTCTTTCTGTTTCAAGTCTGAAAGGACACAGAAGTCATGAAACCAGAAAGAAAGTGCACCCACACCGACCGGTGTAACTGCAAGGCCATAGCCAGGGCCGCAGCGCTTCCGATGTGGTGATGAGCTCAGAGATGGTCGAAGTTGTCTCTCACCGGCTGGGCTTCCAACAGAATCCATTGGAATGGCTATAGAATTACAGTGTTTGCAGTAGTCTTCCCAGGGGCGGGGCTTCCCCACGTAACCATGTGTTCGTCAGAGTGTAGCAGACCCCAAACATCCCCAGTCCCACTGCAGTGAGATTGGTGCTCGTTACCTACATGTAGGTCAACGTGAAACAGGGTCAAGGGCTAGGTCAATCTGCATGGAGCCCATGGAAGGGCGAACGGTAATTACCATCTATTTACCACCGTTCCTGGAAGGGCCGCGGGTGCGCTGCGGCGCCGATGCTGTGGGTGCGCATCGGCGCAGAAGAAGCGCACCAGTGATATCAAGTACCATTTGGTTGATGAGTCTGAATGTAAAATGTAGTATCAAGTACACCTGTGTGTTGTGTGGATGTGTACAATGATATGTGTAAGAACTATATAGTAATATACACACCTGGAACCAAAGGATCCCAAAGGCAGACTATTTGCATAGTTGGAAGATTCAGGTCTGCATATACATATATATTATATATAATATATTAACTATGTACATTATATACCAGGACCTTCAAAGTGACCTCTTTGGAGTCTGTAAGTGACCTCTTCAGGGACTGAGCGAGCTCATTCTGGGATCTCAAAAGGGTATGAAAGTAGGTCCTGGTATATATATATATATATTTACATTCGGACAGAAGTGTCCGTATGCACCAACAATTTGTGCTTTGCACTGCGTACCCACACCAGAACTTTGGATATCAAATAGGCTGCCATGGAGGGAGGCCCGTAGGCCAGAAGGCCAGTGGCCAGGCTGATTGACAGATCATTCTTTAGACTTACTTGGGACCAGAAACGAAGGTGATAGCATCAGCAACTTTCTTGTTGCTACTTGGAAGAAGGCATGCCCTGTCCGATTTGCTACTGGTTTGATAGGTTCGTTGATCTGGGAACCACATCCCACACCCAAAGAAATCTCGGGGTACCCCATCCGGTGTGTGTTTCGAGCGCGGCAGAAGTTCGTTTTAAACCATTCCCAAGTGGTGGGATACTGTTTTGAACAATCAGATTCCTGGTTTTGCTTAGGATGATTTGATGTGATTGGTATTTTTTGTATGGGTGAATCCGTCTTTTCCTCTTCTGGACCACAAATCCAAACATTCTGGGGTTCGAATTCGAAGAAGACATAGCTCGACGGTCGCCGTTCAGAGGATCCTGCCAGTTCGTCGAATTCCATGAACGTCGAGGTTCGGGTGATGCGAGAAGAGGGGTGGGATGAAAACGGTTTCAAGGGATTTGCTGGTTTCGCTTGTTTCAATGAACACATCCACCAGCAGTTCCACAGTGGAGTTGGGTGCGCTTGGAGGATGGGATGGGATGTCCTCGCCCGTGGGGGTGCCCCTTCCATGTCCCACATCCCCTCACTGGATGGGTCTATCGAAACGTCCGGCAGTTGCCAAATCTGTTTCAGATTCATCAGATTCCACTGTTTGGATTGAACAAATGACTGCAATCTGTGGGTCATGACTCGACTGCTTTGCCTCCACGGATTTCTTTGGTTTTTGCCAAGTACTGGCGCCATTGACCCAGTTTGGGGATTTCCATGGGAATTTATTTTCAGACAAATCCAAGTTTTCAAGTTTGGGAAGTTTCAATTATCACCTGGTAGCTCAGGTATACAGTAGTTTGTCCTTTTCAGACAGGTAGGTGTCCATTGAAAGACGGTACCTCTTAGGAACCGCACTGGAGTTGTGTTTGGCTGGACATGTTGTGCGCATTTTTTGAGTTGGCAGGGGCTTCTTTGCGACAAAGATGACTGGATCAGTTGGAAACAGTTGTTGTTTACATGTTTTATCATGTTTTGAAGATTCAACATGAATAATAAATGGGAAGAGTGATCAACTGTGTGGACGCTGTGGGTGTTTGGATGGGTTTCAAGGCTTTTGTCTCACAGGCGGCCACTGGCCAGCATGAGTGCAAGAGAAACGATAAGAAGAAAGCTCCTGCTTTGATCATGCTTCTCACAGGCAACTGGTGCTATCCAACAGCATGACCCAACAACGACGACGACGGCGATGGCAACAACAACAACAACACCGACCACCACCACAATAAACCACACGACCCACAACAATAGCCAATAGCAAGACCGATCCCCACGTCGACAACTCGATCCACCATCATCACGACAACAATCACAACAGAACAACAAGAACAAAAGGCCCACTCCCCACCACAACACCATGTAGCACTGCAACAACAGAAGCAACAGCAACAACAACTACTACTACTTCTACTACTACTAGTACTACTACTACTACTACTACTACTACTACTACTACTACTACTACTACTCATCACTATAACACAACTAATACTAATACTATAATGCTAAGACGACTGCTAACAACAACGACAACAACAACTGCTGCTGCGGCCACTGCTACTTCTGCTGCACCTGCGACTGCTACTGCTGCTGCTCCTGCTCCTGCGACTGCGACTGCTACTGCTACTGCTACTACTACTACTACTACTACTACTACTACTACCACTACCACTACCACTACCACTACCACTACCACTACCACTACCACTACCACTACCTACTACCAGTGCTACTACTACTACTACCACCACCACTACCTACTTCCTACTTCTGACTACTGAGTACTTACTACTTAGTACTGACTACAGTACTACTTACTACTTGCTACTTGCTACTTACTACTACTACTACTACTACTACTACTACTACTACTACTGCTACTGCTGCTGCTGCTGCTGCTGCTGCTGCTGCTGCTGCTATTACTGCCACCACTGCTACTTTTACGTCTACACACTACTTTTTCTTCTACTACTACTACTTCTACTACAAATGCTAACTACCAGCCACTATATTAGTTATACTCCACATATTTCGTTCGAACTAGTTTGATCCCGGGCTTTCGCAGCGTGGCACGCTGGTGCCTGCTTTCCCTAAGCGTTGGGCACAAAATGGCACAAACAGAGAAGGTCTCGAATCCAGATTGGGTGAGCTTTCGTGGATTCATCTTGCTTGTCCACATTGGAGGAGCGCGGAGCCAACCTAAGTAAGGTAGGCGGTCAAGACCATCGTGCTTGACCGTGCTCCAAGCTTTTGATGCCTTGCTCCCAACCATTCCCATCGTTCGATGCCTATGTGTGGAAACAGATTCTGGCGTAGAATGTCGCCCGCCAGATGGCGCCCTGCATCATTAATTCGAAACAGAGCTGCTCGAACGGGAGGCGCAGCGCCTTGTCGCATTGTGTTTTTCTTGGTTCACCCGCCACTGCTTGGCCTCCGTCAGTTGGCTGTTCCTGATTGACCAGATGAGGTTTCATTTTTAGTTTTCCTTGGAACCATTACTCACAGGCTGCAGGCGGCAATGCGGTCTCTGTCCAAAATGACGGATGGGTATCTCAAGTTGAAGAAGTCCAATCACAGGCGCTCGGCTGCCCACGAACGGCCATCGCCCGCCGCACCGGCCAGCCGAAACTCCATGTCCTCATGGTTCCAGGCTTCGAGAAGTTCCCTGTTGGAAAGCTGGAGAACCAAGGCTCAACCAAAGCTTGTGTGACCTTTGCAGCCGTGCCAGTCGATGAGCCGTCCAGGCTGCAATTCCATGTGATTGGCTGGTGCAGGCATGTGAAGTATCTATACGACAGTGGGTGGACCGTGTGACGATTCAGCAGGTCAGGGAAAAGAGAAGGTAGGCAAGAAGCGCAAGCAGGAGTGGCCGGGTTTCAGCTACATTTGATGCAACCTGGCCTGACAGGGCTTTGCCTTCTAGCCTTTTGCGCCCTTCATACATGATGCTCACCAAAGCAGCAAGTGACACGGAAGACGGGAGTTGAAAGCCACAGTGAAGAAAGACACAGAAGACACGAGTTGGAAGAAAATGTGAAGAGAGACATGGAAGACGTGAGTCGGAAGGAAAGGTAAGGACATCCGCAGCGCTCGCGGGACTCTGTCATCTTATTCGAGGGTCGAACATGTTATGAAGTTTTTGGGGGTATGCCCTGCAGGTCCTCTGCTCTCTTCCCAACTGCGCTATCACAATGGACCGCACAGAAGGGACCGCGGAGATCAAGCAGCAGAGGACCAGATCCGCAGACAAATTGCCTGCCAGTGCGTGGAGTACATTGGAGGGCACCCAAGGCACAGGCCACCCGCGGAACCGGCGTGAAGAGCCCTCACTCCAGAGAAAAAGAAAACATGCAGGATGATTGTTCTTTTAGTCGCCACACTCAAGGTCTTTGTTGCCGCACTAGACTTTTTGGTTGAAACAAAATAGATTTATATTGGTTGCCGAAGCAGACGGTGACCGCAACAAGAGTAGAACGACAACGACGGCCACCACAACCACAACCACAACCACAACCCAACGCAACGCAAGAGAAACAGCCGCCGCCACCATCATAGCAACAACAACAAAAACAATACAACCACAAAGGCCCACACAACAACCCACCCCAACAACAACATTTATACGGCATAAGTGACATCTACATCTGAATTGTTTCCCTTTTTTCAATATATACGGTCCATGGTTCCGTCACTCTTCCTTGGTTATACCGATGTCACTGGAAAACGAAGCCGTTGGGCGCACCGGTGTGGCCTCGGTTCGCTGGCTGCCGCTGGTGGTCTGTCCCTCCAAGCGAATTGTTTGGCATGTTTACACCATCATGTTGCCTTTTTCCCTACACATGATGGTAAACCCATGTTTGGAAAAAGTGTGTTGCACGGACTTACCATGTTTGGCACGGACTTACCCAACACACTTACACTTCTATTGTTTGGCACGGACTTACCCAAACACACTTTCCACCATCTTCACCTTTGGGAAGTGGATTTATGACTTGTCTAGCCATTCTGGAGTAGACCCATCGGTGAACGTATACCCTAACCTTCCCAGACTATTATATTTTCATTGGTAGATATTGGAAGTGTAAAATCCTTACTAAAGCAATGGTGGTTCCGTGAAGAGCATTAAATCAATGGTGGTTGGAAGGCTAGCGTATATATATATATAGAGTCCAAGTGAAAAAACCGATGCCCTTTGTGGTACCAACGCCCTGCAGTCAACCACATGGAAAAGATCACTGAGTTCGGAAGAGATTCGCCACCCAACACCAGTCTCTTGCGGAAGTTCCACGTCGTTTTACACTACTCGGAGCCCAAACCACTTGACCTGAAAGGGCCTGGTGTGTCATTTCGTCATGTTCGCCAGGATTTCCACAAGGTCAGCAAGCGCGGCTGGGCTGAATCGTAGAGATCGGCTGAATCGCGGAGGGCGAACACATTGAAACCTCTTACTCCTACTCCTGCATGGCTATATAATAGATGAAACCTGCAGACTGACGCGCCACGCGCGTAAGCGGCGCAAAACCGACGCGTTTTACTGTCCGACAATCCACCTTTTTTCGTTTTTTCAGACCTGGTCGTGACAGGAAACCCTGGCATCCAATTTTTTCAACATTCCAGGTGTATGATTTAACCACATCGGACATGGGGTCAATGTGTGTCTTGTTTGATGCCATTCCCATCACCATGCCAGTCCCATTTCCAAGATAATGATCCTTTCTACATGTGGAGGCTTGATTTATGCCAGTCCCATCAAGTGATGGGCCAAGTCGTCCAGATCTGTCCCAAACTGGCCAAGTCAGGTTCGAACGGGCCAAGGCCGGTCCGAACAGACTGAGAGTGGGTCCGACAGATGCCATGCAGATGCCGAATTCGTGGCCATCCATTCACTTCATAGCCGAAAGATCCCGAAGAAGCAGCTGCCTTGAGGATTTTACACCACCTTTACGAAGGATGGTCTCATCTTTTGTTTTGGATCGAATCGGCGTGAAAACCATCTTTTGGAGTCACAGCCTTTTTGTTTTGGAGTCTGTGGATGTTCCTTGTCGACCTTTACTTGAGATGATCGATCCCACTGGCGGTTTCAAGATATTTCATCCCTACCCCCTTACCGGAGTTGAGGGGGGGGACCGTCACAAATCTCACTTACATTGAGGGGGGGACGTCCCCCCTAAAAGTGGTTTTTATTGTAAGTTCACCCCCCTTGACGTCCTTTGGAAGGGGGGGGTGCTCAAAAATGTAACTTAGAACGTGGGAGACCTTTACATATACATTTATCCCCCCAAACCACTCACTTTGGGGGGGTTGGATAAATGTAACTTCCTGCTTAAAAGGGGGGGGTGAAAAACATGTAACTTACTGCCTCCGACGTGTGTAGTTGCATTTTCAACCCCCTCCGACTTTTCCTGGCGCCGGAAAAAAAACTGCTGATTCTGCTTTGACATGTTGAGAAATGCAATACTATTCAATGAAGCCTCAAACATGTAACTTACATTTTTGGATAAATGTAAGTTACATTTTTCTGGCCTATTGGATGTCTGACCAATTCAGAAGTCTCACAATTGTAAGTTACAATTTGTCAGGCAAATTAGTATTTGCAAGTTACATGTTTTGAGGTATCAAACCTAGGAAATTGTAACTTACAATTAGGTGACGCCCCCTCTAAGGTAATCGATAGGGATGATATTTCAAGCGAGTTGAAATCACCAAAGGAAAGATCGAGAGGATGTTGGCACATGGGGATGAGTGGGGATGTTTTTGTTTTTCCCGATCCTCAACAGGCGGAAAGTTGGGTTCATCTTTAGAGTGGATTTATATACGGAGCCACACGGTAGGGTTTCCGGCGGTTTCAGTGAGAGATATGGTGGACAAGTTGATGAGCTCATTCGGTTGGGTGTCCAAGGGTTTGTCAAAAGTTCTGCAAAGCGCCAAAACCGTCCAGCTCCATTCACTTGGTGTCAAGATTCTATCTTAGCCATGTTGCTTCCCCAAGACATGCCCCTTCATGAGCCCTTCATGCCAACAACAAGCTCCATCCTGCGCATGGAGACTCCTCTTCACCCCCCCCAAAACACCGCTTTTCTTCGAGCGCCACGGGTCCTCCTGCAACCCTTCGGGCTCTCTGGTGCCAACCGCCAGGAAGACCACGGTGGTGGGCCCGATGGGCTCCAAGAAGAACCATCGAATGTCGGCGTGACCCGGTCGTGTCCCGCGCGGTGTCCGATTCCCGTTCCGCGGGGTTCACGGGCTCGATTCCGGGGTCGGTGCTCACGTGGTCCGTGGATCAGTAGAAGGGCAGAAGAGTCGTGGGTGTATAGGTAGTCTCCGACTGGGGGCGGAGGTTAAGGCCCTGTTGCAGGTCGAAGAAGGGCAGATTGGTGTAGTTAGTCTTTGACTTTGCTCAAGGGCAGAAGTTGGTGTAAAGATTGGTTGAGTTAGTCTCTGACTTGGTGAAGTTTTTGCGTGAATCTCCGTGTCTCCATTGTGAAGGACGAAAGGAACTTTGAGGTGGTCCCATCGGACACTTTTGTGTCTAGAAGCTGCCCTCCATTTGAGGTCACCTAGCTGGACAACCCAGCCCACCGCTTATAGGTCTCCAGCCAGGATACCCAGCACTATAGGATCTACAGGTGGATCTGTGATCAGCGAAACGCCTCAATTGCTTTCCCCCAAACATGCATCCAGCATCATCCAGCTATTGACCACCAATTCTCACCAGGTCTTCATGTACCGGCATCCTCCAACAGGTCGACCCGGTCTCCCAAAGGTCGCGTTGGGTGTACCTGGCAGGTCGAACCAGACAGGTGACGGCCAGCGGTTTAGGGCTTTGGTGTACCCAGAGACTGACCAGGGTCGAAAGAACTGTCCCGTCAAAGGCCTGTTGCTTCATGTTGGTTCATCCTCGCTGACGGGTCGTTGGTGGTTTTTGGGGCCGCGCCATGGGCATGGCGCAGCATGTGCCATGCGCAGTGGGAGGAAACGGCTCTCATTGACATGACCCGGCCATGTAGAAGACTGAAACAAGAGAACCTTTCCATGCAACAGAAGCCAGGATTGAAGTTCCCCACGGTTCGCATGCGTTCGCCAGTTTCTTGTTCACTGGTGAACAGAAACAGATTGACCCACTGTAGATGGTCCTTTGCGAGTGTTTGTATTCCCAAGTCGCTGAAGCAGGTTTGGTCACGCAGTCGATGGCGGAACACCGGAGATCGACCTCGGGTGAGATCCCCCCCGCAAGGGAGTGTTTTCACGACATCACCACCCAAGGTGACTTAAGACGGTGCATGTTGTGAGTTCCATGTGGGGAAGATGATGGAAGAGGCCTAGCACATCCGAGCTTCTACGCTGTTCCTAGCTATGTAGCTATGTTGGATGCCTGACTCAAGAAGGCGCGGGAAGTCCCGGAACGTTCTTTCAGCAAATCCAAGTCACGGAGGGACAATCAGTCGTGGGCTACTCACGTTTCTACCTGGAGTCGACCTGTTCTTTCTACCTCGCAACTTGGGGCCCCAGTAACTATCTGGTTTCTTTTTTGGGGTCAAAATGGGTCATAGTATGTCATAGTCATGGTCCCATTTTCTAGGGCCTACGCGGGCCGAACTGGAGGGTCCAGGTAGAGATGGCCATGTTAGTTTTGAGACGGTTGAGATATCCCATGCCCTCAGATCTCTGAAACCGCCGCACAGATCGGTGATTCCTGTGCCGTACCGCTTACCGTACCGCCTGGGTACACCCGCCTACAGGGGGGACCTAAACAAACAACCGCTGGCTACGGTTCACTGACCCCGGTGGAAGAGGGCTCCAAACACCGAAGCCCTTGGGGTGGAAGAGGGCATGGAAGAGGGCTCCATAGAGTCTTTGGGTGGGCGGAAGTCTGTCACACGACGGCAACCTCCAAGGCATCGGATGCAAGAAGCGGCCCCCGCAGGCACCGCATCGGACCCCTGGCCGGGTCCGAAGCCAGTGGAATGAATGCCTCACGCTCTAGACTCTCACTGCCATACCAAACCTACTGTGATTTGGGGTGTAAAATCTCTTCATACCGGCACCCTTAATTCACCACAGGTCACCACCACCTGCCACTTTTCAGTCTGCAACATCCACAAGAGTCCATTTCGGAGACAGAGTCAGGTGCTGGTGTATACGAGCCTCCATCTCCATCGTTGCGAGTCCTTTTGCGGATCACCGAACAGCGGGGCCGGTCGCGCGTCCGCCCCGGCGTCGCTATCGCCCCCGCGGGCGGTCGCCCCAGACGATGGCCAGCACGAGCGACATGGACGAGAGCCTGGGGACCTGGGGGCCCTTGAGGGCCGACCGACAGCGCGGTGGGGAGCGCAGACCAGCTGGTGATTTGAAGATCAGGTGGTCACCTGAAGATGTTGGGTGTTGTGGATGTTTGGAGAGCCACCAACGGGAAGGGAGAGGATCAAGGAACCAATTCCATGTCTCTGGAAGGAGATGGGGACGTGGAAGGTGGGATGTTGAGGTCAATGTTCTTCCATGACGGTTCGATCAATTTTTTCACGTCTCGGCGAGAGGCTGGGACGCAGACAACATCGACTGTTTCATTTTCTATCGGCTGGCCAGCTGTTTGTTAATTTGCGTCTTAAGTAACCCAGTTTGGAGCACCTTCCTGAGGGTTCTTTCAGGGTGGAAGAAGCATTTGTTGACGTTTGTTGAGCTATTTGTTCCCAGCTGAGTCCGGACGATGAAAATGGCTTCGAACCATGCGAAGCAACCGTCGATCATCTGACCGGACTGTGAAAATCACAAATAGACACAACGCTGTACCGGCTTTGCATGGCAGGGGTCGGGCCCGACCTCTTAGCAGGGGTCCGGACCCGAACCAAACCCTACTCGTTTGAGGGCCCGGATTCTTACGGAAGAAACACAACAAAAGGATGGGATTAGTTTTTCCAGAATTTGACCTCGGTCTCTTTTAGGCTCTTTCAGCCAGTAAGTCTTTGGTGAAACATTTCAGTGTTGCTCTTGACTGGTCCCATTGTGGTTCGAATGTAGTCTTTCATAGTCTTTCTTTACCAGCACTAGCTAGGGCCCTTCTGGTGCGTGGTTTCTAGATCCTGGGATCCCATAAACTATAATACTATAGATTACTATAGTGTTACCATGTTTTACCATGTTTTACCATCGAATCACCAATTCTAAACTGCTTGGTGATGGTAGAAGCAGTTGAGATCCTTATATTCGCATACATTCACCCCAAAAGACCTCCTCAAAAGCCCAGTGCCACCCCCCTTTCCCAGGGCAGCATTAAGCTGAGCCGCTCTGCTTCGCCACGAGGCTCAGCTTCGCCACCTGCAGCGAGCTCGCGAAGAAGCACCGGCCAGGGTTCCTGCAGGGCATCGGGCCGGATCGTATCCCGACGGTGCCAACGGCGACCCCCTCAGCTTCGGCCTCGGCCTCCGGTCTCACGCGGGTTCGGGAGTGCTTCCTATTTGGAGCGACCCAAAAGGTCCGTGCCAGGCACTTCGAAGCCCCCAAGGTCTTCTCACCTTCTCCGCCCCCAACACTGGACCCGACAAGGGCGTTCTTCTGCCACGGCTGTTGAGGGAAGTGCTTTTTTCCTCCTGACAGCACCGGTGACCGCTCACAGACACTCCATGTATGAAATATAGCCATCTATCTATCCCTAGGCAGGGATCCACACACCTCCTGAAGAAGGTGATTGGATCATATTGGATCCCTAGGCCATTATAGGCACATATATACTGTATATATATATATGATCCATCATGATCCTACATTTGGATATGAACTGGGGATCAATCTTTGCTACTATTCGGGATGCTCTGCCGATCTCTTGGCACCTCTCGGGTGTCCTTGAAAACCACGGGAGAACCACCACGGGAGGGTGCCCCCAAAAACCACGAGCACCATAGGCTGACAGTGCCCATGGTGCGGCAGAGCTTGGAGGTGGAATTGGAGTCGGGGATTGGTGGGGGCAGCATGCCTGCGGCGGACTGGTGGGATTTCACCCAAATTCACTGCCCCAAGTTGTATGGGACAGTTGAGGAACATGACCACTCATGCAGTGTGCAGAAAGGTGAGGGCACCTTCCAATCTTTTTCCTGGAGTTCCGTGAGATGGGAACGTTGTACTATGACATGACTCCAATTCTTGGTGCATTCTTGGTGCGTTCAGGGGTGTAACAGTCGACAGCAGGAGTCTCCTGCCATCGATTTCGATCATCGATCCGGTCGAGGGCTGCGGTGTTTTTTTCACGCGGCGCGCTGCATCCGACGGCGGAGTAGGGCGGATTTGCTCAATGCAAACCCAGTTCTGGATGCGTGGAGATCTACGTGAAGTCTGACTGTTCTGTGGCACGTGGTGTTGAAGTGCACTGAAAAAATTCCCAGAATCGCTGTTCCGGCGGTCAGGAGTTCTTGTCGCTGGACAAGAACGGTGATGGAAGATTGTCGTTTGAGGAGTTCGAGCAGGCTGAAGCACCTATGCCTACCTACGCTGATCACCGTTTGTTCTGCTGTCTACACCACACAGCAAGTTCGGGGGCGCTTTTGGTGTGTAGGTGGATGTGCTGTTTGGATGTTGGAAGACACCAACGCACCAACGCACCTTTTTCCTGACCTGGAAACCCAAACAAGAAACAAATGGTTGTTCCAATATGGCAATTGAGATGCTTTACGTAGTACATAGGAAGTGGCCTTTTGGGGACACATTCCATTGTTTCTGCTTGGGACCGGGTTTCCAGGTACAAATCCCAAGCAAGGCGCAGGAGCCAAAGCAAAGACAGGAACTTCTTGCTTGGACCGTAGGACTTGACGGTTAGCATCACCAAAGCATGCAGCACAAGTATATATATATATATGTGTTTTGTTTCATGCATGCCATGCTGCATTCCCCTTTAAAGAGGGTGATTTCTGTTTTGCAAGTCATACTATGTTGTCGATGTTTGAGACTTGCAAGTCCACCAACTAGGACTATAGAGTCCGGCCGGATGTGCCATCATCAGGCATTTTTTGGAAGACATTCGTTTCGATCCCATATCACTTCCTGAAGGAATCACCGGTTCTACCGTGGAGAACACATCCGCTTGCCTGCGTTAGACCGCAGGACTCAACCGAGCCAGCGAAATCCGAGGACCCAACAGAGTGGTGGACGCACCGGTCCACCGAAACACCACCGGTCCGAGCGCCCTAAGTCGCATCCGCCCAAAGCGAACCCCCCCAATGGTCCCAAATGGATCCTTGTTTTCATGGTCCAATTGGACCCATTGGCCCACAGAGATTATACCCCCTTTGGCCAAATGGACCATGCTTGTTGTTCCCGACCCCTCATGTCCCCAGCTGAAGCCCAACCGGGAACGTCTCGCGTTGCCATGGACCCGGCAGGCGATCCGGGACCGCTGCAGTATCAAGGCAGATGAAGCCACACCGATGCACTTGCTACATTTGAACTGGAGCAAGGCGGGTAGCGTTTCGACAGAGAGGGATGTGAGAACTTGAGGCAACGGGAACAGGAGGTGGTATACGAGGCTTGAGGATGAGGATGACGACGACGCCTTCATGAGAATAGTTCCCATCTTGATAAGCACACATATGATGAACATCCATGGAAAGAGCTGATGCGAAGAGGATAAGACAACTTCATATCTAACGTCTTGATCCGAGCAACGCCACGTCCGTCTTGAGATGTCAAGACATCTCAAGGACCTGGTCCGCCTTCAACACAGTGCGTTCGGAGTGTGGTATACTGAAGAATGATCATGTTAATGCAACAAAGAAGTTTACTGTATATACGTCATTTCATGTTCATAAATTACATGTAGACGTGGAACATGGAAGAACAAACTACCTTCAAGACCAAGTGATTTCTAGTATGCGAACCGACGGGTAGCCCATTGGCGCTCCATGTTGGAAAAGAATGACCGTCGTTCCAAAACGTTACACCAGGGGAGGAGGGTATGCGTTTTCAGACTTGTCGTAGACTCGCAGCTAGTGTAGGTCTTCAAGAAGCTGCTGAGTCCTGCTGAGCATCAGTTTTGCGGTCCGCTGTGGAACATTCATAGAACGGTTGCGAACGCTGAGACAACGCGTCCCGAACAAGACCCTACCCCCAGACCCCCAGAGTTAAACGAGAACCCTTCGTTACGCATTCGGGAAAATAGCAAACATCTACCAGGACCACCCCAAGGGATTCACTCTGGACCACCCCAAGGGATCTACCAGGACCACCCCAAGGGATTCACTCAGGACCACCCCAAGAGATTCACCCAGGACCACTTTAAGGGATTCACTCTGGGTGGTGGTGGTTTACAGACTTTACAGACTCCAAGCATGTTGCACTCATCCGACCTGGGTGGTGCTGGTAGAGAACTTCTTAGTATATAGGATATTATAGGATTACAGAGGCCTTTTGGGCTCCAGATATCTCCAGGGTTTTTTGGACGCCAGAGGTGTTGTTCCTCGAAGGGTGGTCATGTTCGTTTGGATGGTATGACCAGGCCCCAATCAACATCTTTCACAGATACCCAAATCCTGCCACTTTGCTTGGAGTCGAGCTGACAAAGTCTATGTCCGGATTGACGTCATGACTCCGTGGCTGAGCATTTCGATCTCCGACGCGACAGCAAAGTTGCCACACGTGAAGGCGTGAAGATTGGACACGCTTGCTGCAAGTGATAACTTCAAGTCAGACGAACTTCTGCGCGCGAAAAACATAGGCAGATTGCCGGGTTCTGTTCAGCCCACGCGCCAAGCACTTGTTGCAGCAAAGCGGGGCTTTGCCGAGGCTTCGTTTGTTGTTGTGTGGCCCTGATAGTTGAAATAGAGCCGGGACTTGGCTTCTTCAATGTGATGTTTTGGGTCTGTCCTACTGCCTGCAACAATCGACCTATATATATATATATAAGTGATGTTGTTGTCAGGCATGTCGTTTTTGGGCTGCTTCGTCCGAACCCGTTTCCCGTGGAGTTGAAGATTGAGTCGCGGCGCTTGCTATTCTGCACCTTTGTGCAAGCTCATGGACTTGTTGAAACTTCAGGCTTGTCGGCTTTGGCGTTTACTATACTGCTCTCAGGTGGCTTAATTGAAGAGCCCAGTCCTTGTTGGAGACGCTTGGGCTGACATATTGCTTTATAACAATACTTTTCAACTGACTCCCGCTGGGGCTTTCTTCCTGCCGGGGGGTGCCACCCAGTTCTCAAGGCCTTCGGAGGCTTGCATTTGGACATGGCGAGCCGACGTGCCGAACCCCAGGTCTGGAGGCGCTCTAAGCAACAGGTGACCTAAGCCTAAGCAATGGGTGATGATACCACTTGGGTGTGTATCAAAGATGACGAAGTCCACAGTTAACGTCTGTTTGCTACCCTGTCTAGACCTCAGAGAGCGGGCATTGTGCGGCACAGAGATGGTCCACGCACCAGGAGCCGCTAATGGGGCGGGAAACGAACTTTGGACTTGGGCCATGATTTTCATGGCCTGACCCAGTGCAGTGACATCATGTGCGCCGAAGTTGTTTGTCAGGCCGACAAAGACAACGACGCTGAAATCAATTTCGAAGAGTTTTTGCTTTGGTGTCTTGACTCTCGATGGTTTGACGGTGTGGGTCCCCGTGGAAGATTCGGACCCATCCTGGGGCATCCCAGGCTGGATGATGTCCCCAAGGACGGTCGAAACTCACACAACAAGTGACAGGGATCCTAAAATCACGTTCCATTTGTTTGGTATGTGACATGATATGTTTTGTTGGTCTGCAAATGTTTCGTGAGGAGCAGCCGCTCAATTGGACCGACGCACAATTGTGTCGCAGGTTTGGCTCCGGGCACCTTTTTTTGAGTAAATGTTCACGGTCCAAATGAGGATTCCCGGACCAGTCATGGGACTGGTATATAATAACTGTTCCACTGATGGTCTATGGTGTATTTAACATATTTGAATATTTGATTTGAAACAAATATTGGTTTTGTAGCTGTGAGCCCAAACTGGATTTCATAGAAACCTCTGCACTCCATACATGTTGTTAGTTTGTTGTTGGTTTAGGTTGGTTGGTTGGGTTGACTTGATGCTTGATGAGCTGAGTCAATTAGATTCGGATCCACACTTTGTGGGATTTTAAAGCAGAAAGTCGATCGCTTTGTTTTGATGGTTGGTTGAAAATCCTTCTAGCAACCCTCTGTGTACAATGGGCAACAAGATTTTCTTGGCTTCCATGGCTTAGTTTCACACTGCTAAATTGAAAAATGTGAGGGAGCAAATGATCTAGCATAGTGATCTGTCAAGAACTGATCTGAAATGGGGTTCAAAAAATATTGCAAAGGATGTGAGCAACCAAAAAGGTCGTTGATGAAAGTATCACATCGGAGGTCCTAGGGCCATGAAACCTGCATGGGCGATATACAACACTGTCATATGCTTGTGGATTTTATCGGAAACACTGGAAAATGTTGCGGGGAAGAACCAAAGGCGATAACATTTTAGATAGAATAAATATGGCCGTTCGCTCATGCGCAGTTAAGATATTTAGTGTTGTAGTGACTTGAGAACATCTCAAGCTCTTAAAATGATCGCTAGCGTTAGTGACACTTGGAACAAGCTTTTGAACTCTCTGGAGCAGCCTAAAAGATTTGCTGTAAGAAAACTTTTGCGGAAAACATAACTTTTTGAGTGATCCTGAGGAATCCTAAGTTTACTACACAATTCGCTAGCGTTAGTGAATGGTTCAAGAGGTTGAGGAAATCTCAAGCCCTTACAGCACTAAATATCTTGAAAGCGGCTTGTCACTAATATTCTTTTAGAGGTTCTGAGACTCACGACTGCAGCCTCCTTTCATTTTTAGATGGTGACAGGGTTCCACAACTCATTCGCTAACGCCCTGGACTGTTGTAAGGAGTGCAAATTCGCTATCGCTAGCGTTAGTATGCGTTAGTGAATGTTGTAACAACTCATTCGCTAACGCCCTAGACTGTTGTAAGGAGTGCAAATTTGCTACCGCGAACGTTAGTGAATGCTGTAACGATGTTGTTTCCCTAGCCCACTTGAACTTGGCAGCCTCGCCGATCAAGCAAGCGCTGCCCCACCCCAACCAACCTAAACAACAACAAACCAACAACATGTATGGAGTGCGGAAGTTTCTATGAAATCCAGTTTGGGTCCACAGCTACAAAACCAATAGGTTGTTCAAATCAAATATTCGAATATGTTAAATACACCACAGTGGTTTGGGATTGGATAAAATCTATGGTGTGCGTCGGCCCCACGTGGTTCCTTTAGCCTGTCAAGGAGAAGGAGGACCGACCATGAACATCCCCAATAGGTACCTGTAGCATCCTGTGGCCCTTTGATTTTCTCCACTCAACTGGACATGGCAGGTGTTGGGCCTGACCTCCATGGCCGAAGACCTCCATCCGGTTGGGACCGAAAAACACCGAATGACCGAGGTCGACGGAACATCTGTTCACCGAAGAGTTGGTGGTTGCTGATCCCAAGGAGACCGAAGATCCCAAATAGTGTTTGTTTGGAGATCTCGGGAAGAGATGGGAGAGACAGAAGATGGAGCTGGGCAAGAAGATCAGCTTGGCAGATGAGGGTTCTAGCTTCAGATCATCCAGGCAAGGACGCATGAACGACATGAAGTTGTTTATTATATAGTATGTTGTATGTTTAACTGCTTCTGGAAGGGGATCCAGAGGGTTTTTTTTCTCTTCAAGTGGGAAATGGTATGAATTTGTTGTTCTTGTTTCACAGCAAAAGCAACACACCAGTTTACTCTTGGCTTGCATTTCCATGTCATGTCCCCATCCAGCAATATGTGACATGATTTTGATCGTAACTCCCCTGGCTTGAATCCCTGAAGTTCACAATGATCGCGATGCTGGGCCACTCTGGGTCATGCCGATTCCACCTGTGCTCACCACATGTTCTCACCAAAAGCTCACCCGCCGGCCGGTCACCCGCGGGTTTCCGGAGAGGAGCGTTACATGAGAGAACTGGCTCGGAAGTTCAACCTCCCATTGGATCAGGCGTGGTCCACCATGATGGTCGAAGTGTTCGGCGGGTTAAAGAGGTCCAAAAAAGAGGGTGATGCGAGGTCGCTCCCTGCCCACGAAAAACAGAGAAGAAGAAACACAGCAACCAAAGGAAGTTGGAGCTATTTGGAAATTTCCACTCATCAAAGCAGGGGAATTTTTCTTTGTTCTCCAGATCTATTCTTCTACAGGGAGGATCTGAAGAGAGATGCCTACAGGTGGTTTGGGAGTCTTTAGGGGTCGTTTTTGCCAGGCCAGGCTGCCTGGGAGGATTCTTCGTTTGAAGAAGAGATTGAGGCAGAGCAGCATCGGAGCCGGAGGAGACCCGGAACGAGGATGCAGCAGTCAGCATTGGATGGCAGTGGGCCGCAGACTGCTCAAGGTGCTCAACAGCAAAAAGCTATCGTGTTGGGAAGACTTGATTGTCAAAGTCCCAGCAAAGTCTCGCAAAGACATCTTGCAGCAGAGTGGCGTTGCCACATCTTTGCTTGTCCGTGACTTTCAAGAAAAGAACGCGCAGACCAGCGGCGCTACGGTCTTGCCACGTTTTTGGCCAGTCACCATCGATGAACTTCGACAGATGGCTTTGCCACTGCTATGGATTTGCCTGGCTTTGCCGCTTAGTTGGCTTCCAAGTTACCAGGAGGTTTCTGAGAAGAGATTCATGAGCCTGAACAGGACCGAGTAAACCATCGTAAAGCATTGAAGGATCTGGCTGCCAATCCAAAGCAAAACCGCAAGCTACAAACTCAACTATATACACTGAACTGAACTACAAAACCTGTCCATGCACTATTTGTATTGTTTTTTTGATAGATAAGGCCGAGAAAAGTGTTCATGTCCGACGATGTACCAAATTGACTGCCCCGATGTGTTTCCCAAGACATGGTGATGGGTGTTCTTGAGAGTGATTCTCCGGCGGATTCATGCATGTGTTCACGACGGCATCCAGCTTCAACACAGGTACGCAAACACCAACCCAAGTTCCAAGTGGTTTATAGAACCCCCCAGATCCCAGGTGTTGTTATGTTCTTTTCGCGTCCAACAGCCATACGTAGTGGGTGTTCCGAACCGGGGCTTCCCTGACATCATTGGACCGAAAACGCGCCGTGGGCGGCCGTGCTGAATGGCAGGTGGAGAGATGCTACAAGACCTTCCTCAATAGCGACAGCAATAGGACCGATTTGCCACCCGGGCGGAAACAGTACATATAATATATAGTATACTTCATCCATATGTAATCATCTATATATATATATGCATATGCATATGCATATGCATGCAGTATTGTTTTGTGATGTCTAGACCTGTTTGAGCTAATACAACAAGGAGACGGATGGTTGGATTGTAAACACCACGGGATCAAAAGGGGGTTCGGTTGAAGGACACAAAGCTGATCTGAGTGGTGCTGGATGTTCAATCTAGATTAATGACCCTGCAAGTCCAGTCTGACCCAGTAAAACCCGTGTTTTTTGTCCTTAAACATGCTTTTTGTATGGCCAACTCCAGTACAATGAGGTCAAACTGACTTGTAGGGTTAGGCTGACTTTCTTCCACCCGGGGAGGTGTTTCTGATCATAGCGGACTGAGAGTAGAAGGATGGCACAACCCCCAAGTAACAGTGGTTTGGACAGGCTGTCTAGGACATCTTGGGTTCTGCGCCATTTACTCTGAAACCACTATATTATATTCAATCTTCGAAGCGGAACCGTCTTGGAGGAAAAGACATTTTTCGACCAGTTTGACGAGGTTTTGAAAACACAGCCAGGTGGACTATCTGACTAACCCCGAACATGTGCGTTTATATTTGTCTACTACCTATGGGCAGTTTCGATATTTTGATGACATCCTTGCTGAGCTACAGGGCTCATGAAATCACATGTACTGGGACACCTGGTGGGACAGGGGTTCATTTGCAAACCTTTAGATCCCAGACCGGGTCATACCGAGTCACAGCATTCTTGGCTGCACTGGCCATCCCGAGTCACAGCATGTGTCCCATATGTTCTCGGTTTTGCCGCTTTGGCCCTAGATGAACATTCAAGTGGAGGAGCAACTCTAGCGCATTCAATTATTGTAGTAAAATGGTTGACCTGGTTTTGTAGTCTAGAACCCTTATAAACAATGGTTGTTCGGCAAAAACCATTCAAACAATGGCTGTTGGAATCCCAGGGGCAAGCCATTTCAGATTGGCTGCCCTGTTCAGTAACTTGGGCAAGTAGGGTGTGTGCTCTCCGGAACCGGAGGTTTCCGCCCAAGGTTTAGTGGCTTAGTATCGCTTAGTGATCGGTGATATCGTGAGTGGATTGGACCACTCATGAAAAAAGATGCATGCACGTGTTTGTTTTAATGTGTTTTTGTGAGTTTTCATGTTTCGCAGGTCTGTCTGTCGACAGCGTGCTGTCTGTTTCGGAATGCAGGAATGGCTTCATCGAAGAAGCGGAGTTTCGGAATTGTGTGGCAGTTCTGTGGAATTGCGACATGTTCAGACCTCGGACCACGGGCCGGCCGGGGCATTTTTCGGGCCATAGGCTGGCTGGAGGACTGAGACTCTGAGACCTGAGATGACCTGAGACTGGTCTGGTTGGCTGCACAAACTGCTTGTAGGGCTAAGGAGTCTCCCGTGAGTGATCCACGAATGCGGTCTAATCTTACTTTCGGTAGTCTTGATGGCTCCAACAAGGTTTAGACAAAAAACTGACATCACCAAGAGTTTGGATTGGAGTAGGATAGTTAGGAGTCGGATGGGATCTCAGAGTGCGCGAGAGTCGACGTTTGAAGCAGAAACACAACAGTTCAACCTGCACCTGGGATTCTACCAGAGGGCTCCTGGCATCGCTACGAACGGAGCAAGGACGCTATTAGGACGCTATTAGGCCTTACTACAGGGAACAAGAGGACGCTACGAACCTAGGGACGTTCACCAGAGGGCTCCTCCCCCGACTGGGACGTTCGATGGACGTGGAGAAAGGCGGTGGATCCGATGTGGCGATGCATCGCTCGCGATGATCGATCATCGGCTTTAGATCATATCATCCGTTTTGGAAGGGCACAAGCAATGATCGCATAGACTACAGCAAGGCAACCATTCATAACCATTCTATATCATATAAATAAATAAAGATTATACATTATATATATATATTATTATGATGTCAGTGGAGTTTGAACTTGTGGCTAGCCCCGTGACTTCGATATGTGCCAACTGCAAACCTGCAAACCTTCGAGTTTGTGGATTTTGCCACCTCGGAATGCCGGATCCGCACCTCCGAGACGTGGGTCCTCCGCCCAGGGAGGATATCCCAGCCACTCGGTTTCGACAATTTTGGCTCGAGGCGACGGGTCGAACATGGTCGAACATGGTCGAACCGGGGAAGGGAAATCACGGAATCATGTGGAATCCCGGGGTTCAAGAAGTTCTCTTAATGTTGACGATTAATCACCCCCCCCCCCCCCCCCCCCCCAGCAATAAAGTGGTTCGCCCCAAGTGTAGGATGGAAAGACAAAGAGTGCTTACAGTCATTCACAAGGTTGCCCAGCCCAGGTCTCGGAGGTCGGATCTCCCGACAACTCGTTGGGGTGGTGCCGGAGGTCGAAGCCCTTATTTGAGAGCCCGGATTCTTAGGGTACTTGTGGAACATCAGGTAAAAGGTCGCTCTGGAAGTGTGGAACTTACTTGGCTGGAATAGATCGATCTGCTGGAAGATGTGGAAGTGTGGTCTCGCACATGTAGTTTCAGTGAACCCAGAATCATATTAGATACAACCTGTAGACCGGATTTTAGATGTGGAGGGAACCATTTCATGGAGCTGGGCTTGTTTCCCTTGAAGTAAGCCGCTCGGAGCTACAATTAAAGAAATTGACCACTCTACGTTTCTACGAATTGAATCACTTCTATAGTTGTTGCTACCTACTCCGAACACCTTTTGACCACATATTGTTTTCCTATATGTTTTTCTCATGGAAATGTTTGGAGACCTACCGTGAAGGTCGGTGTTTCACGTGTCGAATTTGCCCCAAACCTCGATGTTTCAAGTGCCAAAGAGACGCGCCAGGCGGACAAGGCCCGTTTGGGGAAGCTGTCCTTCGAGGCCGGAGGAGTTGAATATGAAACCTACTGTCTCCAGTCGTACCCGGTCGTACCTCAGAAGGTATATTTGGACACTCCTGGCACCCACCCCAGTCCCACCTTCTCGGAAGGTACTTGGAGGCCTAGGGGAATGCATTCTGCAATAGGGTGATTCGCTCACATGGCGCCGGCAAAACCGACTGCGGCGACTCACAAAACAATACAAAACATGCCTTTTGGAGGGGAGAATCCCTTTATACTACTGTACCCCAAGAATCAGATATGTACCTCAGTGCCCGAAGCAATGGGAACGGTTTTGATGGGTTTTGTTAGGTTTCGGACCCCAGCTCCGACCCCTGCCATGGAGGGCCCAGAGGATGTTCGGGGCTCAATAAAACAATACCTCAAGATCAGTAGAGGCTCCTGTAAGCTGGGATGATTGCCCGTGATATCCCATCCGGCCGTGCTTAGGAATAAATTCTATCGAAGAGTAATGTCATTCAGAGCCACCCTACTCATCATACTAGCCAGGAAGAAAGCGATTCTTGGCCCTGGTTGTGCAGCTAGCTGCACAACAATTGATAGCCAGAAACTGCAGTGTTCCCCTTGCTGCGGATCTAATGCGTGATATCCGTGGTATTTTTTGCAGCCTGCTGCATGATTCGTTTGGCGTGGCTTGCTCAAGGTCTTCCTGATCTGGTACTTGACCATCGGAGTGCGCTGAGCGTTCAATAAGAGCGACCTTCCGACGACCAAAGCGATCAAGATCCTCAACAAGCATAGTTCTTGCGACAATCCAGAACCAAATGGGTTTGTACTTTAATAGGGAACACCCCGTTTTGGAGTCTATTTTCCTGCTTCCAGGGGGGTCTTTCGGGGATCTCCCTATTCTAATACAGCCAGATGGATGCCTTCGACATCACTTGACTGTGTACCGTAAAGTGATACCGTTATACCGGAATGTGACCGTTTCCACAGGAGCAACAAAAAAAGATGCCGGTGTTTGAGAAAGACACCGTAAATTGATAATTTGTCCTTAACAGAGGCAACTATCATTTGTGTATAGTTGCAACGGTCCAGGCATAGCTCAGAGTCATGTTGGACCTATTGTACTCCTACAAATTCCCAAAGTGGACAGCCTACAAACCCTTTTTGGGGGGGATTGGGAACTGCCCACTAAAATTGAGCTGGAGAGTCGGGTTCACACCTTCTTTTTTGACCAACGCAACGGCTCAGGGGTCCGGTTCATGCGCAGACGACAGCTCTTGCGTCGTCCTTTCCGTCCTCCGTGGGCCATGCACGTGAGAGAGCAATGGTCGTCTGACTGGGGTCCGCCACGAACCGCTTTCGCGGTCTCGCCGGAGCGAGGCGACGAGGCGAGCGCCGTCGCGTCTGGTCGCGTTTGAGGCTGCGAAGCAGGCGAAACAGAAGCGAAGCAGAAGCAAAGCAGCTGAGCAGCTGGAAACATCAAGAAATACCGCAAGAACCTGGTTCTAGGAGGGTGATGCTGTATTTCGCTGTATATACGGGATAATCACCTCCTTGGGGGATATGTTGTGCTTTCTCGCGGTTCCTGAAGAAAATCCAAGTCAACGTGTTCCCCGAAGATCCTTTCGAAGTCCAGTGACAGAGAGGCCATCTTGGCACAACCTGAAGTGTTCAGGATCTTCCGGGAACTTGGGTCGCCCAAAGAAGGGTCAGAGCATTGAAGCAAATATACCTGGACCCGACTTCAAGCACCTTAGAACATGCCACGACTGTACCCATTGTCAAGAGGTACGAACAACGTCGACTCCAGCTAGTCATGGGCATTCTTCATACCCAGGCCATCCATTTGACTGGAATATCTTACAATTACTCCGCAGGAAGCCCTGGGCATACTTTCCTCTGGACCACCAAAACGTAAACATGCCCGGGCGGGTGTCGCCGGTGCCACGTCGAGCTATTTGGAGGTGTCAAAGCCGGAAATGGATGTGAGGAATACTTGGGTATACTTCTACAACATACCTAAACTGTTCTTCTTGAACTCATGAAAGGTTGTAATCGGTTATTGTTCAGTTTAGTAATTAGTTGAAGGGCTCCTTGCCCTCCCCAGAAATGAACATCTAAAAATATGTAGAAACTAACAGAAAAGCATCATTAGAGGAAGATTGACTGTTTCTTCAATGACCATAGAGATCTCCCAAATCTGCCGAAGTTCACAAGTCTATAGACTGAATATGAGATATGGTCCATGTGTCAACCTTTGCCATGTGGCCAGGGCCTCAGGGCTGGACATACGTAGTAGAGGCACGATGAGGCATGTCGCCCAGTTTGGACAATCCCGAACAATTCTTGAACAGCTTTCTTCATGGCAAGAGTTGTCTTCAATCTGTTCGCCGTACAACTTGAAAATAACTTTCAGTACAACGTGACCCGTGCTCGAAATGGGAGCAGCTGTACAAGTACAGGAGACAGGACCTACACCAAAGGCATCCAGATGTACTGGTCTCTTAGGTCAGCAATTCATCAAGCAAGACATTCAAGTTCAATATTCTACTCTACAGCTAGGGGTATATGCAGCTTTAGATGCCATGTACTAGCTGACTCATGCAGTTCCAGACATGCAGTGTCCATCTGAGATGTCTTGTGCGGGCCTGAGCCGTCCTTTAAACCTGGCTCGGTTGATCGAGCGGATGAGACATATGAAACGCCATTCAGCTACCAGCCAATTCAGGTGGTTTATAGATCCCCCCACTATGTATATGTATCTTCCATCCAATAACCACCCGTCTCCTGGGTGGTCCTGATAGACTAGACTTGAGAACATGCAGACGGCTGCAACGATCCAGACGGTTGGTTCGCCGTTCTTCGGGTGTGACCAGATGGGCCGCAACATATACGACAGGAGCTGCCGTGGTTTTTCACGGCGTTTTGGACGGCGTTGTAGAAGACACGGCGTTTTGACTTGGGGATGAGACATCCTTCAA
The DNA here is from genome assembly GCA_963970005.1 of Durusdinium trenchii. NCBI lineage: Eukaryota > Dinophyceae > Suessiales > Symbiodiniaceae > Durusdinium > Durusdinium trenchii. Next base: position 258,173 of record CAXAMN010026761.1, on the reverse strand, counting down.
AGCCCAGATCGTCTAGACACTGGAAGAAAACAGGGTGAAATGCCGGACCTCTCGGAGAATCTGAGTAGGTGGGACATCGTGGGACAGCGGCACGTACTCCCCACTCAGACACCTACTCAGGAGGTACGTGCCGCAAAGGCCCTGATCTTAGTGCTGATTCCGTGCTGGACGGCTGTGCATTGAAACAACTGTCAAGATGAACCGAGCCGGTTCTCCAAACGGAGAATGAAGACATATGAAGATTTATCCATGGAAGTCCAATTTTTCACCTGGTTTTGATACCCCCTAGTTCAGGAACTTCCTGATATATAGTGGGGGGAATTTGCTTTTGGTCGGACTGGACTTCTTGGGTTCTCTGAGCCGGGCTTCCTGACTAAGCCAGGAGCTCCGCTTCAGGACGACCCGCGTCCCACGCCCGCGGCTCGCAACCGGTCCTCGCGAGGGTCTTTTCGTCGAACCGGCGGTGCGTGCGAAAGATGAGCGACATGGGTACGCGACATGGTGCGACATGGGCGGGTGAAGGGCCATGGGCGACATGGAGGTCTTGAAAGTAGGCGGTGTGTGAAAACGCCTCGTTGAAGCCTGAAAATGCACAGCTGATTCCGAATTGGAATGTCAACCTTTGACACAAATTCTTGACCCACACACGCATGATGGGGTTCCACAAAACTAACACACGCTTTTCTCTACGCCATCCGGGCCCAAATTCTTAGCGGACTCAGATCTGGGCCACCACACGGGTCGGTGTTGTTTGCCGTCTCTACGGCCTTGACCAAGTGACGCTGGAAATCGAGGAGTATGAAAATTGGCTACCAGCTTTGGTGTGAAGGGCCTCCAGCTATAGGCTCCAATCATGAATTTATAGTAGAACACAGAACACACGCTACTAGGAGCAAGAAGCTACTAGAGGCTCCTGGCCCTACTACTAGGAACAAGAACGCTACGAACGGACGTTACTAATCTCATGGGCAACGCCGGACCCGCTTCCTTTCTGAATTTCTTGGTACCATGTGCCGCAGGCTTGAGGGTCTGCCGCAAGGCTTTCAGAGTTATGTACGAAACATCACGGTGGTATTTGTGGGTGGTTCTCAGTCTGAAACACCGACTGGAATGCCGATGTTTCGCAGCCATTTGGCAGACCAGCACATTTCTCAAGAATTCTCAAGATGTTTGTTTCTCGGGATTCAATCGGAACCGTGAACCCTATTTGGTGATTCTTTCGATTGCTTCCTGAACACCATGATTAGATATATGACCATTCTAGCCAAGTGAATGAACGCCCCGGCGAGAACATCCGACTCTGCATGAGAACATCCGACTCTGCAGAAAATCGGACAATGAGCCAGAAGATCACTTTACAAACCAAGCCTCCGGACCTGCAGATCGCGCCCGAACCAAGAAAAACAGGAAACTCTGGGTCAAGTCTGGGCTCCTGGTTCTTCAACAAGGTCTTAGGCTTGAAGGCAAGGTTCACAGGGTCATTCAATGTCATTCGTCATTCATGCCTCCACTTGGCCCCAAGCAGAACTTGCTTTCCAGTGCCTTACACAAAGGGCCGCGCACCCCAAGCCCCACGCGCCTGACCGTGCGTGACACGGCCTCATTGCCCCTGCGGCCCGGTGCAGCGGCCCCCGGGCCCTTTGTGCGACCATTTGGCGCCATGGGAGCGTTGAATTGTTCCCAGGCAAGGCCCAAAGAAGGCGCGGCCAAACAGGTGTGGAGCACTTAAGACTTGTTCCGTCGGACCTGGCTTGCTCCTCGCTGGCGCGAGCCCCACCGGCAGTACCGACGGACGTCCCGCCAGGCCGACCGAAACTGGGAAATGAGTCGCTCCTGTGACTTGGGCCATCAAACCAGGTGAAAACGCTGGAAGTGGTGGCGCTGTGGAGTGGACGTGCTCAGTCTCAGACGTATTTTGCATGTACCGACGGCTGATGAACCAAGAGTCTGCAATTGAGTAACCCCAGTTGAAGGACCCCATCTCGTGCATTTGCACCTCCATGACCAGGTGTTCTGTACTCCCAAGATCCCCAAACAATGGCATGCGTAAGTTTGGGCGTTTTTCAATTGAACGCAGTTCGAGCGTGCGAACTTCTGCCTTGCAGCGGAGTTGAGGCTATGTCTCACACCTGAAATCCATGCTCGCATCTTCTGGCTCTTAGCCGGTGACCTGGCAGCTTAGCACCGTGACAGTTGTCACGCGTTGATTCTTAAGGGTCAAAGTCTTGGTCTAAGGGCTTCGTTGGGTGTTGAATGGTGTTAATCACCCACTTTGTATGCCCAAACATGGTTTTTGCGAATGTGTATGCCACGCCCATACTTGATGACACAGGTTTGAAGTTCACTGATATTTTGGTGTTGGTCTACTTCAACTTTGCACTGAAAAGCTCTCAAATGGCTCCAGCTGGCACACCTCGCGAGAGATAGTTGTACAGAGAGTGATTGAATGACAATGACATGACATTACAAGATTTGAATCTGGGAATCCTAGGCAGACCATGATACATCAAATAACTGTTGTTCTCAAACAATTGTAAAACCTTGCATCTCTTTCCCACGCCCTTGGTGCTCATTCTTGTGCTTCCAATTGTGGTCTGTGTTACAGGCTGAGGGGTATACATACCAGATAGAACCATTTGCACGGCTGGACAGTACTGGCCATTGCTGGCTGCTTTTCATCATCTTCCACTCCGGGTGAGTTGTTCGCACCGGGTTGGTGCTTTGAGTGAGAAAGGCAGTTGGTTTGTGCCGGATCGGTGTTTTGGCCGGATTGGTGAGAACCTCAGCTTCCAGCTTTTTAACTTTAGGCCGCAAGGTTGGCCATCGCCAAACCGCTGCATCTGGATTCGACGAATCGATGCTCAGGTGAGTATGGAGATTTCGTTTGCTTGCAGCCGGTGACGAATCTGGCCAAAATCCCGTGGGGGACTCCTTGTTTTGGCTTCCCATGCCTGGGAATGGTCTTGACAATGTCTTGCGATGCGCCGGCAACCGATTTTAAGTTCTGGTTTGTGATGGTGCTTGTTTGCACTCACATTCCTACACCTCATTGTTGTGCAAAGCACCTCTGAATGTTCACAGCACCATTGCGCACCATTGCGCATGATTGCGCACCGCCACTTGTCTACAAGAAAACCATTCCCTTCAAATTCTTTCTTGCAGCCGCGACGACCCGTTCCCTGTCCCTCAAGACCGGGATTGCTTCGGGATGTCAACCCCTGACATGGTGACTTCGCGTGGATGAGACGAACAACAGGGTTTCATCGCATCGAGTATGCCAAAGTCTTTCGACCAAATGACTCAATTGTATCGGACTGGCATATGAAACGCTGGGAGCCCAAGACCAATTTTTGTTTAATGGTTGGCCTGGTTTCGGAGTGCAAAATCCTTAGAACTGTGTAAAACTATTGCTTGTTCGGTAAAGCACGGTGAAGCCGATTTGTTAAAAAGTGCAATATTTGAATGGTGAAATCCCATGCATGCCCCGTTGGCGTGTTTGGGGACCGTTTGCCTCAGGAATTTGATCGGCACCTGTCGCGAGCTTCGGGAGAACGACTCCTGCTTCTGGAGACGAAAGGCCGGAGTCGCTAGCGTCGCAGAGCGCCGTCAACCTCGTCATCCCAGTTGCATTGGGAGCAGGCTGTATGTTACCCCAAAATGGAACAAAAACACATGAGAAGGATCCATAACATGGAAACTGGAACTACGAGGATGTTTGGTGTCTCCAAGAGGGCATCCCAGGATTCTCGTGGTTCTTCCATGCTTAGGCTTATATGTACTTGATTCACGCCTTTCTGCATTGCTCATGCCACCAAGCTACACTCGACCCAGCCAACTTGACTTGTAACATATACACGTCCAAACTTTCCCAAACCGGTGGATGTTTTTCTGGAAGGCTGGATTCACAAGGAAATCCTGAAGTGGTCTGATGAATGTGTCATGATGTGCTTTTTGAAGGAATCCAGAAGAATGCATGAAACTCCACATTTTCTCATGAGTTCACAGCAAAGACATCCCCGAACATCAGGAAGTCCTCGGCCCCTGTGTCAACACAGAAGTATACTATATATTCAGTTAATCTTCAATTATAATCAATAATATTTAATACATACTGTATATATATATATATATAGCTGAATCAAGTGCAACACTTCATGTGGCACTTGATCATGAATAGATTTCTTCAAAAACTCATAAGCTCAGATCCTATCGGACGTCCCGATTCAAGCGGCGCGCCAGATATCCGGCGGGTGAGAGATATCCGGCCGCCACCGTGCCGTTGAGGTGGACTTCCTGCTGAAAGCGGCCGGCAATTTCCAATTATCGTTGAAATGCGACCAGGATACCTGTGTATCTTGGCGACTAGCCAGGTAGTCATATCTATGTACTCATACCAGGACCCGACTCTACAGGTCACCAATGGTTCGACCTGAGACAGGGTCCAACAACCCTCAACGAAGTACGCCTGGCCCTGTTCGGGTGCTGGTATAATGGTATAGGTTGTCAGGCAGTTTTCTTTGCTTCAATGCAACCACCGTCTTCGCACCGAAATGAAAAGAGGTAGAGTAGGCCAGGAGCCCGGATACCGGGAGGATCCGTTCCGGTGTTTCGTCTTCAACACTCGGAAGTAGCCTTTGTACGACGCATTCGGATCCATGTACCAGCGGAAACACATGATGCCTCAACGCTTCTTGCTGAAGCCCGGTCGCCTTCCGGACAAACAACTGAACAGCTTAAGACCTGCTTTTGTAGTGTAAAGTCCGAACGTAAAGCATAGTTGCTCGGGATTCAGGCTCTTGGATCAATGGTGGCCAGGAAGCCAAACGGGACCACTCAGGCTACAGTGCCCTGCAGCCATTCTCTTGTGCCTCCCCAATGAGGTGCTATTGCTCACAGTGATTCGATTGTTGAAGAAACTCAACTGCAAGGATCAGCTGTTTTTTTTTTGTTTAGGAAGACTTCCCAAACCTTTTTGGGCCCAGGGAGTTTTCTGTCTAAAATACACACCCTCCTTCGTTCCAGTGGAGGTGAACCGGTGGACTCAATTCGTTGGATTTGGGGCTCCAGATTCGTCCTACATCGGAAGAAGGATGTAGGGTGCCAGACAGTCCTGGCATACCCAGCCAGTTCGCACCAGTCCTGGCATACCTCAGTTCGCGGTCCGGGTCTTGACCTAGGGCTCCAACCAATGGCCCTAGGGCTCCAACCATATCCTCAGGTTAGGTGGTTACACCCTCCCGCACCCGCCATAGCCATCTTCTCGGGAGGTAGGCCAGGAGCCCTTAGGGTGGTTACTTGCAGCAGGACCTTAAAAAATCGGACGACCAGTCTGTGTGTTTTTGCGTCTCCACCGGCTCCTCAAGCGGGCTGAAGTCACTCACTCCGCTCCGACGATTCACGAATCACATGATGGATCCACTCCGACGTCGCTCCAGCTTCCAAACAAAAACAACGCCGGTCCGACGACATCGGAAGAGCTATGAAGAGCTCAGACCTTTCTTGGTCCCTAAGTCTTTTGGGAAGCAAGGAAGGAGAACCAGGGGAATGAGGTTATGAGGGTCTAAGATGGTCCAAATCAGGTCGTTGATGAGTTTGCTACCATTTGGGCAGCCCGTCCATTCGGGCAAATGCTCCTTTGTGACCTCATGAGACCTGCAGCTTGTTCCTCTCAGGCCAGCCGCATGTGCTGGATCCTATCCGGTCCGATCCTGACATAGCCGGCAGAGGAAGATTGATCGAAGCTCATATCCCCTATAGGGCTCCAACCACATCCTCACAAAATCTGATTGGAGCCCTTATGAAGATATATGAAGATCATTGCACATATTATACCTAGGGCTCCAACCATATCCTCAGAAGGTGGTTGGACCCCCCAAACCCACCCCAACCACCATCTCAGGAGGTGGTTGAAGCCCTAGGGTATTATGAGCCTGTCTCGGAGCCACACTCCGATGACTTCTTTCGGCACCGACGTTGCTTCGGACGAAGAATGACCACCTCTCTCTTTGCGAAGTCTTCAGTACCCCACCAACGATTCCCGGACTGGCCTCCAGGAATGCGTTGAATTGTGACTGGCTGGCGCTGCATGATTTGCACGTCGTCTTGTCCAGCACTGGCCTTGTAAGACCCTGGCCGCTGGGCCAGCCAAACGGCGCGGAGACCCCACGGCACACTTTTGCGCTCCTTCGGTGCGGTGCTGGGTTTACTTCCGAAAAAAGGGTTGAAATGGAAGGTGGGTTTGAAGGATCTTGCTTTTCACCAGAATGAAGGCGTTCGGATGCCAAAAAGGTCTGACCGAGTGTTTGACCACACATTGCTTCTTCACTTCAGCTTGGAGTTGTAAATTGGTGAACCCAAACGCTCCAAGCAGGCATCCCTTCAAAGCCTCTAGGGATTGAATTGGAGTCGGGACCCCATCTGGGAACGGTCGATCATCCACAGACCATCCATGGGACTGGAATAGTTACGTTACGCCACCATGGGTCAGTGATTCTTGGGGTACATGAAACTGTATTCCGGTCCCATGGATAGTCTGGGATCATTCCTTAAGGATTTTTGGTGACCCATCCTTGTCGCACATAGAAGAGCTTTAACAGAACTATCTGGGAGGCCACTTATTAGATCCAATTTGAGCACCTTTGAGCAGGTTAGAGACTTGGAGGGTCCAAGTGAGACTTGGCGGGTCCAAGTGCCTTCTGAGAAGTCTATGTGGATCCCTAGCAGGTTGGGAGCGCATCTGCAGTCAGGAATATGGTCCTGGTGATGTATTCCCTCTTGTCATCACAGAGCTCTTTGGTGACTTGGCAAGCAGTTGGGCAAGGTTCATCCTGGTTCCCATCTACTCTGCGGAGCTCAATTTAGAATCAGCGTGACAGATGGGCAGCCTTATTGAGCTGTAATATACCTGGAACTTCAGCAGTGTTTTTTGGGTCTGCGGTGTGAAAACCGTCTCTTGGAGTTGCCTTACTTATTATCTATAATGCTTATTTTCGATTATGCCGGTTTGAATATGCCGATGTTTCTCTAGTTTGCAGATTTGTTCTGATTCTAATCTATATTACACGGGCGTTATGGACTTGAAGGAGTGTTTTATTTGTTCAGCGGAGGTTTCTTTTGGTTGATGTTTCACTCCACGTGCCATCAAAAAAGGGACGCTGCATGTGGTCCAAGAACATCTCATTCCCAGGACATTCAGTGCGTGACCCTCTTTGGAGTCTCTAAGTGACCTCTTTGGGGTCTCTAGTGCTGATTCTGAGATCTCATTATAAGGGCCTTCACTTTCAAGTCCTGGTCCGGCCAATACACATTCGTTCTTTTTGCTACCGTGAGAATCCACCAATTCGGGGAGACTCCACCAAGCCAGGGACCTGCTGAAAAAGACTCAGGTGATGTCTCAACAAGCCTTGCACTGGCTTTGGGACATCGTCACGGGCTTTTCCAAGCCTTGGCTATGCCCCAAAGAACCCTTGGAAGCCAAGTCATTAGTGCCTGGGTGCTTCGTTTTGGTCTTCGCTTGCCGAGTCGAGTCGACGGTTTTTGCGAGGTGAGGCGGGTGGTTGGTGCAGAGTGAACATGGATGGTAGATCCCCTGGCATAGAAGTTGGTAGATCCCCACTAATCCGATTGGTGCTTAGTAGGGAATAAGGGAACGAGCCCCCAATAGAGATTCTATTGGATCCATTCCCTCCTTCCCTGCGAGTCGCACCAGTCAGTAATGTATTGGAAACCGTGCCACGTGCCATCCTCTCTATTTGGGGACCACTATGCTGATCTCTGGTGCGGGGCCACTGTTCTCACAGGGGCGAAACTGGGTTCCCTGGAGCCGACACCAGCCGACTGGACTGAGGAGGGTTCCGTCCCCGAACAGATCACGCCATGGAGATGCCATGTTTGAAGTACAGGCACGACGTGTGAAGCCATAATCCCTAGGGCTGCAACCACCTCCTGAGAAGGTGGTTGGGGTGGGTTTGGCGGGTCCAACCACCTTCTGAGGATATGGTTGGAGCCCTAGGGCATATATATACTTCTTTCAAACAGAGTCCTTTTTACTTTTAAGACCTCAGGCAGACCGCAGGCACCTTTTTTTTTCCGTGAAAAGAGACCCGTAATCCAAGAAACATGCCATTTCAATGGCTTGCAAGATCTATCTATGTGCTCCGGATTCTCTGGGGAACTGATGGGAACTGATGGGAACTCACATCGTCAGTGGGAACACTTCACCGCCCAGCCACGGCGTCTGACATGGCTCGAATCGTCAGCCCGAGCTGTAGCGGCCTGGTCAGCCGAGGAGCCGTTGCGGCAATGGCTCCAGAAGTTTGTCTCCAAGGAGATCCACACCTGGCACGACCTGACGGTGTCTCGGTTTGCCCCGGGTGGGCGGAACCAAAAACCGGGTTGTTGTTTTTGTTTTCCAAGGTGTTTTCATGGTGGAGCACATCGAGGTATTTGTTGCATGTTCGCTGTGACCCTGTGGGCGAAATGTAATTTACAATAATTTATACATAAATGCTAATCCCTTTTCCCCAGTTCCTTGAGCACATCCAAGAGAAAGAACAAATATACCTGGCTCCTCCAGCAGGTGCCAAGAACAGTCTGTTGGGGTCCTGGTATGATCTGGCTTTTATGGGAGGAGCGAAGAAGCTGCCACTGATGGGGCAGCCAGAGTAGGATAGTCAGTGCCCCTCGTCCACGCGAGAAATCGGCTGTGGCGCAGAGAATTCGAGTTCGCCTACCTGTTTTGAGGGTTGATTTTGAGGAGAAGACAGTCAGGAAACCTAGTACAGATGTTGATTTTTGAAATTGCGGGCACTTGCAGCCACTCGAGTGGCCGCAAGTGACCGCTCCAAAAAGAAGTCATTCAATTCTTGATTTTAGAAAAGGGCTATTTGTAAACTTTCTGCATTCTGGAGGCTGTCCAACGCTAGCGCCTTGCTAAATATCACACTGGAACCAGTTTTCTGCTCATTCTGAACAACAATGTATTTCCAAGCAAGAGGACAAATGCAATGCAAGGAAGCAACCTGCTGCCTGGCAAGCTACTACTCGTAACGTCCATCTCAGCGCCTTGCTGATTACCACGGGTCACATGAACCGCGTGAGGCATGGACCCGTAGCAGCTTGTTTTTTCCGAGAGTTTGTTTGTTTGTTTTCCGTAACTCAATTCATGTCAGTCTGTTGTTGCATGTTGGGGTCTCTATCCTGAAAAAGACAAACTTTGTTCTGTTCCCCTGTCTTCTGATAGTGGTACGCTTGAGGCACCGCATTTATTCGCCTCATGTTTTGCTCGAGCAGGACGGAACTTGTGTTTTTTAGCTGTAAGGAACACAATGAACTAAAGAAGCGCTAACATGGTTGACATTCAAGTGTACTTGTTTCAATGAAGGGGCTCCCTGCGGGACCCAAGGTAGTATACACTACACAAGAGTACATGCCAGGTGAATTCGCAAACGCCCGGGTGCCAGTGTGCTGAGCTGTAGCATTTGTATATTTCCGAGTGACGGTCAATTGGACACACTCCGTAGCATCCACCATGTGACAAGCTGTCAGCAACAATCTCAAAGAATTGCAAACCTTTCCGTCCCATGCCTTGAGCACAAGTGACGCTTGACATTCTCCTGAAAGCCTTGCTGCGGTACCAGTGCGATGTCTACAAATGGGAGCTGCGTACCTCCGAGGTGCAGGCCTGGTACCAAGTGGTTTTGTTGGCATTGTGAGCCGGCGGGCGCTGGCTGCAAAGCCACAGGGGGAAACTCTTTCCTTGCAGACCCTCTGGCTATGGGAAACTGTGCTATGATCGCGACCTCAAGCACAGATAAACCCAAGTTCCGACTGGAACCCAAGCCTTCCGCGTCTGAGACGCCTAGTGTCGAATCATGACGGTTCCATTCCGGACTGTTAGATATTTTGACTGTGGGATTGCGTCAACGTCTTCACTGCGGCAGGAAATTTCGTAGGAAAGCACTGCAGGAAATATCGTAGGAAGAACAGAAACAGCTGAGCTAGCTACAGGCCCGGATCATTGGGGGGAGTACTGCGAGGACCCGCAGGTGGTTCCAAAGTCTGTGGTGCGGATGCTGGATGCTGATGAGGTAGACATCGATGCGGAGGCACAAGACGGAGGTACGGGTACTATATCAGCAGTCTGGCAAAGTAGAGGAGGCCGTTGAGGGTTCAGCACTCATGGCATTGGTGAGATCCTCGTTGTAGGTCTGAAGGCTGTCAACCATCGCATTGTGTTGAAAGTTAAAATTGCATAATGTATAATGTTCAAGTCCACACATCTCTTCAGGTTTGAGCGGGTTCGCCTTAAAGGCCCAAGCGTGCAGAAGCCAGTGAAGAGCAAGAAACCTGCAAATTGCTGCAAGCCAGGAAGCTGCAAGATAACTTGAACGATTTAGCTTGTAAGAGGCCAGGACCAGGCCAGAAAATACCGGCCAGGACTAGGCTAGAAAGCTTGAGCTTGCAACGCCAGGGAAAAGGCCAGCAGAGGACAGGAAAAGGCAAGAAGGCTTCAACCTTGCAGTGGGTAGGACAGGCTCAAAAGACTTGAAAGTTTGAGTTTGTGACAGAGAAAGACAGGTGGTTGCTGGAGATGACAGCACTTGAAGAGGACTTTAGCACTTTCTTCTGTTGCATCAAGAACTGGACAAGTGTCAGAAGCATTGATAGGCGCATTGCTTGTGTTATCTCAGCGATTGATCGTGGCTTGCAACGGCCTGATGGCGGCGAGCAAGTGAATCTCAGAACGACGTCAGCCTTGTGCTGGCCACAGGCTGCGGAGTCTTGCTTGCTCTTGACTACAGAAGTGCAAGAGTCGCCAAAGAAGCTCAGTGGAGTTGCAGGCGCGCAGCAGATAGATAGAGAATGGCTGCAACTCAAGAGTATCTTGTTTCACAATCTTCAGCGGAAGTGCAAGAAAGGGGGTGACTTCGATGTGAACCCACGATTGAAGCTACGAGTGTACCACTAAAACATCAAAAATATATACTGTACTGTAATTGTTATCATTTGTAGATTGTAAATACCAGCATCCTCCATCAGGCCATCAGGTCACCAGCTGAGACTTGTTGGGGCCCAACAGCTTTCTAAAAGGAGACCTGTGGGAGGATGCTTGTAAACAATAGAACAATGAAACATTGCACTAATCAATATATTTTCATCACGCGTGGTTTTGCCGTCCGATTTTCGCCAAGGAGGAGCGGATCTACGAGGCAAGTGGTTCCTCCGCTGCGCTCCGCCAACGCAAAGAGCGCGTGGCCACTGGGCCCTCCGTGACTGTCGTGCTGGGCGACCTCGGGCATGTGGGGAAAGAGGTTTGTAGTATGGATGGATGGCTGGAAGATGGTCGAAATAGCAACAGGGTTGAGATTGATTGATTGATTGGTTAAGGCCGATTTGTGGATGAATGGTTCGAGGACATGCATTAATGGTTCGCGGATTGAGCACTGGCACGCTTTCATGAATTTTGCATGCCGGTCAACATGTGTTTGACGACTAGTTATTTGTTTGCCTTGGATATTATGGACCATGAAACATTGTCGGCAATTCTTGGCAACTTGGGATCTGGATGAGGAAAAACATCATAGCACTCGATGCACAACGAGAGTGGATGCGGGTTCCAGTGATACAAATGCCGATTTCCACAGGTTTGGAGGAAGTCGTACATTCTGAGCGTAGTCCTTTGTAACAATTGAGTCCCTAAGTTTTGCACATTTTTTTCGGCAAACATGCACAGCTCAAACTAATGGTCAGGGTCCATTCACCTTCATGGGTGTAATCTAGGAGGATGTCTCCCACGAACAACGGAAAGTATCCAAATTCATCCAAATTTAGAGACATAAATAACCAGCGTGCAAACAAAATAATAACGTGCGCCCAAAACATGTTTTTTCATTTTCAATATCGTCCCCAATAGTAGTCAGACTGGCAACAACTTATCAACGTCCTACCTTTTTCGGGCCATCACATGGTCTCACCTGAATAAACATGATTATGCGGTTTGGGGGATTCGGGGGGATTGTCTTTATTTATGGCGAGGGTGTCTAAATTTGTTTTTACATAATTTTAAACAATTCATCGGATTTGTTCAAACCTAATGGTCCCACTACCGGTCTAAGTGCCTTTCAAAAACACGATGGTTCACAAATTTGTTTGTTTTTTGGGGGACCCTTCGGAATTGAACAAAAAATTGTTGTGGGGCCCCAGGTTTCATCAGACCCGTCATTCTAAAGATGTTCAAATGGGGTTTGATGGTTCGATCAATTCTCAATGTTTCAGGTGAAACTGGCACTTTGGCTGATTCTTGTGCATGTAGCTTGGCTTGGCAATGATTGGCAAGAGTTTGGTGTTCGGGTGGTCTCACTGAACTCAGAGGCCCCATGGACCTAGCCCAGTTTGATGGCAACAGTTTGGGGCTCCCAACCGCAATCAATGGTCTTCAACGTTGTTTCCTCCGACAGCTTGGCAGTCTCCATATCTCCTTTTGGAGGATGACATGTGTGGCTGCTCGCTTCAAAGAAGACGCTCGAAGACGTGATGCCTTCGCTTCAGCGGCGATCACGCACCCCATGGATTTCTATCGAGGGTGATATGTCGGAGACACCTTTATGTGGCGGTCCAGGGTTGGGTCCAGACAGTCATACCTTTGTTTTGAAGGTGGCAGTGGATCCCTAAAGGGCAGACCTTGGTCAACATGACTATGAGTACCAGCACCACAGAGTTGGGGTCGTGACATCCCTGACTGTCGTGCCTGGAGTCTCCAGTCGTACCTTGGACAATGGGTACATCAGTGCCCTATGTTTGATAGAATCCTTCCCAGATGTTCTAAGGTACGAACTGGAGAGTCTAGATGGCGCTAGTCTCGATTCTGAGTCGATCCTTTCTACCTAACACATAGGGATGGGGTCGTTCAACCCGCTGGGTCCAGCACCATGTAGTCTTCACGACCGACACCAGGTAGGTCAGCCAAAGTGGTTTGGTTTTGACCCCACGGCGGTCTAACAGGAATTCGGTGCGCGAGAAGAAGTGCAGCCTTCGCGCATCGCCGCCATCGTCAAGGCGGCACCACACGCTCGGTGCTCGGAGTCTTGGTCGTTCCTTTCTTCTTTTTCGTTTCTCACCACGAACGGAAGCAAGTGGATAGAGGGGAAGATGACGAACTAGCGAAACTCTTGGTTCGGCAACTTATGTAAAATTTGTTGTTCAAAAACGTGACATATGATCATAGTAACAGTAGTGATCATAATATAGTGCTTTTTCACATACCCCAACAACTGCTGTTGAGCCGAAACAGTACTGGAGGTATGGGGACCTTTGCTGGGGAAGTTCGGCTGGCCGGGTTCTTGAGAAACCCATCCGGGAAAGAAGTATGTTCTTTGAAACGATGAAACTCCTGGTGCCAAATAATATAGTAACTATTACTTTTGGTTGATATGGAAGGACATTTCTGAGGCAAATCCAAAGTGAAGTCCATCCTGCATTTGTTGCAGGACCATTCAGTTTCCAATTAGTACCTGGAGTTTAGGTCAAACATTGCAGGACAATCGCAGTTTGTCATTTTTGCTTTACCACATTGACCACTCTACCTGGACGTACCCGACTTCGTTGGCACCCGACTTCGTTCGTGGGAACATGACCTGAACAATCAACAGATACTTAGCTTGTTGCCCTGGAATTCCAAGGGTACCAAGCCCGGTCTGACGCCCTCCGTCCGTTTCGTACGTCGCCCGTGGCCAAGCCGTCGAGCGGCCAGACAGCCTCTTCAGCGGGCCGCAAGCTCAAGCAGGCGAAGCAGACGCGGGACCCGATTTGTCCGGGTCATGCTAGTGGTGCTCTGGAGGGATCGAACGGGACCCGAACCCAATCCCGGTTTTGAGGGACCTAAGGGTTGTTGGGAGATTCTAAGCGGTTGAGGAGAAAGGGAGAAGGAAGCACTGGAAGCCCCTTGTTTTCGACCATCATGCTGAATCATTGAATCATCAAGGATTGTGCAGACTGAGTCGTATTTGCTTTTGACATAAGGTCATGTGTGGTTTTCATTGAATGGGTTTTCTACTTAATATTTATATGTTGGGTTCGTCCCATTGCCTGTAACAGTTGGAAAACAATGATCACTATGTTAGAGAAAGGCCTGCAACATCCTGCAACCTAATCATCATTATCCACTGGTACTGGTAGTGGGATAGACCCATACCCACATGTATATCAGTTGGTCGCTCAAACCATCATACGCCGGACCTGGTGGATGGACCTGGCGGATCTGGTGGTCCATCCTGGCGGATCTGCCTGAACTTGAATCCCCAAACCTGGGAAGTACACTTCGGCTCACGCCACATGGACGTCGAGAAAAACAAAACAATGTGTGTCAAGTGTCAAGTCATCTTCCGAACTTGGGACCATGCCATCCACGGTAACCATGTGATGTGTTTGTCAGAGTCTAGGTGTTTTTTACTTTTTGGTTCAGGTTCCTGGACTCCTGGACAGCAGGACTCCTATGTATATACCTGTACTTTTATGGGTTCACGTCATCCGGTTGAAGCAACTTTGCTACGCTGTGTTCTCCAATGTTGGATCGAAACAGTCCGAAGCATGCATGTGATGGGGTCAGTGATCATGTCCCAATGTTCCTATAGGGCTACTTCAAGCCCATTCCCTTCCAGTGATCTTCCATCCACGCCCATCCACGGCTTCTCGTCCGCCACCACGCACCCCACCCCCCCCGGTCCGGTGGTCAGGTCCAGCACGTCGGTCACGCCCGCGTCTCGTCGGTCACCACGCCCACGCGTCGACGGTCCAGCTTTGGGCGGTGCCATTGCTCTTCTTGGCCGAGTGAGGGAGACCGAGATGGAGAGCAGAGAGGGACGGGGAGCCAGGGCGTACGAGGTGTCATCGACTCCCAAACTGACTAGAACGGGTAACGCGTTTGGTTTTTGGGTTTGGGTTTGGCCCAACTGTCCTTCTTCCAGGGGAGTCTTTTTGAGAAAGTCTCCTTATCACGAAAGCTAGCACCAGCTAGCTGGAGTTGTCCTTGCTTTAGCAAGTGAGGGGCTGGAATCCTCGGGATCGCCGAATCACGTGAAAACTTCATATGTAGGGGGCCCCCCCCCTTGAAAAGTAGAGCCTACCTGTACAGGGTTCCACTCCAACAGCTGATATAGTGTGTCCATGCTTGACTGCTTCAAGGCTCAAAGAGCAAGAGGATAAGACTCTGCGCATAAAAGACACTAGCGGTCTGCACCTCTACCGTGTACGCCCTAGTCACTCTTTCAGTGGTAGCGGAGCAGTGATCCTGGAAGACCCAGGTGAGCTCCTTTCCTAGGCATAGAATTGCTTGTGGGCAAACGGCCATGGATTGGATTGACGACTGGGAAGAGCCTGATGCGGATGTGGCTTATGAGCCAGCAGCCTACGTGAATAGGCATGTGAGAAGAGAACCAGCAGCAATAGCAATGACAACACAGGTCACTACAAAGGTGCCCCCATCTTATGATGGAAAGACTTCATGGTTTTCCTATGAGGATGCCATAGACGATTGGTGTGATATCACCGAGCTGGAGGATGAGAAGAGAGGACCAGCATTGAGAAACAGATTAGAAGGAGAAGCAGCTGTATACAAGCGTGTTTTAGACAGAGATGCATTGAAGGCAAATGATCCACCAGGAGCCGGCGTAGAATATTTCAAACGAGTACTACGACCATATTTCGTGAAAGGATCAACCAATGTATTCCTGTATAGGTTCATGCAATTCGTGCGCTTCAATCGAGGATCAGCTGACATGATGAAATGGATGACAAGATTCCAGATTTTACTCCAAAGGCTTATGAGCAGTTGGATGGACATGTTAGAACCAGTCACTCAAGCACATCCACAGGTCCTAGCTCAGATGCAGGCAGATGCAGCGTTGACTGGAGTAGCACCAACGGCAGAAAGGATTCAGGAAATCATGCAGACCATCAATGGCAATATGAGGACTTTTCATCAGAACGAATTTCCTCTAGGAGAAAATCTCATTGCCTTACTCATGCTGTCACTTGCAGATTTGTCTCAGGACCAGCGAAACACTTTGACTTCTTTGATGACTCATCGTGGCAGGGTCCTGCAGCAATACACTACAACAGAGTTGAGGACAGTGTTCATCGAGATGTTCTGCACGACAAAGACTTCAGTAGACAATCCTTTGATGCAGCCGACAGGTGCTGGAGGTAGAAGATCATTTCTCGTACTAGACGAAGGAGAACTCGATGGTACATTTGGCTATTGGGCCGAAGATGAAGAAGATGGAACTGAAGGATTTTTAGATGCCCTGGACGATGTTTTTTGGGTATATGATGATCAAAACTTCTCATGGTTCCAAAGGAGATTCCAAGGAAGAAGAGCCAGAAAAGGCAAAGGAAAAGGTAGAAGAAAAGGAAAAGGAAAAGGAAGATCAGGCCGCAGATTTTTCAGACCTCGTGGAAAAGGAAAAGGAAAGAGACGAGGTAAAGGCCATTTTGCTGATGAGCAACAGACAACTTTTCCAGATGAATACTTTGAAGAGAATCCTTATGAGGACACTTGGGAGTCAAACCAAGTAGCATATGATGCCATTCTTGCCGAGGATATGAATGACTATCTTCAAGGAGAATATGATGATGCCAATGACTTCTGGCAACAGCTTGAAGAAGCATGGTTTTCCCACAAGGGAAAAGGAAAAGGCAAGAGAAAAGGCAAGAAAGGAAAAGGAAAAGATAAAGGAGATGGCAAACAAGATGCAAACTATGCAAATCCACAACAGCCACGTTCTTTACCTGCACCTTCAAGATCTTCACAAGCATCAGGAGGTCAACAAGGTTTCTTTGCACATTGTGTGACAGCAGCAGCTGAAGTCCATGACAGTGAGGTGGACTTGCTGTCAGGCATGATGACCTCATGTCAAGATGAAGCTGACTGCGCGGTCAACAATGGTGAGACGATCTTCAATGGCATGGGTGCCCCTGTGAGGTACTCTTTGTCAAAGGAGATGCTCACAAAGGCTCCTGATGGCTTTGCGCTTATGAGCGCTGAGGAAGAAGTGAAGGAGATGCAGGCCATTTCATTTTTGACTGAGAATCGCTTCCCGCCGACTATTGCAATCCTGGACATTGGATGCACTAGAGCTATGGGATCAAGGCGAGCAGTCGACCATTTTTGCAACTATGTCGACAATCACCCAGATTGTGGATTATGGTACTCCTTTGAGGCTACCAAGAGCAAGTTTTACTTTGCCAATTCCCAGAAGGCTACTTGCTCTCAGAAACTGGTGATTTACATGTATGATCGTGCATGGACGATCCACCATACAGAGTTCGACATAGTGGAAGAAGGAGAAGTCCCTTTGCTTATGAGCTTGCCACAGATGAGGAACTTAGGCTTTGAACTCAGGCTGACACCTCAACATGCTTATCTGACATCGGTGCCTCTTGGTATCAAATATTTGGAGTTGAAGGTTGCAGCCAGTACTCATCTTGTTTTGGACTTCCAAGATATTGCATGGTATCTGTCTGACGTGAATTTGCAGACTCGGCGCGAGAAGAGTTTTTACTCTCACTTCACTCACTATGAGTATGGTCATATTTCTGTTGACCTCAATAGTGATGAAGATGTAGCTGAACATGCATATCCTGTGGTTGACTACTGGGAAGTAGATGTTCACAAGAGAGAACTGATACGTCACCACAAGGATTATAGAAAGATTCTTTTCCCAGCAACTAAGTCCTGTCCTGTAGACACTGACCTACTGGAAGACTTGCGATTGACAATCATCAAGAAGAAGAAAGGAGGAGAAGAGATCAAGAAGCAAGATGATTGGCGCAAGGCAAAATGGAAGGACCTACAAATTGGCTATGAATGGCGTGGTAGAACAATTTTTAAGTTCAAGCCAGATGCCAAAATTCCAGATCTAAAGATCAGGAAGGCTGGCATTGAGCACCGTGGCATTGGTGATCCCGATGCAGTGGTGCGCTCCTCCTCAGAGAAGGTTCCCATTGCAAAGGACAGGGAACCAGGCTTCTCATCAGAGAAGGAAGGTGCACCAGCCAGTGCCGCGGAAAAGCCCGTGCCGCCAAAGTTTCGGTATACTTCCAAGGGTTTTGATCCATTTTGGAAAGGACACAAGTCGAAACCATCTGAGCCTCAGAATGATTTAAAGGGTGATGATCTTGAGGAGTATGCTCCCTCAGAACCACCTGAGAGGCCAGAAGGTGAACTTGTAGAAATTCCTAAAGCATCAAAAGGACCATCAAGTGATAAACATGAACCACTTGAACCAGGTGATGGCGCTCTTGAGCCTAGGCGGATTTCAATCCCATTACCTGGTAGTGAAGTTGTTGCAATGACACCGGCATATAGGAAGATGTTACAGAGACTGGAGGACAAGGTAGAGCTTTATAAGCTTCATGTGAAGCACTACCATATGAGTCCTACTCAGTTTCGTAGACGTGTTTCTATGTTGAAGCTTCCTGACTCTTTTTAGAGAAGTATGAATCAGTTGTCAGGAACTGCCGTGTTTGTAACACTTCAGTGGCACCTCCGCCACGAGCCAGAGTCTCCGGTATTAGAGCTTCATGTTTTGGTGATGTTGTTTTTGCTGATCATTGTGAGGTTGAACTTCACAAGAACAAGTATATCATTCTACTTGTTCTTGATGGTGCCACAAATCTTCTCTGGGCTACGGCACAGAAAGACCTCATAGATCAAACCACCATCCAAGCATTGAGGCAATGGTCTGATGAGAACAACTGTGTTCCAAAGGCCATCGTAGGAGACGAAGCCTTTTTCACAGATGCTTTTGTTGAATACTACAGGTTCCATGGTATACAACAATGTCCTTGTGGGCCAAGAACTCCTTGGCCGAACCGAGCAGAGACAGCTGTACGTTTGTTCAAACGTATGTGGCATGTTATGAAGGTAGATCTGGATGACCCACGTTTTCGTGGTGTTACGGTCAGAGAAGTGGTCAAGAAGGTAGTTTGGGCAAGAAATTGTCAGTTGACTATCAGTGGATATTCACCAATAGAGATAGCAACTGGAAGACGTCCACCAGATCTTTTTGACCTTGAGACCGCAAGCCCTGAGCAATTGTCAGCTAATGCCGCCGCACAAGATCGTACAAATTTGGAACTACAACGTGTGGCTTTGAGAGCTCATCAAGAAGCACGACAAGCTCAGGACCTTCGAGCAGATCTTGCGAGAAGGACTATGCCAAGTGACGGTCCTTATTTCCAAGGAGAGAAGGTTTTTGTTTGGACTCAGGATTCATCAAAGTTCAAGGATAAAGGACGTTGGGTTCGTGCCACAGTACTTGGACAAGAAGGAGCTATGGTCCAAGCCAATACTGGTAAGGCAGTGATACGTGTGAATCAGTCAAAGGTTAGACGTGATCACGATGAGTGGCATGATGTTTCCATTCCGGCATTAGATGATGAGAATCCGGAGAACTTGCGTGAAGATCACGAACTGTATGTTGATGCCGAATTCGGAGAACAGTCCTTTTTCTTCTGTAATGATGATCATCCTGATGTTGTTGAGTTACTTCATGGAAACAGTGGATTATCTTGGTTCCTTTCAAAGAATGGTGTTAAAGTTGCATCTCCTATGGATTTCAAGGCAGGATACAACTTTTCCACTATGAAGGGTCAAGATGGTATTTGGCAGCAACTGGAGAGATTGCAGCCCCACTGTATAGTGATCAACAACCCTTCTCCCAAACAGAACAGAGCTTCTATTTGGTTGCTATGTTGTAATGTGATTGAGTGGCAGTTGAGAAGAAAGAAACATGTGTTTGTGACTGTTCCCAAGGGAAACAAGTTTTGTTTGTTTTTGCAGAAGTTCATTTCTTCGTTGAAGGATCCGATTTTTAACTTTGATGTGAATATGAATTGTTTTTGTTATTGTCCGAAGGGAATGAGTTACGTGACAGTCTTCCATTCCTATGCATCCTTCCAAGGATGGAAAGGTATTGGTGACTGTTCATTTCAAGCTAAAACAGTGCAAGCCACTAGAAGCAACCAGTACTTCAAGGATCCTGACTGGAAGAAGTTTCCGTTCTCATTTTTGGTTGAGATGAATCGTTTTCTTCCTTATAGTGAGACTTCCGACAAGCGTCAGAGTTTCCTTATTGAAGATCTTCTGGAGAACTTTGACTCTGGAAGTTTGTGTGGAACAGCTCTCTTGTTAGAGAGAGAAGCTCATCAGTCAATTTTGTTGAATTCCGTAAAAACGGAAGAGACGACGGAAATTCCGGTTCCACTTCGACACATACTACCACAAAGGTTCACTACTACTGAACTGATCAGAACCTTGAGGCAGGTAGATGCACTACCTCAGAGATCAGAGTTTGATGTGACAACATCCTCTGATTCTCGAATTGTGTCATTGATTCCAGGCCTGAAGGAGATTAGACGAAGAACCTTGCCACAGATGTATTTTGAGAGATGTAAGGTCTATCGTGGTACTTTTGGTAGAGTGCATCCTCTCTTCAACTCTGAGGATGATGCAGTGTTGATTATGTGGAAACCAGGAAAATACCATCAGGTTTTCTTTATGTTTGTGTCACAACTGTCTCCGCATCATGAACAGTTTTTGGTAGATCATTGGAGTATGATAGTTTACGAAGCAGAGACGACAGGCGCCGTGAAGCGCATTGTGACTCCTGATGAAGTAGCTCTAGAGGATCCAAAGGATCAACCTCCAGACTACGGACCACCGATGGATGATGATATGGCTTATGAGCCGATTCCCGTCTCGGGGGAACAGCAGTATTTTGATCCAGATGATGAAGATATGTATCCGCCTGGTGATGGACCGGGTGGCAACCCTGATGATCACCAGGGTGGACAACCTCCGGGACCACCTCCGACAGGTTCCGTAGCTGGTCCGAATCAGTTCGGAAATCCCGATGTTCCTTTAGAGCAACTCGGATATCCATCGAGCGATCCGGAAGAGGCAATGCCGGAGATTACGAGTGAATCCCGTCCGCCAGATGATCCGGGTCAACCACCGATAGGGTTTCCGAGTGATACGGATCCCGTTCATCCGTTCGTACCGTCGCCAGATTCGAACACGCCGGAGCCAGAACCGTATGTTCCGGAGAATCGTGAACGTCACAGTAAGCACATGCGGAAGCTTTCTGTGGACTCAACTGATGCTTTGCCAAAGGCGAAGGTGAAGTTTCAGATAAAACGTTCTAAAGTTCAGTTACCGGGACATGACGAACCTATTCCGGCACCTCCGAAGTCAGTGCCAAGAAGTTTCTTTCCTGGACATTCAGAGAATCCGACAGCATCAAGTTCGAATCAGCCACAAGCAGCCGACATTCCCGTGCCTACGAGCACAGTCGAAGACGATGACAATGAGACGATTGATACGAATGAAACAGATTCCGAACCTATTTTTGATGAAGAAGATGTGAAAGGTTTTGAGAAGGATCCAGACAAGGATCTGGACGATGAGAAAAATCTTTTTGTTAGTTTTGACGATATGGATTTTTGTGTCCTAGGTCCGAACCAAGCTCCTCCGAGTTTTAACTCGTATGATCTGAAAGGTTTTTCACAGTTCTGCCAGTATCTTGCGAAGACAATGGCTAAGAAGACGCCAAAGGCAGAGAGTGTGATTACTCCGGAAGTGCTCCGGAAGTATGCGAAGGAGATCAAGCAAGCTAAACTAGAGGAGTTTCGCAGCTTTTTAGACTTTACTGCGATGAAGTATCGCGACCGAAGAAAGCATAAGATCGATAACTATGTTACCGGTCGATGGGTCCTGACCATCAAGATTGACAAAGATGGTAATTTCAAGAAGTTTAAGGCCAGATGGGTCTGTCGAGGCTTCCAAGATGCCCAGAAATGGGACCTCCAGACGGACTCGCCAACCGCGACCAGGTATGGTTTTCGCGTAGCAGATTATGCACCCGTTCAGTGTACGGATTGAGTGATGCGCCTCGTCGCTGGTGGAATCGACTCGACAAGTTTTTGCACTCACTCGGATTAGTTCCGACTCGAGCCGATCGGTGCACGTACGTTTGCTACTCCGGATGTTTGAGGGTTCCTAAGGCTGTGAACTACTCATCAGAGGAGATGCCAGCCGAACCGGAACCGGTATCCTTCTACGTAGCAGGTGCGCCGCCGAACGAATTCCACGACACAGCGGAGGAAGTTCGTAGGTCTTTTCTCTGTGAAGAACGTCTGTTTTCGGTGTGTTACGGAAATAGGTCGGAGAAGACGGTGACGCGTAGCCTGCTTAAGGCAGAGGATGGAAAATGGACTCCTGTGGTAGATCAGGAACTCCAGAACTTCCTTGACTCTGTAGAGCACAAGGCAGGTTGGCATCAATATGCAAATGGCCATGCTCAAGTCGCTTATCGCGCTAAAGCTCTTCGTACTCCCGAACCTACGTATTCGCGTTCGCGTTTTTGTTTTCGGACTTCAATAGTTAAGCGTAAGGGTGTTTGGTGGCTTCTCGAGACAAACAAGGATATCAGAAACGAGAAGAATGCAGTGACGTTGGAGGAAGAAGCTGAAACGCTTGTCAGTCTTTTTCTTCCTGCAGAACATACGTATACTGTGACACAAACGCCTCAGCTTACACCTGAAGTTGTGGAAGAGCTGCTTGAGCATTTTATGGACCCTGTGCATGGCAGTAATTCTAAGAATAGGTCACCCATTGGTATGTGTTGTTTACATGTTGATGATCTTTTTGTGACAGGTAATGATATCTTTTTGAAACAGTTCAAGGATATTGTGAAGTCACAGTTTAAGATTGGACATGAGGACACTAATGACCTGATGTTTACTGGACAACGTGTTGCTTGGAAGATGCAAGAGAAGACCAAGAAGAAGGAGTACATCTCAGTAGAACAATCCCTTTGTGTTCAGGAATTGACTGAGATTATCATTCCAAAAGGTTTGAAGGATGAAGAAAAGTGTGACAAAGACATGCACACAGCCTTCAGATCACTTCTTGGCAGCATAAACTGGTTACAATCCAGAACACAATTCCAAGCATGCTACCAATTCTCAAGGTCAGCATCAGCATCAGCAGGACCTACAATAGGTGATTGCAAGGCCCTGAACAAGCTGTGCAAACAAATCGTGACTGACCCTATGGAGTTACGTTTTTGGCCACTTGAAGGTAGTCCACGTTTAATTGCTATGCCAGATGCCGCATTCAGGAACAACAGTGACAAATCCTCTCAACGTGCTATGGTTATTTTTATGGGTGAGCAAAGGAAGGCAAAACAGAAGAACACTAAAGGCTCACTTATTTTCTTTGAATCCTCTAAGATCAAGAGAACAACCCTGTCCACAACTGTTGCAGAGTTGTATGCATTTATGAAGTGTTATGGCACTTGCCAAATGCTTAGAGGCTTGATCAAGGACATTACAGGCTACTCTACTGACATTCACATGCGCACTGACGCTAACAATCTTGTGACTACAGCTAGTACTACTCATGTTCCTGAGCAACAGGAGACTATTCATATGATCCAAATGCTTAGGAAGGAAGCATGCTCTGGTGCAATTGCTGACTTGTCACATATACGCACTCAGTGGTGTCTTGCTGACTGTCTTACTAAGAAGTCTGCTAGTCCACAAGCTTTGATAGATGCAGTACGCAGTGGTTGTTTGAAGGAAGTTGATGCACATCCACCTTTTAGATCTCTTATTGAACACAAGGCATATATGCGTGGATGGCTTCCTACAGTATGCACACATGTTGACTTTTCACATGATGTGTTTTATCTTGGAGATTCTTTGCACTGAGAGTGAGAGGAGAGAATTCAATGCATGTGCTTTTGTTTGAGAGAAATTTGAATTTCTTTCATGAATTTGTGCCTGCGGCTCAAATTAGCTTGGCAAGATCAGCACTTTTCTTTCGAAGACTATTGCCTTGCATCGTTGACTACCTGTCATTTCTAAGACTTAGGACACTGGCCTCTGACCGGTGGACTTTGTATCAACAGAGATGACCGGTCAGGGAGCGTCCAATATGGTCAACATCTTTGAGTATGCTCGAAACTGGTCAAAAAAGGTTCCTTGGGGACAACCTCAGAACTGGGCAAACCGTTTGAGACGCCCACGTACGCCAGTTGAGTTCCATAGGAACTCAGAGCAGGATGAATTGATCTTAACCGACATTCTTGCAATGTGTTTGGCACCTGAGAACCATACTAAGTTCAATTTTCGAGTACGGTGGTTCGCAGAGATTGCCAGATACGCTCTTGGCTATGTCACCCAAGAGGAAGAGGATGAATATGAGAGAAGTAGGCAGTTCGTGGCAACAAGAGTCGCGTGGAGGCAAAACGATTACGGGAAGATAGCCACGGGGCTCAACTATATGCTACGACATGATCGTTCTCTCGATAGGTTGATGGACAGTAGGGCAATGATAGAGCTTATGCCTCTGATCACAGAGGGAACTGCTCGAATGCCATCGCCTTTTCGTATTTATCCTAATACTTTCTTTGCTATATTGCATAGCGATGAGAAGCAAAGATTTCATTTGGTGATTCGCTTGGACAAGAATGTTTGGTACAACACAGGCAATCAATACGATATGCCCTTCTCCATGCGTTTGGGAGTGAACCAAGGGCATACAGGACTCATGCAAAACATCAGTCCAGAGAAGTTGAATCATAGATTGACTTCTATTGAGGCAAGATGTTTGGGACATGTTTTTCATGTTACCAGAAGGGAGAACTGGGCCAGCATTGAGAGGTATGGTTTGATGAGAGACCCTCAAAGTTGGAATAGAAGGAATAGAGGTGAAGGAAGAGATTATGTTCATTTTATGTACAGCAATCCACAAACTTCGCTTTACATTCCTTTAGGCCCAGGTACAGTGGTTCCAAGAGATTATGGACAGCCTTTGTATGTGAAGCTTAATGTGATTCTTTGGCTTCGGGCTGGACGTCCTCTGTACTTCAGCAACAATGGAGTGGTGCTTGCACATTGTGATGTGGAGCCCGAATACTTGGACATTAGTGTGGATGAACCACAACCACGAGATGCTCCAGAGCCAGCTAAGGAGTTGAGAAATCCTAAGTCCGCAGAGGAGATGATGGAGCTCATCAATAGTGAGAAGGTGCAACAAGAGAGAGTGCGAGCTTTGTTCACCAGATTATCTATTGACAAGCCATATGCCAGAGAACTTCTCAGGAGGATTCATGCCGAGGAGCCTGAGACAAAACAAGTTAAGAGGCATATGCTTTTGTGGTTGGACAATTTTGGATTTAGGTGCTATCGCCCGTTTTGTCCAATATGAGAATCATCCTGAACGTGAGTACAATCGGTCACGATTGAGGTCACGTCAGTCGATGTCAGAAGGCCATTATCTTCAAGGATGGTCTTTGATTGCACCTAAGGAAATCGATGATCGTGATCCTTGGAGTATCTTAGGCTATAGTACTCCAAAGTTGATTGTCGATGGAGATGGTGTTACCTCAAGGTCCTTGTTTATGGTTCACCCATTAGTTTTGAGCAAGGATCAGGCAAAACTGGTGAAGGCTGATGAGGAAGTGCTTCGTTTTGATCACATTTGGACGGACATCACTTCGAAGAGCTCAACAGCCAGGACTTCTGGAGAACCTCAACAAGATGAAGAAGATGACTCTGCTCATGTTGCTGAGCGTGAGATGACATGGTTCATTCAGAATGTCAACAACCTGGTTCTCAACCCATGGATGGTATATGACATTGGCATGGTATCACTCCATGATCGTGTAGGAACACGTGTACTCCAGAGCACTGGAGAAGACGTGATCCTTGTGAGGGATTGGGACAGGTTGACAAGGCACCAGAGAGAATATTTTTGTAGAAGATACAAGTTGCTACGTCCAAGTGTTTATGGAACAGAGGAAGACCCCAAGACGTATGCACCGAGTTTTGAACCCGGAATTTCTCAGTGGATGGAGTTGGCACAAACTGGATACCAACAGTTTTTCTTCATCCGTGCTTGGGAGAATGGACGCCGCTGGGCTGAAATTCTGACAGACCATGGCATTGCTTCTGTAGAGCTTTCAAGCTTCTTGGATATGTGCAGAGATCCCAAATTGCTGGGTTGGAACTTTGGTATTCCAGAACCTCAGTGGGATAATTTTGGCAATACAGTGGAGGAAGCATTCAACAATCCTTTATTTGCCAAACTGCACTATCGCTTCAAGCAGGAGGAAGAGATTGGTCGTGTCATGCACCTTGTGTCAGAACTTGTTTGTGACTTTTTCATCAAGGTGCTTCCCAAGTGGGTTCTTGACCACTCGATCTTGTGGGAAGAGTTTATGATTTTGGATCCAGACACAAATCTCCCAGCTTACAAGACTTCAGAGGCCGCCTTACAAGCAGAAAGGAATCCAGAGAAGTATCATACACATTTTGCTATGAACTTCAAGAAATTCCGTTTTTCTGCAAGGATTGTGTGGTATTTGATTGACCGTGACAGGAATCATTTAGAGAGTTTTCTTCACAACTCCAACAGTAGATTTGTGCAACATGCATGCTATCAACTTCGTGAGTATGTTCAGGCGCGTGTTGCAGTTTCTGATCCCTTGTATGAGATGATCAAGAAGGAAGAGTTTGAACGCCAATACAATTCCAAGTTTTTGGAGGCGATTTCTTGCTCTCGTGTTGTAGTTGAGCCTGTAAGTTCAGGGACGTATGAGCCATCATCGAAGCTGAACTTAAAGGTACTACAAGACATCCTGAAGGGTATCTTCAAGATCCAGAAGGATGAGGAGCTTGCCAAGGAACGTGATGAAGAAGAAGAACAGGCAGCTCAAAACATCTCATACCTGTTGGCAGATGATATGGAGCTTGATTTTGATGATGATGATGTTCCAGTATGGCGCTCCATTGTCGACAAGTATAGAGGAGGTGATCAGGTGCTACAGGGAGAAGCTGTGAAGATTACTCACCTGTTCAGGGATCAAAAGGACAATGAGAAGGCGACAGAAGCTTTCAGTTCAGAGAGGACAGATTTTTATGAGACCTCAGGACCTCTTCCAAGAACCGAGGGAGAAAATCTTGTAGAGGACTTGCTCACCAAGGATGTTGCAGAACAAGCTTTTGAAGCAGGTGAAGAAGTTCCTCCTTATACAAGAGTCTCCACTATCACTGGTGAAGTCTATACTGGAAGTAGAACACTTCTAGAAGATGAGAATATGGAAGAGGAAGTTCCTGAAGAAGATCCCGCAGTTGAACCTGGAAAGGAAGAAGAAATATTTGATGAAGATGCAGGTGTTTTTCCTTCAGAGGAACCAAAGATGGAAGTGGACCAGGAGGAAGCCAAGGAAGAGTCAACACCACACTTTCTGTCAAGAGAGATAGGTGAGGACTCGACTGCGTCGCACTTACCATCAGGTGAGATGGATGCTAACCTTGATGATACTTCAGGTCAGCGGAAATCTAAGAAAAGCCGCCTGAATAAGATTCCTGATCTCATTTTCATGAAGAAGTTCAGGATGATGCAACCATGGTAGAGAAGAAAGAGGCGGTGGAGAAAATAAAAGAGGTCAGAGAGGATGATGGAGAGAAGAAATTGGAGGCTGAAATCCAAGAATCTTTTCCATCTGAAGTAGTTGTTGAAAAGGATACAACAAAAGTTGACAATACCTATGAGTTGCACACTTCACCTTTAAAGTTGCTTGGAGAGCTTACAGGAGATCCAGGTATTGGCTTTTATCAACTATGCTTCAGGGAAACTCATGCAAGATTGCTGAATCATGTTTGTTTCAGAAAAGGTGAGATTTCCCATCCTCATTATCAGTCAAGGATCAACGAGAATGATTTTGTTCGATCCATTCGCAATATCTGTCCAGTACCTCCACCTGATTGTTATGAACATGAACCAGAGCATGATTTGAAGAGATTCTTCATCAATGATGACCGCATCATTTATTTGGATGGCAGGTATCAGGTCGATCCAAAGGCCCTTGAAAGGGCAGGTCATGCTCGAGAAGAATTGGAGGATACGAAAAAGGAACCCAAGAAGGAACTGGAATCATATGGTCCCAAGGGACCCAGTTGGGACTTTGTCACCTTCTATGAAGAGCTGTGCAGAAGGTTCCTCAAGGGAAGAATAGAAGAACCATATGGAACTAATTTATTGGCCAGCTCAGAGTCCTTGACATTTTTATCCTGGAACTATGGCAACATGGTTCGTGGTCAGAAGTACACCACACCAAGGTTTCTCCAAGGACTTGATAGTGCAATGAGGCCACGCAAACAGAGCGCCATGTCACTTCAGAATGAGCAATTTGAGAACAACCTTTTCTTCAACATGCTCTTCTTTTTACGTGCACATGTCGTGATTCTCCAGGAAGCTCATCTTCTTGTTCCTGCCAAGGAATTTATTGAGCAAAAGAATTGGACAGTTTGTTTCAATGATTGGGAGAATCTTGCAGTGATGGCTAGATTGGCACCAGGTGGATATGTCAAGATCATTGCTGGACATGACCAAGATCTTGGTCACTGTGAACAGCGTGATGTAACTTGGGCTATCTACGAGATTTGTTTTGGAGAAACAAGGCCTCGTCAAGATTTCAAGGATGCAGACTTTGAATTTGATGACTATGGTCCTGAGGACAAGCGTGTTCCACTTACTCGAGCGAACATGCATACCATCAGAGTCTGTAATTATCATGTTGATACACACCGTGCTGTGGATGCCCACCTACTGACAGGAGAACAGACAGCATTGATGCTTTACGAGTGTTTTGTCTATGAGGTGGACATCATTTCTGGTGATGCAAATAGTTTGGCCTACAGAATGTCTGGGTACAAAAGGCAGCCAATGGCTAACTACTATTACAGCACCATGCAGCATTGGATCCGCAGGTTTTCAGAAGCTCGTGTCAAAGCAGATCCTGGTATCAAAGCACCTATTCCCAGAACATTTTACAGTTCTACTTCACAGGTCCTCAAGAAGTGTGAAGTTTACTTTGATAAACTCTGGGAAGAATACTCTACTGTTGAAAAAGAAGAATACCAAGGATCACAGCTTGGCGATACATGTTTGTCTACCATTGTTGAATGGGGTCATTCAATGAGTGAAGAGGAATATGAAAATTCCACAGTGAGCACGAAGGAGTTCATCTGTAATTTTTCAGAGAACTTTGCTATGATTGACACAGAGGTTATGTGCTCAAGGCCCACTGACGAGGACAGTCATGGTCCAATGTTTATTTCACTCAGACCAGCTTCCTTTTCATCTGGAGACAGAAGACAGTATCGCATGGGAGCAACGCTTCATGAGGCGAACTTGCGGAGGAAGGAGAGACAAAAGCAGAATAAAAGGAAAGGAAGGCCGCCAACTTCTGATCAAGCAACTTCATCGTTTGCAGCGGCATAATTCCTGAGCGAAGGCTGAAATTTAAATGATGGCTAGGAAGTGAAGATACTTCTGGTTACAGTTGATACTTTGCTTCCAGGCTTGACTTTAAGTTGCCAGGCTGAAGTTTTAATAAATTCTGGTTTGCAATGAGGAGAAACTTTTTATCAAAGAAGATACTCCTGCATTCCGATTTATATGCTTTAGCATGTAGATAGGTATGGACAGTTTTACAGAACTGATGATATCTATCACCACCGCTCTTATGAAGTGACCTCTAATGGACAACCAGTCATGGTTGATGATTAAGTCATTTCATGATTTGCAATTGTAGTGCAAGCTTTTTGTACATACATTTGCCGGTATCTCCTTCTTGTGTTTTTGATGTGAATGTGAAAGAGAGTCCTTTTGATGCAGTTTATTTTGTCTGTGAATGAAAGCGGTCGAGACCACGTCACGAGAAGATTATTCCTCGGACCGTACGCTCCTTGCATTTTGCAAGGCATTTTAATTAATTGCATTTGCGCGGTCTTGAATTTTTGGTTCTTTGTTACGCGAGTGTCGTTTGATTCTTTTATAGGTCTCTGTAGAGAAAAAGCCGCTTTCCCTTTTAGTTTGATTTAGCTCAGGCCATAAAGAGCTAGTGAGCGCCGGTACATGGTATCTCCGCCTGCGAAAAGTACAGTCTCCAGCCGAGGTACATTATCGATTTGATTTTGTACTTGAGGTGAGTCAGCTATTGCTCCCTCACTGTATTTAGTAGCTATGAGATTACCTTCTCTGAAGTGTGAAACACACTGGATTAGGTAAGTACATGGCACCGTAGTTTTCTTTTAAGTTGTCAGAGCTAGCTGGACTGATTTAGCCTTGCAGTAGAAAAAGAGTATGCGACATACGCAATCAGCTAGAAGTGGACATGAATCTTGTGCCTGCTGAAAAGTAGAGCCTACCTGTACAGGGTTCCACTCCAACAGCTGATATAGTGTGTCCATGCTTGACTGCTTCAAGGCTCAAAGAGCAAGAGGATAAGACTCTGCGCATAAAAGACACTAGCGGTCTGCACCTCTACCGTGTACGCCCTAGTCACTCTTTCACCCCTCCCCCCCCTCC
>CAXAMN010026761.1:189339-227631 GCA_963970005.1 Durusdinium trenchii | reverse complement strand
GGTTCAACTCCCCCCCTCGGACGCCTCTGGGACACCTCTCGGGCATCTCTTATGGCATCCACTTTGGCTTAACTCCTCCGGGATACGGTGCAACAGATTCAACAAGCTCACACGTTCATGACATCGACATCGATAGAAGAAACCAAACAAATCATGCAAGCAGCTTTGTTTTGCCTCTGGGACACCTCTTGGGCACCTCTTATGGCATCCACACTGGTTCAACTCCTCCGTGGAGGTTTTGGGATACGGTGCAACAGATTCAACAAGCTCACAGGTTCGTGAACACATCGGATGCATCGAACAGTGTGGCAAAGTTCAGCCACGCTTCCTTAATTATCGGGGACTTCAATTCTAAGGTTGGCTGTGTCATTGCTGTTTGTGTGTCTTACATGTTCACAACGTTTTACCTCATGAGCATTTGCCTCACTCCGCTTGATGTCCCACCAGTCCGGATGCACCCCTGCTAGCTTTCGTCACCTACCCTCGGCCTCAAGTTCTCAATACACTTCCAAATTGAGGCGGAATTGCACTTCCGGGATGGTGTTGCCACGATCTATGGCCGCGCTGTTTAAACAGAAAACATGTACTTGATGGCCTTTCGAAGGAAGATGGTATAAACACATACTCCTGTTTCAAACATTCTTATTCATCCTCTCCTCCATAAGATGAACCTATATATACAGTATACATGTTTTGTTTGCTTTAGTCGCAACAAAAACATCCTCCTCATCCTCATCCTCCTCCCTCATTGTTTAATCCATTTCTGAAGGCCTCTTCGCAGAGGAACCTTGGAGCTGAAGGGTCCAGGCGACGGCCCACCTGGGCGTGCGCGAGATCGTGCGGGGCGGTCAGTCGGGGCAAGGCTACACTTCGGAGACCTTGAAGTGATCACTCTGGTCGATGGGGCCCTGTGGATCCAGCTGGTAAAGCAAGGATTGAAGGTCACCTATTGAAAGCATCAAGCACATTTTGGATTGTGCTTCTGAAACTGTTGCTAGATACTTCATCACCACGCGATTCTTCAAAGACATTCGGGCGTGGGAAATGAAAAGCACACAAAGACATACTGTAGAAGAGAGGCAGCAGTGGATATCGAAGGTTCAGTGGAGACAGACACGTACTCGTACTAGCTGGACCAATTTTCAAGACTTTGTCGAACAGTAGCACCTTTGACCATTCCCAGAGGAGGCAGATGACACATACCAGGAACCCGGTATGGAGCCCCATGCTTTCTGGGCTGCATGCACTTTGTTTGTATATTCACCGCTCCGCTCTACTAAAGGGCTTGAGTATGTGTACCTACTGCTTGCTGTCATGCTGGACTACCTTCGTTCCCAACTGTGGAAGAAACAACCGCGTTGTTTTCTGGTCCCAAACATGGAAAAGGGTATACGGTATATACGTGACCCAACTGTGGAAGGAACAACCGCGTTGTTTTCTGGTCCCAAACATGGAAAAGGGTATACGGTATATACGTGATTCATGGTTGCTGTCCAGTTGATGCAGGTAATGCTAGGCTCACGGTGAAGGTGAAGGCCAACAGAATCCAATTGAGCCAGTCGTAAAACCTTCCTGTTCATATATTCACAAAACGTGCGTTGTCATATTCACTCAGTTGCGCATAACCACGCCAAACAGAATCCAATTGTTGTTGGGGTCTAGACGTCTGGGGTCTATCCACTGGTCTAGACGTCGGTGATCCGGTCAGAAGCGACTTGGCTCGGACGGGCACAGCTGGTCATCCAACGGGAAAGCGCCGCGCCATAGCCATGGCAGGCTGGGATGGCTTGGCGGTGGTGAAGTCCGTCATCCAGGTGCCCCCTTCTTCCGACGGCTGGACAGAGATACTGGCGACGTCATCGGAAGGGTTGGATTCTGGTTGGATTCAGCTAGTAGGTGAGCTTTTTCCGCAGTGGTGCTTGCTAGCAGTACTTGAAAAATAAGCTGTAGTTGATCCAAGTAGAATGCAGAATGCCAGGCTGACTTTGTTCGAAAGAATACGGAAGTGAATGAATTCGAAGCACCTCTGATGGCGTCATCCACTCATCACAAGAAACATGTTTCAGAGGTAGACCCCCTCAAGTTGTCCTCACACATCGCATCGGGGGTCGGACCTGACAACCACCGACACGCAGGGGTCCGGATCAGAACCAGACCCTTTCCCTCTGGACAAGGGCCCGGAGTCTTAGGGATCTAGAACATAAAACCAGGCTGCAACATGCCCCGGATCATGAGGCTAGGCCAGGCTTTAGGCCTTTGTGCTGTGATTTGGCATGCTGAGACAGGATGTCCTGCTTTTCCCTGGGGTTTGGTCGACCATGTTCTCCGGACGTACCCCACGAACACCGAAGCATGAGGGTACCTCCAGGTACCTGGATTCGACCCTGGACCCAGTGGGGTAGGGATTCAAGAACAAGTCACAGGCGTTTTCGGTCACTGAGCTCCGCACGAAAACATGCGTCCAGGATGATGAGTCCACCACGGGCGGAGGCCCGCCGTGGCCCCCGGCACCCGAAGAAGCTTGAATGGGAAGGTTCTTTATGGGTTCTTCGAAAAGTTCTTTGATATCAATCAATGTCTGAGGTTTTTCTTGAATGTTTTTTGTGTGTACGTAAATCAGGAGACTTCCAACAAACGTTTTGAAACCATTTTCCATGCAAGCATATGATTTATAGCACGCAATCCAGCTACGTCTTCCACCTGATGCTGCGTCAGGAGCGCAAAACAAGACACACAAGCAGATTGGACTGATTAGACCGGCTACCAGCAGTGACAAAATCCACTCACTTGGGGACTCAAAACCACCCCGATGTGACTCCTGGTATATTCTACGTCCATGTCCATCGTGGTGTTGGCACGTTTCCACCCTCCAAGACGAACATGTAACATATTAGTTTTACTAGGCTATATTTCTTCATTTGGATCTCTAGACAAGCAGGTGTGTACATGTGATTCACTTTTGTGCAAAGCTGTAATGTATGCAACTCTTTTTCTATACCTGTTTTTTTTGTGAAAGTTTTTTGTTTATACAAGGGACGGCTGCGCAAGATTGTCATGGCCACCATCAGTACATTTCCATTCAATACTGTCGGACGACCCGTGAAGAAAGCTCTCATCGCTTTCCAAAATACATCCCTAGGGATCACTGGACCCTCCTGGCACCTACATAACAGTGTCTCCGTCCTCACCTTTTGAGAAGGCACGACTGGATCCCTAGGGTATGAGTATGATGAATGAGGAGATCTCGTGCCCCAATGGCGGCGACCCCAGTGGACCCCAACCAATTGGTTGACCAGCCTGGCGCCCACAGGCCAAGCTGGTATTTCATTCAAGCCTCCAATCATCTCCGCTTGTTTTGTGGGCTCTTTTGTATGATGTATACATATGTATACAATGTGCGAGCGTGTAAGGATAGCCTCTTCTGGGTGCTTTAAATACTTATTGATAGAGTTTCCTACAAAACACAACTTTCGGGGCAAACCTGTTTGTTTCCGGGCACCGTTGGCGGGAGTGGGGGGTGAGGGGATGATGGTTCGCATGGTGATCAGCAATTATTTGCCCTTTTGCAATCAATACAGGAAAGGGACGGCTTCCCGCTGCAGGAGCATAGCATGCAGTTTGGGCTTGCATAAACTTTTGAGATGTTGCTTCACACACGAACATGCGATGCACTGCTTCAACTGCCAGCATTCGAGACAGTGTTTTGCGACCGGAAGGGGAGCATTCGGCACGCTGCTTCACTAGAGACAACTGTCGCGAACGTTTGGAAGTTTGTTAACATAATCGAGGGAATGACTGGCTCCACAATTGAGTGCAAGAAATACTACAGGCTTTCGGAAATGAGTGACCGTGGTCAAGCTCTTCTGGTTGAATTGCTTGATTCTGTACCCTGTTAGATTTGCTGACTTGAAGCGTCCCTCTTTTGGAGAACAGATTTGCATCGGCGCGCCTTTACATCCCCATGTCGGGGCGTTGGAAAAAAATTGCTCACATATCTCATTGGTGTGCCCGGCTTGGAAGAAATACCATCCACACGCCGACCATGGAATAAACATGAAAAGACCACCTCAGAGACTCATTGAGGGACCCTCCCACCCAGGGGAGCCTTACCTCAAACCAACAGGATCCGAACGAACTGCCCATGTGCAGGCGCTTGCTCCATCAGTTTCCCAGCTTGGACGATGGATGCTGCTTGGGCCAGGGCCGTTAGACTGGAAAAGATCTGCAGACTGGAATGGGCAGAGGGCTCTTTGGGCTCGGATGATCCTAGACCCGACTGGACTTCATACGTTCGTGTTGATGGGACATGAATCAATCCAGTCTAGATAACAATGGGTACGACTGTACCCATTCTTCCGAAGTACTGTACCCACAGAGACTCCAGGATCATCCAGGATCTAAGGGACGTTTTGAAGAGTGAGTTCCGAGTTTCAAAGAGTTGCAGTTGGTGGTTGTAGACAGGCAGAAGGCTGTAGGCTGCAGGCACTGAAGGAAGCCGACCCCCTTTTGGTCGCTTGGTCGCTCAAGCGGCCAGTGCGCCCGAGACAGCGGTGAGAACGGGGGCCAGCGGGGGTGTGCAGAATGCGGAAGAGGAAACGTCCCCAGAAGTTGAACTTTCAAGAGGAAATGGCCATGTAGAGTAGGCCGATGGTTTGTGGGAACTATGGCGGTGTTTATGTAATTTGCGCGTGGGATGAGAAGTCAAGGTTCTGTAATTATACGTTCACGCAGTGGAAGGAGGCTTTGGAAAGCAACCAATTCATTTGTGACGACAACACTAAAACCTTGCATCACTCATACCCTGAAGCATGACTTTGAGGGTTACATGAGCCAGAGAAAAAGGTGGATTGATGTAAAGTAGTATTGTGGGATCCTTCGTTCAGAATTCCACGCACCGCCGCAGCTATTTCTGATGTTTTCTGTCTTTGTGGAATGTGTTATTTAGTTGGGGAACGACCCTCCGGACGACATCCAAAACGACATTGGAACGACCTCCTTAAATACGTACATGATGGATTTGCTGCTGCTGCTCTTGCTCCTCTTGCTCCTGCTGTTGCTCCTGCTCCTGCTGTTGCTCCTGCTCTGCTCCTGCTGCTCCTGCTGCTGCTGGTGCGGCTGCTGGTGCTGCTGCTGCTGCTGGTGCTGGTGCTGGTGCTGGTGCTGCTGCTGGCGCTGCTCCTGCTCCTGCTCCTGCTGCTGCTGCTGCTGCAGCTGCACAGTATTTAGCCAGATTTCTCGGCGAAACGACCTCTGAACGACATCCGCATTTCAGTCAGAATGACCACTACTACTGACTACTTCTACTTCTACTACTACTACTACTGCTGCTGCTGTTGCTGCTGCTGCGACTGCTGCTACTACTACTACTACTACTTCTTCTTCTTCTTCTACAACTACTACTACTATGCTGCTGCTGCTGCTACTACTACTACTACTACTACTACTACTACTACTACAAACTAGTACTACTACTACTACCACTACTACCACTACTACTACTACTACTAGTAGGTACTAGTTCTAGTACTAGTACTGTTACTACAACTGCTACTACTACTACTACGACTACTACTACTACTACTACTACTACTAGTACTGCTCCTCCTCCTCCTCCTACTCCTACTCCTACCCCTACTCCTTTGTACTCCTACTCCGACTGCTGCTGCTGCTGCACAGTATTTAGCCAGATTTCTCGGCGAAACGACCTCTGAACGACATCCGCATTTCAGTCAGAATGACCACTACTACTGACTACTTCTACTACTACTACTACTGCTGCTGCTGCTGCTGTTGCTGCTGCGACTGCTACTACTACTACTACTTCTTCTACAACTACTACTACTACTACTACTACTACTACTACTACTACTACTACTACTAGTACGTACTAGTTCTAGTACTAGTACTGTTACTACAACTGCTACTACTACTACTACTACGACTACTACTACTACTACTACTACTAGTACTGCTCCTCCTCCTCGTCCTACTCCTACTCCTACTCCTACCCCTACTCCTTGTACTCCTACTCCGACTGCTGCTGCTGCTGTGTTTTTTTGTTATTGGTACTACTACTACTACCACTACTACTACTACGACTACTACTACTACTACTGCTACTACCATGGTTGCCGCCATCACCACGTATCAAGACCGCCGCTTGTAAATCATACGATTTGCTGTTGGGATCATGATTTTCGTACCATGTTTTTCTACCTCACATGTGTCTCATTGTGGAGACAGTGTTGGATAAGACGGAGGCTTTGAACGGTTTGAGCGGTGCCACCACGACGTCACGCATGACGTCGCGCCTCCACTTGACACCGGCAGCAGTGGCGCATGACACCCAGCTATGAATCTGCTGCAGAGATCCGAGCTGCTCGAGCTAGCAGATAGTGCACGCTTGTGTTTCAAGGCTCTTACAAGCAGCTGCAAAAGCTGCGGCTAAGAAGCCTTCTGGCACTGCTCGCCCAAGGCCGAAAGCAGAAGCCAAGGCTTGGGCCACAGCCTTTAAAGCTTCAGATGACGTTAGGGTGCAAGATCCCGGGTTCGATCAGGGCACGCTCTCTGGGCCCGTGCGTTTTGGCTGTGCAGGCTTGTAGAGCTTTTTGTGTTTGGTTGGTTGCCTTTTCCAGCCGCTGGCAAGCAGAGGTTTGCTGCAATTGCGGCGCAGAAGCGCTTCATACTGAGGACTGGATGCACAAGGGAGAATCAGAGGGAAGAAGAGCTGCAGCGACGGCCGATAATCCGCGTCCCATGCGCTCCGCCCCAGAAACTGGAAAAGATTGGCCCGATCCTGCGTGAAGTCTGGCACGCTCTGGCGAATCCTGTTGTAGTTAACTGCGTACCGAAAGGCTTTGCTGCTGCGCAACAAGAAACACACGCGCTATACGTTCACGTGCGCGAGTTGCGCAACGTGCCTGTGCTGCGACGCGCGAAGGCACAGTGGCAAGCAGATTGCGCCGCCAATGCAGCCACAAAAGCAGCTGCGCAAGCTGCGGCTAAGAAGCCTTCTCGCAATGCTTGCCGGAGGCCAAAAGCAGGAGCAAGGCTTGGGCCAGAGCTGATGAAGTCGCGGCAATAAGGAGATCAACTAGACAGGGAATGGGAGGACGTAACTGACTATATCGACTTCTTCTTCGTGGCGGGGCGCGTCGCCATAGATACGCACAAGTTTTTCCTCTCCAGGGTGCTGGCCTTGTCGTGGCGGAGAGGCTGACGGCTGAGTAACTGGTCGCGCGGCCGGTGAAACCAAGCAAGCACTGAAGCCAAGAAGACCGATTGCGGCTTGCGAGAGCGGACGTTAACGGTTGTATGCTGGGAAATCAGCGGGCAAATTCCACGTAATGAAGGTCACCACCAATCTACCAAACTGACTAACTATGACAGTTGCTCTGCAAAACTGTTCCACCTATGGGTGCGGGTGGCGGGTGGGCTTGAACCAGTGTTTGGCGATATTGGGGCGCGCGCTCTGCCAACTGAACTATTTGCTGAGTGCAACATAGTCGCATCGAGACCATCGCGAACGTATCATGCACTACCCTAACCTTATGAAAAAATACTTTACTTCGAGTGATCCCCACCGTGACATTTCAAAACGGCCACGTTAACATCCTTCGTTGTGTATTTCAGCCCATAGCACAAGTGCTTCAGCGCCAAGTCTTACTGATTTGTCCGGAGCGAATGCTTTCATCAGGAGACCTGTGCCAAACGAAAAATACAACTCAGATCATTTCAGTAGTGCTCGTACTGGGCGGCCCAAACCTGGGAAACTTCCGGGGCCCGAGCAGTAGTAGTAGTAGTAGTAGTAGTAGTAGTAGTAGTACTAGTACTACTACTACTACTACTACTACTACTACTACTACTACTACTACTACTACTACTGCGGTAGTAGTAGCCATAGTAGCGCACAGTTCGGGGGCCGGACCTTCGGGGCCCGAACCTTGGAAATTTCCGGGGCCCTAGTAGGAGTAGTAGTGGATAGTAGTGGTACTAGTAGTAGTGGTACTAGTAGTAGTAGTAGTAGTCGTAGTAGTAGTAGTAGTGGTGGTGGTGGTGTTGGTGGTAGTAGTTGTGGTAGTAGTTGTGGTAGTAGTGGTACTGGTACTGGTACTGGTACTGGTACTGGTACTGGTAGTGGTAGTGGTAGTAGTAGTAGTAGTAGTAGTAGTAGTAGTGGTAGTGGTAGTGGTAGTGGTGGTGGTAGTGGTGGTGGTAGTGGTGGTGGTAGTGGTGGTGGTAGTAGTAGTAGTACTGCGGTATAGCAGCGCACAGTTCGGGACCCGACCTTCGGGGCCCGAACCTTGGAAACTACCGGGGTCCTAGTAAGAGTAGTAGTGGTACTAGTAGTAGTGGTAGTAGTAGTAGTAGTAGTGGAAGTGGTTGCGTTTGTGATTGTGTTTGTGGTTCTGTGTTTGTGGTTGCGTGTTTGTGATTGTGTTTGTGGTTGTGTGTTTGTGGTTGCATTTGTGATTTTGTTTGTGGTTGTGCTTGTGGTTGCGTGTTTGTGGCTGTGGTTGTGTTTGTGGCTGTGTGCTTGTGATTGCCTGTTTGTGATTGTGGTTGTGTTTGTGGTTGTATGCTTGTGATTGCGTGTTTGTGATTGTGGCTGTGGTTGTGTTTGTGGTTGTGTGTGTTTGTAGTTGTGTGTTTGTGGTTGTGTGTTTGTGATTGTGTGTTTGTGGTTGTGTGTTTGTCTTTGTGTTTGTGATTATGTGTGGTTGTGTGTTTGTGGTTGCGTTTGTGATTTGTGCTTGTGGTTGCGTCTTTGTCGTGTTTGTGGTTGTGTGCTTGTCATTGCGTGTTTGTGATCGTGGTTGTGTGTTTGTGGTTGTGTTTGTGGTTGTGTGTTTGCGATGGCATGTTTGCGGTTGTGTGTTTGTGGTTGTGTCTTGCGACTGTGTTGTGTGGGTGTGTTGTGGTTGTGTTTGTGGTTGTGCGCTTGTGATTACGTGTTTGTGGTTGTGTGTTTGTGGTTGTGGGTTTGTCAGTCTTTGTCGTGTTTGTGGTTGTGTGCTTGTCATTGCGTGTTTGTGATTGTCTTTGTGTGTTTGTGGTTGTGTGTTTGCGGTTGTGTGTTTGTGGTTGTGTGTTTGTGTTTGTGTGTTTGTGGTTGTGTTTGTGGTTGTGTGTTTGTGGTTGTATGTTTGTGGCTCTGTGTTTGTGATTGTGTGTTTGTCGTTGTGTGTTTGCGGTTGTGTGTTTGTGGTTGTGGTTGTGGTGCTGTGCTTGTCGTTGTGTGTCATACGTGTTAGTGTTTGTGATTGTGGTTGTGTGTTTGTGGTTGTGTTTGTGGTTGTGCGTTTGTGGTTGTGTGCTTGTGGTTGTGTTTGTGGTTCTGTGCTTGTCATACAGTCATACGTGTTTGTGTTTGTGATTGTGGTTGTTTTTGTGGTTATGTGTTGGTGGTTGTGTGTTTGTGGTTGTGTGTTTGCGGTTGTGTTTGTGGTTCTGTGCTTGTCATACGTGTTTGTGATTGTGGTTGTGTGTTTGTGGTTGTGTTTGTGGTTGTGTGTGTGGTTGTGTGTTTGTGGTTATGTGTTTGTGATTTTGTGTTTGTGGTTGTGTTTGCGGTTATGTTATGTCTTTGTAGTTGTGGTTGTGGTTGTGTGCTGTGGGTGAGGTCCGGCGATTGTTTGTGATTGTGTGTTTCTGGTTGTGTTTGTAGTTGTGTGTTTGCGTTTATGTGTTTGTGGTTGTGTGTTTGTGGTTGTGTGTTTGCGTTTATGTGTTTGTGGTTGTGTGTTTGTGGTTATGTGTTTGTGATTGTGTGCTGTGGTTGTGTGCTGTGGTTGAGGTCCGGCAGGGAACACTGGGCGCGGATGGTCGTGGTTGAGGTCCGGCAGAGAACACTGGGCGTGGATGGTCGTGGTTGAGGTCCGGCAGGGAACACTGGGCGTGGATGGGCGTTGTTGAGGTCTGGCAGGGAACACTTGGCGTGGATGGGCGTTGTTGAGGTCCGGCAGGGAACACTGGGCGTGGATGGTCGTGGTTGAGGTCCAGCAGGGAACATTGGGCGCGGATGGTCGTGGTTGAGGTCGGGCAGGGAACACTGGACGTGGATGGTCGTGGTTGAGGTCTGGCAGGGAACTGGTCGTGGTTGAGGTCCGGCGGAGGAGGCGGAGGAGGAGAAGGAGAAGAAGGAGATGGGGCCGACATAAAATCTAACAACCCTCACCTGACAGGTGGGGAACTATTGCAATCTCTATTGCTTTCAAAAATTTTCGTTTTTAGGAAAAATAGGAAACAAAAAGGACCCAAAGGACTGAAAACAAGAACAAACATGAACTATGAAAAAGTAGGGTTGAATGTCCAGATTTCTTGGAAGGCTGGTGGCTCATTCCGACTAGAGGCATGAACTGACATGTGTGAATGAAACTACTAGCAATGCTGGAAACGATTACTCGGAATTGATGGTTTTCAAAAAGCAAATGAAAGGAACTGATCATTTTTAGAGGAAACATGAAAGGATTAATCATTTTCAAAAAGAAACATGAACAGAATTGATCATTTTTAACAGGCAAAATAGAAGAAATTGATCGATTTTACAAGGAAACTGAAAGGAATTAATCAATTTAAAGGAACTCCAGTACTGATCCCCAGTACTCCAGTACTGATCCGCAAGGTACTGACCCCCAGTACTCCAGTACTGATCCCAGTACACCAGTACTGATCCCAGTACTCCAGTCCTATTGCCAGGTACTGATCCCCAGTAGTCCTATTTTTCCTATTTTTTCTATTTAGAAAAATTCACATATTTGTTTTTAGTATGTTTTTATTTTTACTATTTTTATGTGTTTCCTATTGTTTTTAGATTTTTCCTTTCAGAAATAGGAAAATAGGAAATAAATAAAACAAATAGGAATTGACACTAGGAAAAAATAGGACAAAAATAGGCCCATGTTTCCAAATAGGAAAAATAGGAAAGCTAGGACTTCTGGGGATCAGTACTGGAGTACTGGGGACCAGTACCTGGAGATCGGCACTGGAGCCAGGGCCAGCACCGGAGCAGCGGGGACCAGCACCTGGGGACCAGCACTGGAGTGGTGGGGATCAGTAGTGAGTGGAGTACTGGGGATCAGTAATTGGGGACCAGTACTGGAGTACTGGGGATCGGTAGTAACGGTAGAGCATTAAGGTCAAATTTTTTAGGGTGTAAAACCTGTGACAATTTTCCTTTTCTTTTGTCGTTGCCTTCCATTTCTGGCACCCTTGCTCATTCTATATTCGATTCTGTCCTAGATTCCTGTCCTTCATTCCTGTTTTTTTTTCCCATTTTCTTGAAGCCTCTATTCCAGTCCTTTGCTCTTCGTATCCTTTTCATCTTCTATTCCTAGAGTAGTGTCGTTCTTTTCCTGTTTTTCCTCTATTCCTTTCCTATTTCTAAATCCAACTCTATTTTTTCTAATTTTGGTTC
Organism: Durusdinium trenchii; assembly: GCA_963970005.1. NCBI lineage: Eukaryota > Dinophyceae > Suessiales > Symbiodiniaceae > Durusdinium > Durusdinium trenchii. The sequence goes on along the minus strand of CAXAMN010026761.1, from coordinate 216,215 downwards.
CTATGTTTTCTATTTACTTCCTATTTTCCCTAAAATAACAATTTAGGATTTAATAGACATTGCAGGCAGCTTTTTGTCATAGCCCTAACCTTTGAATAACGACAGTGTTTGAAAGCACACATTGCCCCACCTGTATAAACACGTCAAACCAGCCTGTAACCTATAGCCTACAGACCAAACCACACGTTGGGCAAGCCCCCCGAAGCAAGTCTGTCCGGCTCGCGTGGCTTTCTGCGGCTCGTCCAGGTCCATTCACAGCGGGGGCTTCTCCGCGACGGAGCGAGCCGATGGGCGCCGCGGGGAGCGATGGACGCGACACGCGACACGGGGACGAAGGGCACCGCGGACGAAGGCGACGGAGCTTTAAACACGAGGGCGCAGAAGAGAAGGAAAGACCAATATGTTTTATTGAGTCACTGTTAAAATGTTCTCTTGAAAACCAGGTGTCATGGGATAGCTAATTCAGGTCAGCTTTATACATCTGTAAAAAGATCAAGGCCGCCATTTTGTAGAGAAAATCAGTGGGTGTCTCAGCATGTTTTGTCCTGGCAAGCCTATACATTGAGTGCACGTGGAAAAGAGATCTAAGGGTGACTCCAATGATTTTGTAGATGCCAAGAATGTATGTGAATGTATAGTAACTGAGATTTGTATATAGTAGTTCTTTTGATATCCACAAAGACCACTTTTGTACCAACACTGAAATCCTGATTTGTAGAAACGCTTTGATTTCTACGTTGCAACCAATTTTGGCTGACTGGTTTTGTAGAACATATAAGCATTTTGTTTCATGTTCTTCCCACAATCCACCTGATCCATTTTGTAGAGAGGATCTCTTGAACTTGAACCTGTCAAGATACATAATTAATTCTGGACTTTCTGGGTACGTTGACAACTGATTTTGTAGCATGTTGGTGTTCATTACATTCTCCAAAGTGGGTTTGTGGAAAAAAAATGTAGAGACAATGTGGGCCAACCATGCCATGTTGTAGTAAAAATGCAGGTCCTTCCAATTGTCTAGAGACAATTTTCTACAAAAGACACTACCACCATGACAATGCCGATTTCAACGTGGACTATAGTTACAATAAAAACATGCACATGACTTGGACCCGATTGATGGTTTTGGGATGTTTCCCTTCTTCCAGGGGCCGAACTGGGAGGTTTTCGTTTTTTGATACACACCCATGTTCTGAAATGTTTTAAGGCAATCACACTCGATCATTCATGCGGCAACGACAATTGTGTAGTTGTAGTTGTACGAAATTGTTTGGCATATGAAACACGGTAGACCATCCAAGGGACGACAATTTTTGCACACATGACTGGTTTCCCGCAGCTAGCCCTTCAATTGATCTTTTGGGGGTATATGAACCAGGGCGAGACGCCCTTTGATCTAATCCTCACTCAAACCTCATTGGAACCTTTCAGTTGTTCTTACCAGACATTTCACAAGTAGCAGTTCCTGCAACTCCAAACATTTGCACTAGTTGTTACTCAGAAATACTCAGAAACATCGTTGAGAGCTTCCATCTCTCCTCCCCCCCCGGATACCCCCGGAACCAGCTTGTCCCAACATGGCTGAGGTGCAACTGGATGCCAGGCCAACCTCTGCCGGACATGGGCGGACATATGGGTGTGTGGCACGGACACTTAGCTAGGCGCAACTTGAAGACACTGCCACGGCCTGAGAAAAACAATGTGTTCGACATTTTGATGTAGGCGGTCCCCAGGAGGGTCCAGGATACCGAACCTGAGGTACGGTGATTTCGTGGGTTCCTGGGGTTGGGGTATCTCTCAATTAGCTTTGCAACGTGTCTTCTCAGAACAAAGCAGATGGAATTCTTCTGTGGTTCACCCAGTTTGTTCATGTCGGTTCAATTTCTTGGCTTTCCTATGCTGTCCATCGTTGCATCAGGGTGGTATCCATCTCAACCATCTCGATCCTCAGTGTCTCGCCAAGTTGGACCTCATCGTCTCACCAAGACTCTCCGTGAAACACGCCCCACCGGTCTCTCTGAGACCCGAATGCTTCCCGCTGGGCCAAGACTTCTCAGTTCGCATTCGGGCCAAGATTCTTCCTGTTCACCGCAGTTTTTTCTTGATCCATCATGATCTATGTTTTTCGATCCGAAAAACGCACCCTGCAGCTTGGAACGTGGGGCCCCAGTCCTACCATGTCCTACCTAGATCCTGCGAATTTACAGTGTTTTGGCCGGTTCTATAGACGTAAAGGCATCAATTCCGCATAGCAGCATAGTCGTACCTTTGGCTTCGAGTCAGGTCCCAATTTTCTCAGGTACGACCGAAGGTCCGACACCTCCTTGGGCGAAGAACGAGGGCAACCACCTCATTTGTCCCAGGTGGTCCACGGCCAGATCGCCAAGAATTCCCGGGCACGAGCCATTGGCTCAAAAAAGCAAACCCATGCAATTTGTAAAAGCAATCCAGTCGAATCACATCTAGACTAATCTAGACCCGCATGAGTTTGCAGACACACAGTCGCTGAGACAAAAAAGGTCCGTGAGCAGATGAGAACAGTAATGATGAATTAGAGATTATGATCAAGCACATAAATACCTGCAACCTGGAAACCCAAGCAACCAGAAGGACATGGATGTTTCCACAGACCATTTGTGAAACATTGCCATACTCCCTGAGACATCCCACGATGGTCGGACCTCGCCCGTGTTGGAAAGCATGTTCGAGAGATGTCATCAGGTGGGCATCCCCAAGATCAAAGGTATGATTGTCGAAATCACAACGGAAAAAAGACGAAACAGCTCATCAGCTAATGTTGACGTAGATCAACCGCCCCCTTCCAGGTCAATGAGGTCAACTAGGATAGAGATTGGAGGTATTGGAGACTAGATCCCCCAAATAAAGGTGATGACCTGATGATGGGTATTGATGGATGATGGTTGATGGGATTCTGTGCGAACCATGGGGCCTGTGTATGGGGTACCCTTTGTCAGCTTGAAAACTTTAAGATGTTAATGGAGTTTAATAAGGGACAATTAAACAAATGTTGCTAGAGAGTTTTTAGGGATTATGGAACAAAGCTTGCTTGATAGAACATTGGCAGCTTAGATTGCAGCTTCAGACAATATACTAATGAACTATATATTTCCTTTCTGGGGCAGATGGGCTTGATTCGAGATGGGCTGGATTAATGGGAGTTTACTTAATCCTATTGCCAACAGTAGTGTAACCGAATAAGAATAGGTAAAATAGCAAGAAAAAGAGTTCAATGAACGTGATAACTGATATTATAGTATAAACATGTGCTCCTTTCCGTCATGTTTTTCTCTGATCCGACGTCTCGGACGTCTCGTCCATGAACCCTGAAAGCCTCGCAGCCTCAAAACCATCCTTTTGGTGATTTGGGTTTTGGCAGTTTGATTTTTTGCTCGATTGCTTCGACAACTCGACACGTGGCTGCTCTGAAGACCAGGTGTGTGGTGTTGCTCGTGGCAATGCTGAACATGCAGGGCCAAGCTTGGGCGGGTCCAAGGCAGGAGATGTTGTTTGGTTGTTTCTCTTCGGTTAAATGATTACCAGCTACCCCCGACCCCCTCATTATAGAGTATTATAGTAGATGCATGGATACTTTGTAGTTTGTCCTGGAGTCCTTGGTCCGTACATGCTAGACATACCGCTGCATACTACTGGGATGCGTTTCTCCGCACCAAACAGCAGCACTTGATGTCGGTCCACATTGTGTATGCGTTCCTTTTCACTCTGGCGTGCAACTACAGGGTATACCTGGAAATGTTTCTACCGTCCCAACCACTTCCTATATGTTTTCAGGATCTCAACCATTGTTGGAACCATGCACTGTTTTCTGCTTGGGAGCTGGGGAAACCCAGAGATGACGTACCAGCTGCTTCCCACAATTCATCTGGACAACCCAGCCCACTACTCAATCAGTCTCCAGACATAGGACACCCATTGGAAAGGTATGATTTTAACTGCTTGGAACCATTTGTTTTTGCTTGGGAGCTGGGGAAGATCACATACGACTCATATGCTTTTTCAAGAATCGATGGCTTTCGGCAGTTGCAGCTTGTTGCTTCGTTTCTCTTGGGAGTCCGCCGAGTCGGGCAAAGAAGGTGCTTGGATTAGACCTGGGGTGGGTGCCAGGTCTTGAACTAGAAACTAGAAACGATATTGAGTGCGAGATTGTATTTCCCGGATTTTCCAGGTGTAGATTTCTGAACAGTTATAATTATCATGGTATATCTTTTTGGAGCCACCTTCGATCTGGGGGCTTTCACCTGTGCAGGTCTGCGTTGGGACGGAGAAGCTTCTTCCTGGCGACCGCGACCCTTCCTTTGGGCCAACTCATGGACGCTCGCGCCGAAGGCCCCATCGACGCTTGGTGGCTGTGACACCGGATTCACCGGAGACAGAGCATCGCATGAGTCAGTCGTTGAGACGCACAATGGCAGTGCATGGCGACAGTACCAGGAGTGTTGCAGTACCCGGACCAAACGCAGCCGCCCTGCAGAAACGAGACGGCTGGGTGTTTTCAGCTTGGTTTCGCCCGGCTCTACATCCCCGACTCGGGATATCTCGGGATAGATCTGGCGAACCAACCCACATTGGCAAGTTACGGTATCTACCTGGGCCCTCCATTGGTACCGGTTTTTACCTCCCACAGACCTTAACCTCTAAGAGGCTATTTATAGACACCTATTGGATGGTCTTGGGTTTGTATAGCAGTTGGTTTGGTTCCATGAGCCTTTGGGACAGCGCGTTCACTTGTCCGTGCACGACGTAGACTTGGGCAGCAAACAATACTGCAGACCAGTGGTCATGTCGCATAGCACTGCAGACCGAAGAACCGAAGAACCGCGTGAGTCCGGAGCGAGGATTTGTATTCATTGGTCTTGAGGAAAAAGACGAAGCATCTTTGGCTGCACCTGCGATGGCGGACGTACACGGCATGACGCGGCCACCCACTGACGTCTCCAGTTCTGAGGCAGGTTTGGGGTTTCCGCAGCCCCAGGGGACGCAGGACGTAGGGCGCTAAAGACCTGAAGGATCCTGAAGCACCCCGTTTTCTGCGGACTACGTCCTTGGGCCCTGAAGAATGCCTGTTTTTCCACGGTTTTTGGCGCTAAGGTGCCTTCCAACCATAGTTCTGGGCTACCGCGAGTTGAAGGAAGCAGGACAGGCCACCTGGGCATTTTCCGGAACCACTCTCCACCCTACTTGTTTGTCCAAAGGTCGACTTATATATTACACGGAACAATGCAACAATGTATACTGAGTCTGCGATATGCGAGTTTAGCATCAGGCTTAGTCTAGTAGGAGCAACTCACAAAATCCATCGCAGTGCAGTGAAGAAAGAACTTCAGCACGAAGATAGCTCACTATTCATATAAAGACACCCACTACTTCACTGTTCTCATGGCTTTGGACTACTACCAACACTGCGCACCCGCACTTAGCAGCCTGTTTTCAGCCTACACCAATTACCACAGAGTTGCTAACTGCTAACACATGCTCGAGAAGATCATGTGTTCGTCCGGAATCCACATGGAAAGAAAGTCGTTCGCCGATTTTTGCAAAAGGAAGTTGGTTTTCTCAGCAATTACTTGCAACATAAAGTGGATTTTCCAAGCAATTCACGGACTCCACGACGTGTTCCCAGAAAACCTGTGTACCTGTATGTACCATTTATATATACTGTTTGCCTATATTTGCCATCCGTTCGACCATGAAAAAATAGGTTTGTAGTGTAAACTCCTGAGTAGAACAGCTGGTTGTTCCATTAGGAAAACAACTACATTAAATCAAGGGTGGTTGGAATCCTACAAGCTACAGGGTATATTCTTTCCCTTGGATTCAGATCGCCCAGACCATCCAAGGCCGCAAATCCGGTGGCCTACAGGTCTTCGGGTGGTTTTCGGGGTGATGAAAGATGGTGAATGTAGATCCTACATTGACTTGATCATGGATCGTCTGGATTTGGACATGATGTGGATTCTACTTTGAGCCCTGTACATTTCTGTACCATTTTTGTTGGCTTTTGTCCCCACTAAGTTGTTTGAGTCGTATTCTGCACTGCAATTGGGCTACCGTAGCAACAACCACTCAGGCCCAGATGCACGGTTTGCCAAAAAGAGTGGTCTTGTTAGGAGAGGTGACCGATGATTTCATCGAGAACCGGCTCACCAAGATGGTGAAGATGATGCGAGAGTTCGGCGCCTGGGATGTGTATGGGGTTCTTGGCGCCGATTCCGCTCGTGTACACATGGGTGTGGTGCATGCTATAATAGAGGGTGTCCATGAACGAGCGAAAAAAGGCTCCAAAAACACCATCCCACAAAAGGGGGTAGAAGACTACTGACTACTGTAGCACTTCCAATAGCTGCCATGTTTGGAGACCTATATGAAGTATAGTAGTGGTCCCAGATGGTCCATTGCTAACCCATTGGAAGCAGCTGGAATACGGTATGACAGTTCTCCCTCTAGGCCTCTGAATGCCTTTGAGGCTCGATGAGAGGTGAAAAAGGTGGCAACGTTCCCAGAAGTCCCTTGCAGTTTATGGTGGTCCCCAGATAGAGAGTGCGGAGAGTGGCACGGTTTCCAATACACTACTGGTGGGGATCTAAGAACTTCGATTTATTTGGGGGTCTATCGGTCTATATACAAGAGTACGTACGCTTGATGACTTGATGACGGCATGAGCAAGTTTGTTGTCTTTTTAGAGAACAGTAGGCCAGGCATGCCGTCAGCTATTGCTCAGCTTTTGCTATATGGCTTTGAAAGCATCTACAACCCAGATTTGTTACAGTTCTGACCATGCTTCCATTCCCAGACAATCCATGGGACTGGACTATTTGCCTATACATTTAGATGTGGCTGAGATGTTTTCATGGTAAAAATGAAGGAACATATGCCAGTCTTGTGGATTCTTGGGGATTGGCGGTGTTTCATCCTTTCTTCCACTGGGAAGGTGATGCAAATCGCGTTACTCCTGAGTATGCGGATGATGTGGTGGCGAAACTCAAGAAGGCCAGGAGTCGATGCCACGAGCCACCATTTATAGACCACAGTGACTATCCAAACTGGTGCTTGGGGATTGTGTTTGTGGTTTTCAGTCTCTATTTCATTGAAGCAGAAAACCAAAGCAGTGTGTGTGAACCCGATGCATTGCTGCTGCGGCAGGAAGCCAATACCTTTAAAGCCTATGCAAAGGACAAGAACTACAAAAAGGCCATGAAAACGCTTGAGAAGTATCGGCTCTTTGGCGTGGAGGGACCAATCACCAGCTCCCCCAGCTCCAATGTTGCTGATGAAGTACCCACAGGTAAATCCCCCCCAGAGGCTTGGAGTGTTTGGGTATCAAGGGGGTGGGGGGCAACGACCTATGAGTTCCAACGACCTTGGATCCACGATCCAATCGGTGTTTGAGTCGTGGACCCGACATCAAAAGGTGCCTAGCCTGGCTACAGGTGTTTGACAGGGCGTCTGACATATCACCCTGTCAGATGATATCACCCTGTCATACGGTACATGAGGGAATGCATTTAAAATCCCTTTCTTTATACACAAAGGCTCAGAGTTCGGACCCTCAGTTCGCATGCCAGGGTGCTTTTGGACCCTTCGGGTCGCCAGGTCCGGAGTCGACCCGGGTCCGAGGAGTCCCATGACGGTGCGTCCGGTACGGTCGGGTACGGTCCCGGTGTCCGGTCGTCCGGTCGTGGCCACATCACCACCGAGGCAGGATATTCCTTTCGGCCTCTCAGCACAAGCGGCAGCGTTCAGGTTCCAACCGGCCTTGGCAGCGTTCCACTGATAGCGGTTCGTAGGTGATGGGTTTCAGCTGTTGTTGGCTCGCAAGCAGTATTTCCAAAGACAGTCTTTAGCCGGGGTTTCTCTCGTGGATGCCTGGAATACACGACTGGGCCTGGGTCTGATTTTCTGTTTAAGCCAAAAGCCTGCCTTCTTTTAAGGTCCACTGATTTGTTGACATTCACTCGGACCCGAGGTGTGGGCGTTTTTGAATGGGACGATGACATTGGTCAAGGTCAATTGACCCCAACATGATGGACGGAGCGACGGAGCGCGGCGCTCCGCGGATTCTGCGGCACAAGGCTGCAGACAGTGTTTGGTGAGTCTCCTCATCATGTGCTAGACCCCTAGACTCAGACATGGGTGGCACTGCTTCACCCTCTTGTCTATCAGAGTGTCTTGCAGCAACAAAAAGGATGTGGCTGCTGGAGAGACCTGCAAACAAGTTTAATTTCGGGCATGGCTCGGCATGACCACTGCTGGATCTGCAGAGTCATCGGACATTTCAAGCATGTTGACAACATTGCCATGAAACTTTAGCAGTTTTCTTGCTTCATTGATCTAGAGTCTATAGCGACCAATTCTTGGAATCTGATTGTTTCCTGGGTCTCTGAACAACCCCCAGGCAGACGGCGGCTATAGCTCTTCAGCTCAATCACTCACCTTCAATGAACCTCATCGCAGGTTCGACGCAGCCTCCGGGACCTATTGGGGCCAATGGGTGCGCCAGCCCAGTGAGAGGACGGTGGACCTCGCAGCTCGGAGGACCTCCAGAACCCCTTCGAATCCGGACGTCCGGGCCCAAAGCTCCAATGCCAGACTCATGGGACCATGGGACAAAAATATTTACCAGGTCACATCATTTGTGCTTGAAACCGGGGGTCTTGTCACAGCTCGGAAGGTCGCGACATAAGCTCGGAAGAGCGCTTGTTCTGCAGAGCGGCAGCCTAGAACTCCCTAGACTCTAGACACAGCTTGGAACCCTAAGCCTATAGCCAGATAGCTTGTGGCACCAACCACTTGGCACCACACTCCCTGAAAGAATCATGGAAGTCAAAGGCAAGGCCCCTTGGAAAACCCTTTTCCTGCACGAACAGGTGGTTTTTCCACTTACATGATTTTCTGGGAGTATACCTAGGCTGAAGAATTCTTGGACCAGCCTTTGGATGTGCTGGTGCGGACGCCCAGTTCTTGAGAAAGGACAGTATACGCAAAGCAAAGCAAGCGGAAGGACCTGACTGGTGTGTTTTTTTCATTGTTTTTCCTCATAAGCTACCAGGGGCCTATAGAGTTTTTCACGTAGCTTCTGACGTCAGGCTGGACCATCCTTTTGGAACCTTCCTGAGGATGTATGTTCCATTCAATTACCACCCCAAGATGGTTGTTGGGACATACAATTTAGTTTTTCCCAAAGGCTTATTTGGACCCTGATAGCTATAGGGTTTTGACCATCACATCAACACCAAATCACCATCCAGCCGGCCAGCTGATAGCTATAGGGTCGCCTCTTGGAAGGGTATCGACCGAAGAATCAAGGATTTGCCATGGATTTCCCATACCCAGACACTCCATGAACACCCCACCTTAAAACAGTTTTTTGAGGGTTGCATGGGGCGGCAGCAGTCTGGGGTGTTTGGGAGTTTCTAAGTCCGGAGAAGCCAGCACATCCGAGCTTGCTCGGAGGGTCCTGGAACCGATTTGAGATTAAAGCCATGGCAATGGCGGTGTTTTCATGGTGGGTCAAGAACATATTTATATACAGTATCTTCCTAGCACTCGAATTTTGCTGTGCCCTGTCAGACCTATAAGTTTGGAGAATTATTGTGGGGTTGTCCAGCCAGGTGACCCGTAAGACGCTGGTTCGTTTGCCCAAAAGGATCCCACCAAGGGCCGGGCCGCGTCACCCGATCCTCCCATCGCGGCCGAGGTCTTTTCGATGAGCCGATGCGATGCCCATTTCAAGTCGCTGGTGTGTGGGAGGAAGAGCCAAGAGGTGCCGCGACTTCGCCGACGGTGTGACCCATGTGAAAGGCCTGTGCTCACCTTAAGCCCGGTTGGATGAAAGCTCGTGTTCTTTCAGAGGTTTTACATTCTTGGGTGGTGCATGTGATGCATGAATTCACCAACTCGGGGCCGTTCTTCGCAGCGGGCCCAACCGAAAAAGCCCATGGCTTCCTGTGTACCGCAGGTCTTCTCGGAGCTCTTCGGCCTGGCGGGAGGCATGCAAGGGGAGAAGATGCTGCTGAGGCGCCATATGGAATCACCTGGGCAGTACGCCACGCAAAAAGCCCTTCAGCGTCAGCAGCCGAAGCATCAACCTCGTGTTCCTGGTTTTGCTATGTTTTGCTTATAATGTTAAGGTTATATGGTTTATTTTCCCCTTGGATTTCTCCCCATGTTTTGTTGCGGCATGTTGAAACTCCCAATCCCCGCGACAGCCGATCAGATTTAGAGTATATGCCTGTAATATCCGGCTTGATCAGACTCTTAGTGCCTACCAACTTGCAATTCCAGCTTCAGAAGGTCGGGAAGGACCTTTCAAACCATGTTCTCAACTTCACACTGTAGGAGGCATCCCTTCCCATGCCCTGAAGGTCCTTGGACAACAGAGCACTGACTTTGGAGATCGCATGTTTGTTGTGAACCCTAACGCTCCAACCGGCCAGATCAGAAGGTGATTAGACCCCCCCTGGCACCCACCTGAACCAGGAACCCCTCCGGGGAAGGATCCCTCGGACACGTAGAACACAGAAAGGAGCCGTCGTCGTGTCGGTCCAGACTGATTCGACGGTCCAGACTGACTGCCCCCTCTTCGGTTCGGGCCTTCTGTCTCCGGTCCTCTTCAGCCTCCTCTCGCGTTCGGAACTTTGGAGGTGCTTCTACCTCACCAAGCCACGAGAAGCTTCAGATCTTTTCATGTGACCGGGGGAAGGGACATAGGACGTGTGGCAACACGGAGACGTCACTAAGAGCTGAGCATCCCAGCACGGGAGAACGGGAGCAGAGAATCTGCGGTCCTGCGGCTTTCCGGTGTCTTCAAAAGAATTCAAATATATCTTGTTCCAAACCACATGTACAAAAGAACTGGGTGTCTCAGTGAGTCTTGTCACACTATAGATTCATCTAGATTCTAGATATCACATGATATCACTGAGTGTACTTCGTTGACGCGTGAGAAGCCCTATCAGGGACCCTCCTGGGCCACCCAACAAAAGTTGAGGATTAGATTCTCTGCATCGGCTTCGAGCCTCGAAGATCATGACACAGGCCAGCCCCAAAGTGTTGCCTGGCTTTGCAGCAAACGGCCTGGTTTGGTTGGTACTTCTCCGCATGCGCCCGGCTCTTTTAATTTGTGGGTTCAAAATGGCCCATGCCATGGCGTGTGGGAAGTGGCATCCACTTTGGGGGGAAGTCTGCATGCAGTTCATGCCCTTAACTACCCCACCAAATCCAGTCTGTATAGTCCCGTTGATGGGGGAACATCATCTTCCAAAGCCCTTGGAGGGATTTGCTTTGGAGACTATATCACAAGGAAAAACATCGGACATAATACATACTATATGTCTATATGTATAGAGATGCTTTCATCATATGTGAGACATTTGTTGATTATTACGAAAGCCAGCCTTCGTAGAAGGCGCCAGCTGAGTTGTGCTTGGCGAACGAAGTGAGTGGGGGGGGGTGGCCCGCAAAAGGTACACGTAAACTCGGCACATGCTGGGGGAGGAGGGTGGACGGATGGAAGGTTTTTTGAGGTGATTTTTGAGGGGTGGTGATGCAAGAAATGCAATTTGCATCATTTGCATCATCTGAAGGGTAAGGTGTAGTTGGCACCTTGCCAGGTATACATACCCAGGGTAGCTTTTGTGCAGTTACCAGGTATAGTACTTCAAGTTCCCTTTCCATCAACCGCTCGATAACCTTTAGACACGCACAGCAATCCGCAGCTTTGAAGTCTCTTGCGCGCGACACCTGGGAACAGAATTGTAGCTACCCTGGGTCCGTATAAATATATGCTATGTTGCTATGCCTCTATATAAGTTCAAAGCACGAATGAGACTTCAAAGCTGTGGCTTGCTGTGCATGTGTAAAGGTTATCGAGCGGTTGATGGAAAGGGAACTGGAAGTACTATACCTGGCAACTGAATTGTAGCTACCCTGGTATCTATACCTGGCAAGGCGCCAGCTGAGTAAGAAGGGGGGTTCGGGGGGGTGGCCTGAGAAAGCACACTCGAAAGTAGGTGGTGTGTAGGGGTGCGCGGAAGCAAGGTTTTGGAGGTGCTTTTTTGTGATTTTAAGAAATGCAATTAACTTCGGTTGGTTGCAGTGCTATACTTGGCAACTGAATTGTAGCTACCCTGAGTATACCTGGCACCTGCCTTGTAGCTGCCCTGGGTCCGCGCGCGCGCGCCTAAATCACGGGCAGCCGGGAGCCAGCAAGGCGCGCGCGCGCGCGGACCCAGGGTAGGGAAATTGAAGTGGGACACCTGGCAAAAGAATTGTAGCTACCTTGGTCCGTATAGATGCTATGTTGATGTACCTCTTACATACCTATATAAGTTCAATGCACGAATGAGACTTCAAAGCTGTGGCTTGCTGTGCATGTGTAAAGGTTATCGAGCGGTTGACGGAAAGGGAACTGGAAGTACTATACCTGGTAACTGAATTGTAGTTAGCCTGGGTATCTATACCTGCGCCAGCTGAGAAAGAAGGGGGGTTCGGTGGGGTGCCCTGAGAAAGCACACTCGAAAGTAAAAACGCTGGCTTTCGTTTTGCAGCTTCTCAGGTTGTCTATGTATAGTACTGCTAGGACCTATGTCCAAAAATGATCCAAGAAAGACTGCAAACTCAGTTTACACAAACAACCATAAACAGACTTATCTGGCTGCGCGCACATCGGCCATGTGTCTGGCTGGGATCATCACCTTTTCCAGTGCCATTTTTTTGGTGCACCCGGAGCTGTGGTGACCCAGGAAAAAAGCTGAGATTGATGGCCGAAAGATGAAGACTGGGCTCCCCATGAAGCTAGTGACTGACCACACACACCCAGAGCATTCCAGAGCCAACTTTGTAAGAACACACAAATTCTATTAGAACCAAAAAAGTACAATGACGCATGTCCAGGTCGGAGAATCTTGCGTGTATCACTTAAAACGTGGGGCGGGCAGCTTAGCAGTGTGCCCAGGATCCCGCAAACACACGATCCTTTTCGATCCTGTTGCATAGACTTTGGGCACGTTGGATACCTGGAGTGTCTGGGATTGGCTTGGTCGACCAGCTCGACCGCAGAACCAACGAGCCAAGCGCGCGCGCTCGCTCTCCGCGTGCTCCACCCTCAAGCAGTCGACGGCAGTCCGGTGGCGGCGACTGGGCCAACTCGCCCACCGTGCGGAGACCTGCTCGAGAGACCCGGACCGAGACTAGGGACCCAGGGGACCAGACCCGACCACCCTAGGGCTCCAGTCGTGCCAGAAGGTGGGACTGGGGTGGGTGCCAGGAGGGTCCAAACACCTTCTGAGGCCCTAGGGATAGAGAGCGCCGAACAGATCTAAGGAGTCGAACAGATGTACCGTACCTGAGGGTCGATCCCGAGAGATGAGGGGTATATACCGCTGCAGACGCAAGCGCAGCACGCTGGGTGCGCGTTGGCCGGGCCAAACAGGGCACAGCCTTCGCCCGGCCGAGGGTTTTCGTTTCGGCTTGGCCAAACGTATGAAACCAAGCCGTCGAAGCGGTGCCGTCGCAGCAAGCCGTGAAAAACAAATTGGACATCCGGAATCCGAGCGCTGGTCAACTGTGGAATCTCTTCCTTCCGTTGTTTTTGTTTGGAAATCGTCGATTCCTGTGGGCCTAACCAGAGATCCACAGACCGTCTCACGTTCGGTAGGACCCAAGACATAAAGGTGTCGAACACAGAATAATCCATAGGGAATGACAATGCATGAAAATGGCCCGCACATTCATTAAACATTCCCAGACCATCCATGTATGGAACATATAGTTATATACTAGATGGCTGTAAAGTGATACATACCAGCTGCTTCCAAACGGGTCACCTGGCTGGAGAACCCTACTTATAGGTTTCCAGACAGGACACCCATTGGAAGTACTAGGTATAACTACATGCCAGCACCACCCAAAGGGTAAACCAAAAAATAGATGGACAAGACATCTTCAGTGGAGTCTATAAACCACCCTTTGGGAGTTGCTGGTGGATCGTTTGGGATAGTTCGTCCGAATAAATTCCTCGGCCTGAGAAAACACGACCAGACACGACCTGAAAAAATCTGGGTTCTGAAAAAAAGGACTCCCAATCAAGCGGGGTTGGTTGAAACTGGGGTCCATATGTAAAGAGGTATGAATGTAATTATCTCAAACACTCCAAGGGACTTGACTGCAATATAATGATATACTCATATAAAGTATTATAAAATCATATTACATTGGGCGATTTTAGATGTAGACATACATATATTCCAGTCCCATGTGTCGTGTCTGGGAGATAAACACATATTGGATATGTTTTCTACCCTCACAAATCTCAAAAGTGTGTGTTTTTTTTTCGCCAGACACTGAGGCATTCAAAAGACCACGAGACTGCATCCCTTGGATGTTTGTTCAAGGGGATGACTGCCCAGTGCTCAGTTCCAGTGCTTTGGGTTCGTTTGGTTGACTTGCCAGCTGAAAGTGGTTCCATGCTGTTTAAAGTTGTTTTTTTGTGTCATCTGACCTTGCACAAAGAAGCCTGCTGAAGGGCAAATGGTTTGTTGGAGTTTGGTGCAGGGTTTGGAGGACTTTTGCTTATGTTCATGTTTTCACAGTTGTTCCAATCTCAACCTTTCCCTAGGGGTCCACATACCTTCTCAGAAGGTAGTTACTTGGACCCTTCTGGTGCCTACATAAAGGTGTCAGAGGGTATGTGGATCCATAGGGTTTGGGATTTAGCGGGTGCAGTGTGCAGCAGTCTTCGTATGACTTGTGGGTCTTTGTTCAGGCAGAATGCCATTTCATGTTCATTGCAGTTTGACGGACCGTTTGCTGCTGAGTTGGCCACTGTATCAATGGTATGAGGGGCCTTGGAGCGTTTTTGGCCCTTGCCACCTCCCTTGACTAGGGAATGATCAATTTGCTCCCTTGAGTCATATTGAGAAATATGTTCTGAAGTGTACTTCACTGCACTCAAACTCCCACTCAAGGTATGAGGTACCTTCGACTGCCAGTTACCCCCATCAAGAGGCCGAAGAGACACTTCGGACGAGTCAGACGTCCCAAGGTGTACCAGAAGGACGCAGGACGCTTCATTGGAGACAGTTTTGCAGTCGATACGCGCCAATCTTTGCTGCAATATAGTTTCATCAAACCATCAAAGACCAATCTGAGCTTGACTTTGCTGCCTTGGCTCATCGCTGAAGGAAACCCAAGCGTGATCCTTTTTACGTCAATAAACGCTGGCACATACCAGGCTTCAGTGGTCAAAATCGTCAATTTGCAACTGAAGTGCATCAAAAGCTGCAAGTTGCAGCACCAAAATGGCTCAAGCTGGTTCATTTGGCTGTTTAAACAAGTCTGCACAACAACAACAACAACAACAACAACAAAGTGTTATTCTTCTTCTTCTTCTTCTTCTTCTTCCCACGCGCTCGAGACGATTCGAGTTGCGCCGCCTCAGACATAGTGAATGTGTGGACTCTCGTGAGTCTAGCAGCCGTGCCATCTGCTTGCCACTCTGTGGCAATGAACTGAACTCAGGCCGTCACCGGCAGACCACCCTCCGTGAGGGTCAAAAAGTCATGCGCCGGCAATGCATCTTAGGAAAAACAAACAAAGACTTCCAAGAGGCTCGGACCAGCGCTGGTCAGGCTCTCACATGGCTCTCACCGCAAGCGGCGTCCAGCCGCATCGTCAGCCAGCGGGAAGGCAGCTGCAGGCCGCCGAGGTCCGCGCCCAGCCGCGTCGTCAGCCAGCTGGAAGGCAGCTGCAAACCCGCAAGGTCCGCCTGCATCAGTAGCAAGGGGCGCTGAGGACGGCGCAGTGTCAACTCGAGGTGGCTTCATGATGGAGCGGCGGGTGGTGGGGCAGGTTCAGTGTTGGCCCCTGGACACCGGACAGATGTATTTGATACATCTGTTTTCAAGCCCATGGGATGCCAGAAATGCTGGGCAGACCGGGGTGCATCATCGACATCATTGCCTGCACTGGTGCTCATAGCAGAGCTCAGGCGCAGATGCTCCTCAGGGTGGTCCTGTGAAAGGTCCATGGGCGCGATGCAGTCAACAGCGGAGCATCCCTTAGTGGTGTCAAGAGGCGCCAGAGGAACCAAGTCACCTCCATAGGTGGAATGCCCAATGTCAGTGGCAGTAGAGGGCAAATGCGAGCTAGGGGTAGGCTATATACAAATTGTCATCACAAACCAACCATTGGCAGTCCTGGCCCGGAAATGTCCATTCATGGACGCGCCCAGGTGCGCGACGCATGCCACCACCACGTGAGGGTGGTGTGTGACCTCCAAACCCTGCCCAGCACCTCCGTGTTCAGGTCGAGGTGGACAAAGTGAATCAGGACGCAGGCAGCATCGATGTTTCTATCTACGTACCAGCATTTGGGTCCATGAGGATACAAACACGCTGACGTCATGCCAACTCCTTTGTGCCAAGGCTGAAACAATTCAGTGAATGTGTACTTCTCTTGATCCAGCTCACATGCATGGTCCAGAGTGATCGGTTGGTGCTGGTGACCTTGATCATACAGCTCGATCCCTGCGTCAGTGCTGAATCGCCGTTCCCATGCCATGGAACTTGACGGGGAGCTCAACCACTGCAAGGATTGGTTGGTGAACTCGCAAATGTCTTGAGGTCCAAATTTCTTCAAGGCATCCCCAAACAAAGTCTCCATGCTGGAGTGCGCAGCCAAAGAGATGCTGGCTGAAGTCTCCATGTCTTTGAAAAAGCGGCCCAAGCCGAGAATCTGCTGAAGTGGATCTATAGGAGCGACGTCTCTGTTGAGTCAGATGGTGGAATTCCTAGGCAACCTTCGCTGTGTCCCGCGCTCCCTCATCCTGGCGGACAGGAGGAGCCAGACAGAGGAGTGGCAAAGGCTCTTCAGCAAGGTCGGGGAAGGCCTTGTCCTCGGTGATCACTTTCGTGGCAATTACCTGCTTCCTGATCTGCTCGTCGTTCACCTGTTCCATGAACTTGATGTAGCGTTGCTGGAGTTCCTGCAGAAGAGTTTGGATCAACCAGCTGCGAAGAGGCATCGCAGTAACTTGTGACGTCTCGTTCCACTGCCGTGCTAGGCGCAACAGGAAGGGGATGTGAAGCTCCTCGTTCTCCCCGAGCGCAAAAGATCAGAAACTGATCTTGCGTAGCAGCCGCATTCAACGAGTCCTCATGGCGGATCAGGAGTGTGGACATCAACTGCACCAGCTTCTCCATCTTGACGGTCTGGGAGGAGTTCTGTGGAGAGGCAACCCGTCTTGGATGTCGGTCCGGACCTTTGTGTCTCTTCTCCGGCTGGGTCAAGGTGGCTCTGGCATACCTAAGAATGCTTCCGTCGTCTCGTCCACGCGATCCCCGGTGCAGATCACTGAGTCCGGATGATCCATCAGAGGCAACAGGTTGGGTGAATGCCAAAGCTCCTGTCAAGTTCAGGAGGGTGCTACATTGGTGCTTCAAGAATGCCCAACATGTGGAGTCTTCTTTGTGATAGTCAGTCTGTGGCTTGAAACACAATGTGCATGGTAGCGGAGCTTTGAGTTGAGCCCAGATGTGACTAGCAAGGTATATCGACAAGGCCGGCTTTGCACACTGTTCTCCATGTTGTTGTACAAGATGCTGAAACAGATCATGTGACTGTGCAAACGTGCGAGCACAAAGAAGGCAACTCTTGCTGAGGACTTCACTTGGCTGACCCAACATCTGAGGGTTCTCCTGGAAGAGGCTGGCAACAACAACAACAACAACAACAACAACAACAACACACCCGCGCGCACGCGCGCTTTTCAAGAAGTGCATTTGGAGCAAGATGCGCTGCAGTCACTCACAGAAATGGCACCTTGAAACCCTCCCCGATCAAACTAACCATAGTGCGAACAACATACCCATAGAAGGATGGTTCCTCAAGCTTTAAACGTGAAACAAAAAGAAATCATTGCGCAACTCATTTGGGGGGGGTGTTCACCGCACTCATTATATTGCCCGCGTTGGCCATTTCCCGACATTTTGCAACTTGATGTTCGCTCATTTTGCGGATTTCCATTCTAGTACCAAAACGAACCAAACACAGTTTGAGAACACCGTTTGCTTTCGATTAACCTACCAGTCAGATTCAGGGCAATTTGGTCGTGGGCCATTGAAATTAAGAACGTTGTATTTAAATCTAATAAATCTAACATTAAAACGTTGGAAGGGGATTAGGGGATTCAAGTCGTCACTATCTCCAAAACGCCCAGAACCCGTTAAGTCCCTAACCCCCCCCACTCCATCGAGCAACGCAACAGAACTCCAATACAGTAGTTGCTACCAGCCCTATGCTCGCCGACAAAAAATGCGCGACCGTTACAAATTCCTTTATTCTGGAGCTGTGCCGTCATCCCATTGTTTGATGCTTGTTTAGCCCTATTCACTTTGGCACTAGGGATCCGGTTGCCGGAAGAAACGAGAGATTGCGCGACCGAACAAGGTACGTTTGAGTCTCGTTTTTCTGATCCAACATGGTCATTGAGGTCTATGAAGCAGCTATAATAATATAGTAGTCCCAGCTATATGGTAGTACATTCTGGGACTCCTCCAAGGTATTTCATGCAATAGGAAGGAATGTCACATAGACCATATATGGATCCATTTGTATCCCATAGGTCAATATTGAACATGGTTGAGTGAGACTAGGAAGAAAAGAAAACATATCTCAATGTTTGTTTTTGTGGTGGTTACTATTTGTTGTCATGTGTGTGTGTGATGATTTCCTTTTTAAAATTGAATAATAAGTACGTATATATATATATAATATACATATACCCCTTTGGAACTGGCCGGTGTCGTGTCTGACTTGCGAAACCCAAGGTGAAGGCAGCGCCTTCGACACCTGGGAGAACGTCAGATCTGTGCGACGACCGTGGAAAAAACCAGGGATCGGGTTTGGAACGAACGAGCCCCTCTTGGGGCAGACCATTTCATTACCCAGACTCCAACAGACTGCCCGATTCAGACTTGGGGTCGGAACCCAGACCTTCTCCCGACCTCGATAGCAGAGGTCCGGACCCTTTGGGCCGGATTCTTGGGCGGGGTTTATAGACCTAGATCTTCCAACGGCGCAACATTTCCGCATGTTAATTTATATAACTATATATATCCAACCAAAAGGCAAATGTATTAATCTTGCATCGTTGGAAGATCCATGTATATATATATATAGCCTGGGATGGTTCCAACAATGATTGTTTTAATAGTCTGAATCCCGAACAACCAGCTGTTTTACAAAGGATGTTTACACTACACATACCGCTAGGGTACATAATTATATGCTTAGACTGACCCCTGAAACCACACATTCAGTGTGTGGGCAGCCTAAGGAGTCTGAAAAACAAACACAATAGGTTGGTCAGAGACCATGTTGAATATTTCTTTGATATAACATCAACGCAGGATAGAACAAAAAACACGCTCACCTCCTACACGACGCTACTTCGTCGTCCTCCCAGTCGTCGTCTCTTGGGTCTCAGAGTCTATTCGCGGAGGTCATTCCACCGAAGGGACCCACCTGGGACATGGACCTGCATGGGAACACGAGCATTCCTTCCTCCCACAAAACCAGGGTGTTTTTCAGGTTCCAGGTGATTTTTCCGGAGAGTCATCCCAATCCAGCGTCCGAGATTCCTCTTGCTTGGGGCACTGCAACGGGCCTTCCACTCCTGTGGAGGATGTGACTATCCCAACCTGAGGTTGGTAAAAAGAACAGGGACCGATTTGAGTAGGTAGACAGGCAGATGTTTGGAAAACTTGGAGGTCTATGTGGGGGGGGGCAACATGGGGCACCCGGCAAAAGAAACAACATGCACAGCTTAGGAAACACTTCAGCACGGCTGTTTCTGACAACCATCCTTCAAGAGATGTCCCCTCCAAAACAACAGAAGTAACAACTATTTTGTTTTTTGCAGTGAGCTGTGGAGACGCGGGAGGAATTTTCAAGCAGAGTTCGCGAGGCGAGGTGCTAAATTGCACTGACGAGGCAGACGAGGAGGGATATGACTCAACACACGTGGCTTGATGCAGGTATATCCGCTGGGCCTAGGGGATTTCTACCGGGAGCAGGATGACGTTGTGAGAGGAATCACGTTCCGGGGCCCCAAAACGCGAGACGACGCAGTCCATGCGATCCAATTTCGGATCAATGCAGATCAACCGATCGAACCGGACTGGTTCGCATTGATGATCATTGATGTGTTTATTAATTGATGTGTTGTGCCTTCATTTGGACTAGAATGCCGGACTCTGGATGTTTTGTTTTCTCTTCACAGCGGCAGTTATTTGTCGTTGCCTTGACTTGCCACATTTTTGGAAGATGGACTTGCAGACTGTATCTATATGTGTTGTTTCTTGCTGTTTTTCATTGGGGAACCAAAATCAATTACCAGTAGAATATAAACATTCCTCCAGTTAGGACCCCATTGAAATGGGCCTATTCTTGGTTGGCCCAGAAAAGATGTCTTCCTTTATTGTTTTTCTATTTTTTCCAGGGTGTGCATGAAGCATCATGAAACAATGAAACACCCAAACTCCCGTGGGTCCTGGTTGGAGATACTGAGAGTCCAGTCCTGACGCAGTGGTGGAGTATGACTCGATTGAGTATCCCACATGCGGTGTCCATTGAGTCAAAACGGATGCTGGAAGTTCTGGTGGAGAGGAGTGGAGTGGAGTGGAGTGGAGTGAAGTACATCATGAATTAATAGTAAATAGTGGTCTGTAACACGAGACAACTCCAGTTGTTCCCCTTTTTTATGACCACTGCTTTGAGATGGACCGCACATGACACGATCTCACACCATCTCACATGTGTGCCGGGTTGAACCCTCCTGGGGCAGCAACGCCGTGGCACGGGGGGAGAAAGAGAGAGATGTGTTGTATCAAGTAGAAGAAGCCAAGATACTTTATGTATGACCCCGACCATCGATGAAGCTGGAATATGAACCTTATTAATGTAATGTAAATAATATATGAAAATCACCGGAATGTACGCACATATTCCATGGATTGTTAGGGCGATAGAATGCCGATGAGTTGGTAGTTTTGGGGGTATTTTGTTTGGCATGTTCCGTACATGAGGGAATAGATCATACCTTATACATCCTTATACATGCATCCTTCCAGCGGGGATGCTTGGCGCACCGAGAAGCGTTCCGTTCGTTGGGTCACCGTCACGGTGACGGCCGGCGGTGTGGACGTGAAAGAATCACCATCCTCACCTGGGCACAATTCAGAACTCACAAAGCTTGTCATGCAAAGCAAAGCTTGGCATCAGGTTAATGCTAAAGCTAGAAGCTTGTACATGGTTAAGTGTACAACAACCCAAGATGTGTTCTTGAAGCCAAGGTCCATCAGACGCATGTGAAATCATTTCACCGGAAGCCGAAGCAGGGATCAAAGGCATCTCCCATGGTTCGAGATGCGGACACAACGAATGAAACATGTCCTTCCGTTCAATTGGTCGAGTTCCAAAACGCCCAAACATATCGAACTTATAAGGACACCAAGAGAGGTCAAGTGACCGTAAATAGGACCCTTCTGAGGAGGTACTGGGAGCCCTAGGGTATGTCTTCATAGGGTCAGGTCCCATGTTCGGTACGAACTGGCTCCAGGTAAAAAATGGTCTTCGTTGCCGTCCGTTCAGGCTGAATACGAGCGACGCCTTGCCGTCCGAGAGTTTCGATTGGCCTTCCCTTGAGGAAGCCGCTGCGGGGCCGCGAAGTGCCAGCGCCGGCTTCGCGGGTTCGTCTGGTTTCCTGTCTGGTTCGACTGGTCCCCCACTCCTGGCGGCAGCATGGGGGGTCCACTTTTCCTGGAAGGTGGGTGCAAGAGGATCGTTGGCCAAAGTCCCTACGACTCCGGTCCCACATCCTCGGTATTCGGACTGACCCCCCCTGGTATCCACCTCACCCCAGTCCCACATCCTCACGGTGCTGGAGTCCATCCTCACATATTTCCGGTGCTGGCTGTACCAGACCACGCAAAACGAACGCAGTTCCTCCAACATGTGGTTTTAGGCCATTTATGGCAATTTTAGGCAACATTAAACTAGTTTAAACTGCATGGATTGTATTATATATAGATCGTATTTTGTTGTTATTGTGTTTGTTGCTCTTGTTCCTTTCTTCTCGGCCACTAGTTTTGAAAAAGGCTGAAATCACCCACCGTGCGCCAAAAACGTACTCCTGACTGACAGACAAAAGGGCCAACTGACTTCATTAGCAGACTCCACCTTTTCAAACGACAGGCACACAAACGAATCAAGAACCCTAGGGCTCCAGTCGTACCTCCTCAGGTTCGGTATGACTGGACCCGACCCTCCTGCAGGCACCTACTCCAGTCCAAGCGAAATGATACGGTACGACTGGAGACACCACACGAGGCGACGTGGTCTTGAAACGAAGATCCATCGACTCCATCGACCGTTTGGCAAACTGGACACGCGCGACGGATCGGATCCGGCAGGACAGTGACTGGAGCAAGGCCTTGGAGGTTCATTCAGAGGTGCCCGGTGCGGTCGCTCGGTGTGTTCTCCGCGGCCTCCACAGGGCGCTTTGCGCTGTGGCCTCATGGCCGAGCTACGTGGCCTGACCTGGCCCGCCCTTGGTTGATTCGAGAGGACATCATCGGCCAGTTTGTGTTTGTTCAAAGCCATTTCTGCGATTAACCGCGTGTGTTTCCCTTACACCTGGAGCCTCAAACGATCTCAAACAATTTTTGGAATCTTGAGTGCCCTTTGTGACACCAACCCATAGGTTTGGAATTGGTGCTCCAGGATGCTCCAGGTACCAGGCAAAAAAGTAGATGCTATAATGGTATTGGTATGTGGTAGTATGCGGTATAGTATGGTATCGTCAATATTATAGTTCATTGTTGTTTTTATTTTTTTCAGAGTGGTCACTTTGAACATGGGCTTGGAACTGCTTTTTGGATGTAAAGCAATGGTGGTAGGCTCTCCACCGGAGCCTGACCGGTGAGGCGGTCCTCTCAAGACAGAAATCATGCTGGATTGATCCATTCTCAGGAAGCAACAGAGACATGTCTCACAAAGACCAGGACAGAGCTGTTTTTTTTCAAAAGCCTCTTGGGTCAAAGATTTCTGGGTCGAGTGAATGTGGTCGACCACTTCCCTAGGCTTCCAAAGACCTATATATTTGCAATAGGCCGAAATCGGCAAAGACCTCACAAAGTTCTGACTTTATGAAGACCCCTCCGGATGAGGTTCGGCTGACCGGATTTCAGGGAGACGACGTCTCCAGAAACTGTCACAAGCTTCCCCCCCATCCAGACACCCTCAGAGTCGGTTGCGCCGTGCACCCTCTTTAGTCGCAGGGGTCCAGCATCCTTTCTATTGGAGGGCGGAGTCTTAGGGAGGAGTCTTGGCAATGATTTTGTATTCTTTTCCTCTTGCCTGCGGCTCTTCCAGGTGTCAACTCAAACAGCCCGAGCCAACGACCGGTCTTTCCCACGCCGGTGACGGCCGTGGGCAATGGATCGGTCTCGCGCGCAGACCGCGCCGGCCAGCTCCAGCCGGGTTCCTGCGGTGAGTCGTGCCATTCACGCGCTTTCCGCGCGCGGAGGAGCTCGACTTCAGGAGACCACACTGCAGGTGGAGTTCGTGGGCGGACCAGCTCGCTGGCGCTTTGTGGAGGAGGAACCATGTGAGGAGGTGGAGCTGGAGGTAAGAGCTTCGAGGTTTCCAAAGGCCTCCAGTCAGCCTTGTTTGCATGAAGTGACCATCGCCGGTGGTTGGGGAGAGAGGTCGGAGAGAGAACGACGCTTGACGAAGCTGGCCTCCAAGTTGGGATATATTCCAGGTCTGCCGAGGCAAAGGGTCGGTAAATCTCGCTTGGATAGTTTCTTACCTGCTGAATATCGAGCAGGGGCTTTCAAGGATTTCAAGCCGCCCATCCCCAAAGTCCGGAAAAGCAGCTATGCTGGCGATGTGGCCGTCGAGACCCGGCAGCATTTGCGAATTCTGAAGCTTCCTGAAGGTGACCGCTTAGTGGTGAAGCGCTGGGCACCTGGCTTTTTTGAGGCACCATCAAGAAGAATACATGACCAGAGCCTTCGTGAAGCACTTCAACTTGACAGTCAGAGTTGATTGGAGTGAGATGTGCAATGTCGGATCGCGCCACGTAGCCCAGAGTGAGTTCCAACTCAGCCACCCCAGTGTTCAGAGCCAGACGCTTTTTTCCTCAGCCAGTCAAAGAATTCAACCCCCCCCATGTTGAGAGCTCCTCATTGACCGAATCTTCATTTCTGGACATGGGTCCAAATTCATTAGTGACAAGGGCATCGCTACCAGTGCCAAGGGCATCGCTACCAGTAACAAGGGCAGTACTACTAAGAACCAGATTCGACCCATGGCCGGGCATCGCGTCTTCCCCTCGTCCCGAACGTGGACGAAAGAGGAACGACCTCGGTGGACAGTTCAGATGGCACGAAGGCCCAAGCAGAGCGAGAGATGGTCATAGAATGGTCATAGACAGAATCGACATGAAGCGAGGGTCGTGTTGGGCTCTTTAGTTCACATGAATCAGCAGTTGAATCAGGAGTTGCATCAGGATATATCAGGGGGATTTGCATTGATCGGGGTCTTCCCTGGTCCCCTACTCAGCCTGCCAGTAAAAAAATGTGATGCATCCCTTCTGGGTCCCTTCCCTACAGATCCAGTCTGACCCTGACCCAGGTCCAAACCTGGCCTTGAAGACCTCATCAAGTAGTGGTTTTGTAATGTTTTGTATGATTAACTCCAAACAGGTCCACCTGACCTGTACAGGGCTTGCTTTACCAGGGCTGGGCCCCATGTGCGAAAGCTTGAGAGGCCCACATCCTGTGGGCCTGGCGTTCGTGCCAACCCTCGAGCTCGGCAAACTCGATGAGCAACAAAAAGAGCTGGTGCTGGTAAAGCTGTGGCTCAGAAGGAGATAATGGTCCCTAGGGCTCCAACCATATCCTCAGAAGGTGGTTGGACCCCCCAAACCCACCCCAACCACCTTCTCAGGAGGTGGTTGGAGCCCTGGGGGGTTTACTTTTCCAGGGGGTGGTCGTTCGTTTCTCCAAACCGGGCGCCATGGACCGCATGGACCGCAGGACCGAGTCGCCATGTATCAAAGGGGAGCGAGCACCGGCCCTGGCAGAGGCGACTCACCCACGAAGGACTTCCTAATTGACCCCGTCCAAATCCGTCAAACAAAGCACCTCCAACAGACTTTCACACTTGAGACAAACTCTGGGAGGCAACAACAACCCTCTAGAAGACCCGGCAGGTCTCGGGTGCTGGTTGACATCATCCCAGAGTCTTGGGAGGATCCTCACATCAAATCCAGAGGTGTCCGAACCCCCCACGAAACCGTCACCTCGCAGGATCGCCTCGCCGAGCGGCACTGGATTTTGGTGGGTTTTGGAAGACTTCAGGGGCGGCACTGGCAGGCATCTTACCTATAGTGATCATCTACCAGAGGGACGGGAAGCTTTGTGCCTACCATTTTAGGGTTGAATTCGATGCAGCCACTCCATGGAACTGGGACGCCTGGGTGTGTTCAAACAGACCGAAGCCGCCAGCGTCCATCTCCCTCCCTGGGCTTCGGGAAGCCTAGATCAGTCGACACCCAGCCCTACCGGTCCAGGGGATCTTCCAACGAAGTTCCGAACGAACGGCTGTGTGGTCCGTAGATGTGAAGTTAGGCATCAATTCTGCACCGTTGGAAGATACCAGGACCCGAAACCTGCCAGGTTACCACCTGTGACTTTGAAGTCCACAAAAGCCTCAGGGTAGGAGACCTGTAGAGTCGGGTGCTGGTATGATCTGGTAGGAGACCTGTTGGGTAGGTATATATGATTATATATAATATATACATGTATTGTCTATACATGGCCCCCGTAGTGGCTCGCCGTCAGGCTGAAAAGCGGCAGGTGGATGCAGCCACCCTCGTCTTCGGGCCAGAGGCTCCGGGTGAAACTGAAACGACGTTGGAACTGAGGCCGTGGTTTCAGAGTTTCAGAGTACCAGCACCCTCCAAGAACTTGGGATGGGTACAAATATGATACAAATATGTGTCTACATACTTCGTTTTCAAGGGGTGAGTCATGTCGCATGTTCCAGGGTACTTGAAGTCGGGTCCCGGTAGATGGCACCCCAAGTTTGGATGCTTGCACCATCTACTCTGTCCACAGCGTTGGACGTTGAACACGTTGGGTCTCGCGAGCAACCACAGCGTTCAACGTGCTGCTGGAGCCGCTAGCAAGCTTCGTATCCCGGATCCAATGCCACCTACCTGTGTGCTCGAAAGTGTTCGACACCTTTCTGTAGGCCTAGGGGTGGATCCCTGGCGTATGCCAACTCATAGCCGTCGTGGCCAAACCACTGATTCAACCAAGCCGGCTTGCCGGCTTTGACAAGGTATTCGTAACGGTAGAGACCGCTGCATTTCAAAAACGAGCAGCCTTCCATCATGCATTCCCAAATGGAGCTTGTCATTGAAAAATGCGCGTTCTAAAGTACAAAGTTGTCTTGAAAGCAATGTCAAAAAGTAACAGGTGAAGAAAATGCAGTAGGCGCAAGACGGAAGGACGAGTCAAGAAGAAAGAAAACAGACAAATTTGCTGAGTGTTGCTCTTTGAAGCCTGTGGCTCACAGCTAACAATTTGTCATTCAGAGCCAAAGCGCCCCACGCTCTTGGCCTCATTCGTTCTGGGGAACAAAAACAAGGTTGCCCTGTCTCAAACTACTAAGTTTCCAGACAAGAACCAAGAAACTCAGTGAAGACCCTTTCGAAACCCAGATATCCACGGACCCAGGCGCCCTCTCTTTCAAGCTCCTTGTGGGAA
>CAXAMN010026761.1:107079-189329 GCA_963970005.1 Durusdinium trenchii | reverse complement strand
CAGGCCCCACCACACATAAACCTCACCATCTCGTGAAGAAACTCGCCGAGATTGAAACATTGAAGCAAAACTGAGGTTCAAAACGACTGTTCTGAAAAGGCTACCAAGGAATACATGCCATACTTGTCAAGCCAAGGAACTCAGAAAACAAAGGTTTGGCTGCAACCCCCTCGGACTCGCAAAGAAATGTCAAGTTAGTGAAGACCCTCTCAAAACCCGAGATCCACAAACCCAGGCGCTCTCTCTTTCAAGCTCCCGTGGGGAAATCTCAAAAAACAACATTCAAAGCGACCGCTTTCATCACCACTTCTGGCTTGAGACTTCCTTAAGGCATGATATCTAAGTGTTCTCTCGCGTGCGGCCTCCAGCGGGCTCGTGCCAGTGGAAATAAGAGCTCTTTGCGTGTCAAGCATAGAGTGTTTGATGTCAATTTGAGGGAACCCAGGCGCCCTGTCTATTTCCATAAATCCAAGTCCAAAAGGACACCTATGTGGTTACCCGACAGCGAGCGCTCAGATTTCCGCCGCCCTCAAAGCTTCGTCTGCGCATGATGGGCCACACGTTTTCGAGGCGCTCTTTCTGGCAAGACTCAGCCATTACGCGCTGGCCAGCGAAGAGTTTCGCTCAGAAATCAACGATTTCGCAGCGAACAGATATCCCTTCAAGGAGCTTGCGTTGGCAGCTCTGGATGCCACGGTTTCTGCGATCGAGAAGCGTCTGGCACCGATCTCCACCGCGCTCCAGGCAGACACGAAAGAGGCGGTGTTCCTCAGGAGGCTTTTGCACTCGGCAACCCAGGCCCTCTACATCAGAAGACCACACCCGCTACAGGCAGGTGTGGGAAAGCCGGCTCCTCACGCGCGAATTGCGAGCCCAAGGGACGCAAAACTCGCAGTGGAGGACATGCTGGAATCTGGTCTTTTGGCCACAAAGAGAAATTTTCCAGATGTGTATCTGGCGATGGCCAACCTCATCAAGGCAGTGCCCGCAGCTACAAGCGCGATGGTTCAAAAGAGCGTGGAAGATCGCCTGGACAGAGCCAAAGATCTTGTCTTTGGACTGGGGCAATGGGGCCAGAGCAGTGTTGGCGGTTGGCAAGTACGCTCCAGCGACCTTGGCCGGTAACCGCGCAGCTCATGCTGCCGCGACCCAAGCAGCAACGAACAGGTCGATCCCACTGCCCAGCTTGGCTGGCAGAGATGCGCCGGAAATTCCCACGGCGGGGGGTCCTGGGTTTGTGACCAAAACCCTGGAGACGCTGGGAGCAGCGTTCTACACTGCGAGCAGGTACATCCCGGTGGTGGGAGCGGTGAAGTACGGGTGGAAAACTGTGAGGTGGGCGGCGGCCTACCCTTTCAACAACTACCCGAACGCTTCGCTGCTGCTCGTGGTGTGGGCGCTGTGGGTGATGGCCACTGCGCCACCCTCCCCTGCCAGCACCGGGCGCCCTCCCACTGCAGAGCAACAACGGGACCTGGCTACCAGCCTCGCCCGCGAGGGCTGTGACTGCAAAGCCTGTGCTGCCCTCTCTCCCGCGGCCTTGCCCCTACCACCTCTGAGACGGCTGCTGCCCTGCAAGCCCTTCACCCCTCGCAGCCCTCCCCCACCGTGCCGGAGCGCCACCACCTTCCCCCTGCCCCGGAACTTGTGCCGGATGCTCCAAAGCTTCGGCCCGCGCACCACCTCCTTGAGGCAGGGGTGCCTGGACAAGCCGACGGCTTCTTCCAGCAGCTCACAGCAGTCCTGAACTTGCTCGGGCAAGGCGGTGCCTGTGCTGCTGCTGTGGCTGGTGCCTCCTTGGTTGCTGTGTCCGACCAATCGCCGTTGGCGAAGTGCTTCGTCGCTTGACTGGGAAATGCTTCATGAATTTGGTTAAGGAGCACGCCGCCCGCTACTTTTGGCCAACCCAAGCAGGTGTGGCTGCGCCGGGTGGTGTTGAGGCTGGGCGCATGAGCGTCAGCCACCCGACTCCAAAAAAGGTGGCACTGCAGCTTGACTTCAAGAACGCCTTCAACACTGTGTCGCGGCAGCACCTCTTGGAGCAATGCCTTGCCCACTTCCCACTACTTGGAAAGCGCCCTCGCGGCTGGGATATGGGAGTGAAAAACTTGATGCCCCTCCATTTCTGTCCTACGCAGTCCGGCAAAAGACTGGCCAAGTCAGAGACCATTCAAGTAACAATCAAGACAGCAGACAGCGATGAAATAGAACATCATGACGAAAGGTCCTCCGCAGCATGACCTGTTCCATGCCCTGTGTCAGAAAGCTGCCAAGCCGACGGCTTATGCAACTGTCACGTGGGCAACGGCTAATGACATCAACCAGTCGCTTCAGAGAACAGCTCACGACGCAGCTGTGTCGCGTGATTCAAGATGTTGCATACTCATGCCTGAGCCTGCCTTGGCCTGGATGACGCCAATCTCGCTGGTGCTCTTCACTTTCACTGCGCCGCCGACTTCCAGGTGGGCGTGTTTTCGGACCTACCGAGAGGGATGGTAACTGTAACAAGTAGGAGCCTTGAAAAATGGTCGTGGTCACAAAATTCCGCTGGGTGATGGTGTAGGAACCATCAAGCAACCAACCGCCAACGCAGGCGAACAAGCACGTTCTGGTGGGCTTTTTGTGCCAGGGAGGGATCTGCATCCCCAGGCAATGACCAGGCGGCAGAGATTGGGGGTGTCCAATCGGTCGGCCTTGAGGTTGCTGAGAATCGAATCAATCTCAGCAGCGATCTCCTCCAATTTGGCCGGGCGAGCCTTCTCCTTGACGGCAGTGAAAAACGTTCTCGTCGTTCTGATAAGAAGGACCCTTTGTCGTATAGCATGGAAATATATGGAAAATGTATAATGCCAAGATGCTTGGAAGGTATGAGGATGGTCTTAGCTTCAACTTTGTGTCAAACGGGCGCAGTCAGTCAAACCCTAAAATCTAGACAGGAAGACATGGTAGCATGCTGGGAAGATACTTTGAAAGCCAACGGCAACATTTTGGCAAAACCGGCGCGGGTCAAGTGGCAAAGCGCGGGCACAAATTGACAAGGCCTCCCTCAAGGCCATAGTTGTCAAGCAGCCTTGGGCGGCCATGCTTACGCATGGAGAAAGTCTGGGGGGGCTGCATGGCAAGCCTGGCAAGCCGACTTGCTACAGAGGCCAGGTGGCAATTGCAGAGAGCGGGATCGGCAGCCTCATCGGCGAGTGCAAGCTAGCATCTGACGCTGATCTGGATGCCCAGGATGTTGTTTTGCCCTGCGCATTCAATGCGGAAGAGGTTGCACAGGGCTTGGATGTTTGCTTGCTCGGCATGTCCGTGGTGAATGGGCTTTCTATGCCGTTGTTCCAATTCTTGTCTCGGCCCATATTCAGCACGAGTGAGGTTGATGGGTTGGACCTGCTCTTGGTCGCTACGCAGCCTTCGCTGGTCAGCCTTCGAAGCTTGTGCGTGGAGAAGACGCCAGCTGCCTGGAGGCTGTGGCGCAAAATTGTTTCAATGCTTTGTGCAGGATCTTCCCCTGTGGTGATCATCTACACGACAATCTACTGGGACGGGAATATCTGCCTACATTTGTGGTGGCTTGAGTTTTGTTTAAGGGACAATAGGTAAATATTCCATGGATTGTTGGGGTGAAGGTTTCCTGTAGCCTGCAGGAGCTTGGTCTTTTGTATTGCTCATGACATATGCAAGGAGAAGGTTTCCTGAAACAGTTGTAAATGGTCTCGTAAGTCACAAGCATTTTGACGCCCGGCACAGCGAGGTTGCTGTTCCAGCCTTAATAATGCAGCCGGGACAGCCATAAACGTCCGGAACGCACATTGGGTCTAGAAGCGGGATGAGCAGCATGTTCAAGTACCTAGACCCTCCAAAGATATAATAGAATCGAAAATTGTGCCCGTTTTCCCAAATACTATCGTTGAGTCTGACGAACTTGCAACTCACAGACGCCAAGTTTATGGTTGGCAGTTTTAGAATTCAGTGAATCCAAGGACATCGTGTTTTTTCTTGCCAGTTTCTTCTTCAAGGTGGCCCTTTTGGAGTCCCTAAAAGTGACCTTCCCCCAAAAATAGGTTTACAGCCTAAGTGATCTCAAACCAGAATATCAGATGGTTATTTTAAAGAACCAGGTAGGTTACGGATCCAGATGGTTCTTTGAAGTCCATACCGGCCTTCTCCAAACCTTCTCCATATCGGCTGCGCCGGGTTTGGGTCCAGGTTTCCAGACCCCGGTCCGAGCTGCACCAAGCAGTTGCAGGACCTACCGCCCATGCTTCCTCCGGAGAGTGATTATGTGGAGGTGTGGGCAAGACCTGGCAGGTCTTGCTGGCAATGGAACGGGTGAAAGAAAAAGGATTGAAAAGGACACCTAGACCTAGACTAGATGGTAAGATGGGGCGACAAAGCATAGAGATTATATATAGATCATGTTCAAGCAAACATCGGACAATTTTGGAGATAGCCACAACTTGATGTGGGATCATGGCTGGCTCATGTCACATCAGTTGCTGCCAGCGGTTTGGTTGTGGTTTATCTTCAATATGGAACCTGAAGACAGCAATATAAGACTGACCCTGACAGCAATATGGCCCTGATTAGCCTTTGATGGAAACCAGTAAAAAATCATCAGGTGTTCATAGGTGTTCGTCCTATTTTTCCTTAAATAATGAACGAGTTGAACAGCTCATCTGGGAACTACTTGCTGTGTGTTACTATAGACGTTCCTTCCGTGGCAACCCCTAGTAACTCTTTTTGGGGGAAGTGGTATGAAGTGGTCCAAGTGGCCAATGGTTAAGAGCTCAGTGCTGACCCCGGATTCCGCGCCCAGTGCCCCATGGTGATAGTGCCTCATGCCAGGCCAACACTGTTCATCTCAGCAACGAGGCCCAGTGGGGGGAGAGAGAACTCCAGATGGAGAGGTCATTTGTGTCCAAAGGGTTTGTTCCATTGTCATTTGAAGGGGAACCACAGTTCTTTCCTTTTGATTGGGGGTTATTTATGTAGTTTCTGCGCGATGAACGATAATTAATGACAAGGAACAAAGCAGTTTGCAATTCATCTCCTAGGTCCTAGGGTATTGATGGGTATTGAACAATTGCTTCGGTCTCCATCGATGTTTTTTAATCATACAGGCTGGCAACCGAGTCAAAGCACTGGATTTGTTTCTTTCATTTGCTGCATGTTTTTCGGCGGAATGAACGAATGAATCGTACCTGGACCCTTCAGAGTACAGTTTTTGTGTCTTTACTTCTTTATAGGGTCATGTCCCATATTAACCCCTAAGGATCCAGGACATTCCAACCCTTCTTGGATGTCCTTCGGTTCCAAAAGACTTTGCTTTGGAAGTACTTTCACCTCCAAGACTATCCTCCAAGACGTAACTGGCTAACATACAAAAGATGTTGCGTTGATACGTTGTCACAACGATGCCATGTGTGATCTTTTGTGCTTTTAGTCAAAAGTGTTGGGGAATCAGCATTATCATGGTGTTGTTAACCTAACACGTACTCCTCAGTTCTGCCGAGCTGCAGCCGGTCAGCAAGTGGTATTTGTGAAGCGCTTTCTGCGGGGTCGAAGGGGGTTTAACGGTGAGCCCACTTACAGTAATAATGTTTCATCTACTTGCCCTTACTTTCGCTGGAGGTTACAATGGATGCAGTCAGGACATAGCTAGCAACTTCATCTAGGCTCTTGCAGGAGGCGATTTGGGTGTATCCCTGAGCACTTGTTGACCAACAACCGCCCGACTCCATGCCAGACTCCTGGTTGGATGGTTGGCCATCGCTTGCCGGGATGCCATGCTTGCTGGAGACAATGGAGACCGATGTTAAGTAAAAACATACCAATCCAGAGGGTTGATGGTCCTTATGCTATGCTGTATTACGTATGTTTGTTTTTATGTCTAACCCAGACACTCCATGAATGGAATATATGCCTACATTGACCCCTCAAGCCGCTCCAATGTGAGCAAATACGGTATGTAATACATGGAGTGTGTGGGTAATATGTTCTTTACTCCTCTTTCAACAGAACTCTATGACTGCATGATGAGTTGCCCTGCGGCCACGGTTCCACTTGAATGGGCTATCAATGGTCATTCCGGTGGGCCGAACAACTCCTGCCAAACGGGGGTCAGATGGGGCGAGTCGACCCTGCTCTCCACCCCGCATTTGGAACTTTAAAGGGACAGGACTTTGTTTGGAGATTGAGGCTTGCAATCACGTCACCAGCAACTCATGTTTGCACCTCCTCTTGTGTGGAAACCTGGACCATCCGAGGTCGACCGGAGTCGACAGTCAGTCGATCCGGAGTCGACAGGAGTCGACGTGGGATCTTGTCGACCTCTAGGAGCTTCCAGTCTCACCGGTGACCCCGAGAATGGTTTCCGGTTCCCAAGATGAACCCAGTGGTTTTAGGGTTCCATGTCCCTAGGGATCCAAGTACCTTCTCAGAAGGTGATTGGAGACACTGCTATGTAGGTTTGGAGGGTCCAAGTACCCTCTGAGAAGGTACGACTGGATCCCTAGGGTGTAAATCTCACAGAAGTTCCATTCGCTTCTGACCCACATCAGTCCACTGCATGTCGGACGAAAAGAGATCGACCAATCTGATTCATGGTTTGCGGTGACCTGCCGTTGATGTGCCGGGAAACAGGAGGCCGCGAATGGATGATTTAATGCATACTGACATATACTGACTTATTTAGATTATTTTAGATTTAGGTGTGATGATATGACTCAAAGTCTGAGGCAGGGGAAACACTTGATCAGACACGAGGGTCACGAGCGATCATTTGCCAGCAAAGGATAACAACGTTGACGACGACGACAACAACAACAACAGCAACAACAACAACAACAAGATCGAGTGGTATTTTGCTCCGGGTGGGTAAAGAGGACATCAGCCTTACCGAAGATCCAACGATCAGAGGCGAAAGATGGCGAAATGACCCTCAGGTTTTTAAGGGTGAAATGGACCTCAAGTACTTATTTACATCTGGATACATTTGGTGGTTTCAGATATGATTTTCCCAGAGTTTAAATCTGAACGTCTCAAAGCCATCCAGTTGAAAAAAACGATCACACACGGAACATCTCTTCCGCCAAACGGAAAGAAAGACGGTGAAGCTCCACAATGACTCTTGTTCTTTCTTTCAAGACAATTCCATTCTGAGTGCAGACAAACCTTTCACCTGAGTGTTTGAGGCTGAGCTTCCTCCAAGAAAAGGCCGTCTCGCACATCAAGAAGGTGCGTCGAAAGGTGTTACTTCGGGCCGTGGCGCTTGGCTTGGTTCGCAACGGCGTAGACCAAGTCGACTGAAGTTGGGTGCATGTATAGACCCCCCGAGGAACGTATGCGCAGTCAGTAGAAAGACCCAACTATGCTTTTGCTCGGGGGGGGTCCTTTACTCCAACCTGACTCTGATTTGCGGTTTGGCTCCCTAGATGGAGGGTTGTTATATAACATTACATAAGCCTTGTTGACATGAGTGGAGTGCAAAAGCAACGCTGGCTACGGTCACAGACAGCGAGAAATAAAGGAGTGCAGAAGGTTTGACCAGGACATTCGCAGGTAGAAACTGATTCGTTGAACCTCCCAGTTCGCTTCGTCGAAAGTCCAACAACCAGAAAGAAATGGATGGAACTCCCCAGTCCCAGCCATTTCCTATGTAAAGGAGTTCAATTGCCATATTGGAACAACCATTTGTTTCTGGTTGTTTGGGGTTCCAGGAAGTAATTATATACGTAAATACATCCAATCAGTGCGAAGTGCGAAGTGCAAACTTGATCAAGAGAGTGACCCTGAGCCAAGAGCCAAGTGGCACTCGAAGTAGAAGCCCTAAGGAGTGGTCTTGGCTGAGCAGCTCAGCCAGCCCAGCCCCTACACAGCCCTGTATACAACCGTTCCGTCGGTGGAGACTCGTGACATTCATCCGAAAATCACCGTGGCAAATCCGCACCGGTCACACCAATGGATCGAGACCGGTCACACCACTGGATCGACCTGTACCTGTACACCCTCCCCCCCAAGCCTCGAAGGATCAGGAGACCTGCTAGGGAGGATGAGTAATTACAAGGTGCCGATCGCCTGGATGCGGAGTACAGGCCTTTGGGGGACACCAGTCCCCAATGTATTGGGAAAACGACTGTCCTTGAATCCAGTATCATACAGTTCCATGTGATTCCGAGATATTCCGATATTCCAGACTGAATATGTGTGTTGAATATGTTTGTAGTTCACGTGTTAATCCAATCCAGCATCAATTTACAGCGAAATGGAGCAGCACTTCGTCTTCATGCAGTGTGTTTTTTTGTTTGCTGTTGCGGCATGAGACACATCTTTTGGAGTCATTGCCGTACTTGTACTTGAGTCTGCGCATGTGTCTCTTGTTTGATATTTCACGGGCGTGTATGCACCAACTACGGGCGTTGATTGGTGAGCCACAGGCATTTGGCCACCCGTTTTCGTGCATTTTCGATGTTGATTTCGGAGGATGTGATCGTGTGGTTCACAGACCGATCGATCAAGTTGAACTGCACTGACACAAAAAGAAGCAATCGAGCTCGGTACCAGGTATTTACCGTAAATACCCCGTTTGAAACCACTCCTGATCAGGAATCACATTATGCGTGTTTGGGATTGGGGATGTCACAAAAGATTGCGTGGACCCATGCTCCTTTGCCCAGCCGTGGGCATGCCCCAAAACATCAAAGTACCTATGTTTATAGGCTCATGTCCCATATTCTAAGTTACGAACTGGAGGATCTAGGTGGTCATCCCACCGCAGTTGCCAGGTCAACAAAAAGAAATTTACCGCGCCGCTGTCCTGCTTCTTCAGATCTTCACGTGGGTCACGTCGCGTCGTCCGACGGAGGGTCACGCGACCCCGTCTTCGAGCTCGCCAGTCTTCGATCCCAGATGTGCCTTAATGCAGAATCTTCATTGACAACCCCCCCCAAACCTGAAGAGGTTTTATATATGGTTTTACCATCCAAATCGCTGGGGGTGTCTTAATGATTCCACATTGCTCCACCCGGGTCCACCTCCATCACCTCCGTCCGAAGTCGTCGCGGTCCGGTGGTGAGATCATGGTGGGACGGTGGGTTTTGACCTCGTTTGGCCCCCATCTTCTGTATACTGATCCTTGAATAGCTACAGGGACGGTGAGACTAGGTGAACATGGTGAGACTGTCTCAGACCATTTGTTTCTATAGATTCTAGGAGCAACTATGATCTTTTTCATGTAGACGCGACCCTGTATTCGGGTGTCCGTTTCGCCGAAGCAATCCCGGCTTTGTCGGTTTTTGAGGGACCAACGGATTCGGAGCATCTGGGCAGAACCATCTTTTGTTGGCCATTCATGTTCGTGCCATAGAAATCACCGAACGGTGGTTTCTGTTCCTCTTCCGATGCTACGGACTAGCAAGCTGGGTGCGGGCACATACGAGTTGTTCCCATGCTGGCTCTCCTCGTAACTTGTGGATCTCAAAACCAACAGCCAATGATGTGGACAAAAAAATGAGACACCTGACAAATACAGGAACTCACCCCGAAAACCAAAGACAACACCACCCATGCTGGCGCATCCTGCCCAGGCCTTTCCCATCCTTTCCCTCCATCCGTGAAGACAGGCCTTTCCCTCCCGGTCCCTCGAAACCAGGATTTGAGATTCCAAGCCCCTCCATAGAATTCGGGTCCGGCCCGGTCCCTGAACGGAGGGTCCAGACTTTGCGAGCCTGGGTGGCACACCATCGAACGAGGGTCCCCACCCAGGTCGGACCCGGATCTGTCTCCATTTCGCAACAGCGCCAGCGTCGCTCTGCCAGCGTCGCTCTGCCAGATGAAAGCCTCGGTCCTTTGCAACGGAAACGTTTGCGAGATCAAGGTACGAGTGCGGGCACCCGCTGTCACCAAAAAATGAGTTCAGTGGGTGTCAGAGTCGGCCTCAAAAGATGAAGCATGGGAACACGATGCTATAACATTAAGTGTTGAAGTGATAAAGTTGTGGTTTAGTGTTGTTGTAGTTTTATTCTTTCAGAATAACACTGTAACACACATGCTGCCATACATTATTTTGAATTTAACAAACACGTCATAAAGGGCCATATCACAGATCATGATCCGACCGAGGCTTCTCAAATTTCTTGGTGCAGGATTATGAATATATAGGCAGACAAAGGCGGCGAATCTTGCATTTGGCGGAGCACCACACTGCCAA
Source organism: Durusdinium trenchii (assembly GCA_963970005.1). NCBI lineage: Eukaryota > Dinophyceae > Suessiales > Symbiodiniaceae > Durusdinium > Durusdinium trenchii. The sequence goes on along the minus strand of CAXAMN010026761.1, from coordinate 179,122 downwards.
TGCACATTGCACAGATGGGTATAGATCAACTGTTCCTGGGATGTTTGCGCCAGTCACGTTCACTGTTGAATAAACCCGCGGTTGCCAGGATGGTCCGCGATGGTCCGACACTGAACACTGAAATTAGGGCGTTCTGTTGGAAGAGCTCGATGTCCTTTCATCCAAATCTTAGCTTCAAACCTCCGATCCACCGGCCACTGGAAGAGCAAACACCCAACCAAACCGACCCAGCCGGCAACGTGCCCCAAAGCCGCTCGCTCCGCTCGCTCAGCCAGCTCGGCTCGCTGTAAGCGCTTCTGAGGCTTATCGGACTGGACAAGAAAGGCGACAAGAAACCCTGGTGATGCTTCATCGCCTTCAAGGTGCGAGACCCTCCGAGCCGCCTGGGCGCGGCTCTGAGCGGGTGGGGCGAAGCGGGGCCCTGGCGGCCCTGTTGTGGGGCCCTGTCAACCGGCTTGCTGGCGCCCTTTTTTGGGACGTCAGAGTGACCTGGCGGTCTCTGAGCCTGGGCCTCCACAGATCAGAGTGAAAGCACCCAGTCTTCCGGCGGTCATCTCTCGTCGTCGTCGGTGCGACTGGTCGATGCGTTCGGAACCCATGAACTCTAAGGGCTCCGGGTTTTGAGGTCGGAACCCGGGAAAAAGAGACCGAGAGGGGGGACGCTATGCGGGGGTGTTTTTCCAGTGTTACATTGTCGTTTTAGTTTCGGGCTTTCGGACTGTTTTGTTGAATAGGTCCGGCATTGGATGACTCCCTTCCCTTTCAAGCCATATATGTTCACCTCATCAATCAAATGTGGAAATGGGTTTTTGGTACCACCTCCTGATGCCCTCACTCTCCTTTTGTTCCCAATTCATCCTTTCTTCCCCTTTCTCATTACACTCCTACGCTTTCTTTGATCCGTGGTTGTGCTTTGCTCATGCTGAACCATCTCTTTCTCCCCTGGCTGTCTCATCCAAAGACACTCCTTCGAATTCACCAGATTGAACCCAATGCCTGTGAGCCCTCTTTTCCTCATAGCAGGTTCTGTACACCCAATGTTTTCATCAGTGGCCATGACAGCCCCATCATCAGTTCCAGGGCTTAAAAGCCTCTTGATGCCCAATTGCCCTTTCTTAGTCGATGAATCTAATTAATTCCCTCTTGCAATCCTCTTCTTTTTCCACTTTATCCCAATCAAAGAGAGTATCCCCAAATGGTTTCCCAATAGTTATTCTCATGCAATGGACTGCCATGGTTTCTCCATTCAGTTTCCTTCTTTAAAAAATATTCCCAATCAAACGACTTTTGTGCGGCGGCTTCTACTCTTCCCAGTGCCCCTCTTCACCTTTTTGACCTCCCATTCTTGCCACCCTTTCCGTTTTTCTGTTTGCGAGAGCCAAAGCGAGCTGCAACTGGTCATTCCGGGTGACCCATCGGACAATTGCTCTTACGCCTCAAAATGCTCGTCACATCGAGCATTATCCTCCTCATACTCCTCAATGTCACTAATGTCTTCATCACTCATGCCCTCACCAAGCACACAATACTCATTCGAAGTTGGAATGGAGAAAGCAGACATCCTGCTCAATGCCATGGATACAATATACTATGAGATCCTATGAGATCCTACGACATTGATACCCTCACTGCTTGGAACCCACAGTCTCCATCACATATTTTATGGCAATACATGATGGTTCTCACGAGTGTAAATCATTTGGTAATACACCAACTAGTGATATATACATACTTATGGTCAAACAGAGTGTACACAAGCCCATCCACCCACTGCCAGTCCACCAATCTCCTGGTGTCACCAATCTCCACCAATCCACTTCGGTTTTTGGCCGTGGAAGTGAAGTACCCCATCAGCTCATGTGGAGCTTGCCTCAGCTCATGAACTCATGAACAACAGTGCACATAGTCCCATTGAAAGTGCATCAACATATGATAGTAAAGTATGATAGTTCTCATGAACCACATGGTTTCCACGAACATTTCATGATCCCATGAATGCATTGCTAGCACTCATGGCTGCAATCTTGAGATAGGCTCATAGATGCTACTAGTAGAGGCATGAAGCTCATACCAAAATGGGGGCTCAACAAATGGAGCGCTTCTCATCGTCCTGGGTACGTTCATCGGATCTGGGCAGGGCGCAAACACAAAAGGAAAAAGGAAACTACAACCTGTGTACTTGTTTGTTTCCGTTTTTTTGCGCCCACCCTCCAGCAGGATCAAGGCAAGTCCTTTCTTGCAGTGGACGTTTTCGTTTACCGCTCCACTGCCGGTACAGGCCACCTCAATGGAGGGGAATCCGATCGTGGCCGCGAGAGGTAGAAGAGGCTTTACAATCCAAATAGGGAGGTTACTGGTCCCGGAATCCTGACGAAAAGGACGTTACCCGGGTGTGTGTGTGTTTTCCGCGCACAAAAACTGCGACGTTGGAAAAGTTTTCATACTAATCGAAGAGAGAAACCAGCTACCAAAGAAAGGACAGCTAAGTTGGCAAGTTCGTGGCTCATGGACTTGTACGTCTACAAAGTTTGCAGTGTCCTAGAAGCTCAACGAAACTCTGCAACAGCGAAAGCCCAAGCAGACATACGAGTCAACAGCAGCAAGGCGTCGTCCGAAAAGAAGGGGCGACACCCACAAAGCGTCCCTGGTGGCATCGATTTGCCCCAAGTGTGGGCAATCGCGGTTCGTATTTGCCAGGATTTAATATCGAAAGCAAGTTGACTACGGCAAAAAGCAAAGGATGACTTAATCCATTTGGCAAGGGCTTGGAAGGTACAATGTTCATCTTCAAACTGCGAGTATGGGATGCCAAGATGAACAAAGAGGACAGCAAGCTCAGCAAGCGAAACTCTCAAATCAGGGGCACAAGACCACTGAAGCGCATGGATAAAGGAGCCAAAGTTCATCCAGTCCTGTGCAGAAAAGGGCCATCGTGCAGGCGTTGAGGGCCAACCTTGCTCAACCCTCCATGAAAAGCATGATGGATCTGCGTTCCACTGTAGCTTGGGGAATTGGTGTTTGGACTCCAGTGCTTCTTCAAATCTGTCATCGTCTGACTCATTAATCTCTTTGTGGGCATCTTGCCCCAAGAGAATGCAGAGGCGAGTCAACCACTCTTGTCGTTGGAGGACCGCCTGACAAACTTCCGGATAAATGTGGTCGTGGATAGCTGCGTTGGCGAGTGCAGCTCGTTTAGCTGCATGGTCAGCGTTCTAATATGAATGATGTCTTGGACACAAGAGCCATGCGCTCGAGCCATGTCACTATCAATCAACTCTTCCGGTATTTGTTCGAGGAGGTGTGCCGGGATCCAAACAGCTTGAAGGGGCTGGAGAACAAGGAGTCGCCTAGCACGCCAAACATCATAAGCCTCTTCATATGGGGGGGTTATTAATGAAGAGTCTAGATTAAGCATGGTGGCTGGACAAGTAGGAGTGTTTGGTGACAAACCTGGGATCAATTCTGCAAGTCAGCCCGGATTTGGCACTGGAACATGCGTATATGAGCAGAGGTGTGTATATATATATATATATATGAGATCATGGTGAAACACCAGGTGTCACCCATAAAAACCACACACACACACACCAAAAAATGACATCCGTTGAGCAACAGCCAGGTGATAGCATTGCATTCAACGCTTTGTGGGGCAGCCAAAGAGCCTGCGGGGCTTGTGGGGCAGCTATAACAGAGAGGAAGGGCACAAAGTGGACGATGCACACCATTCCGCATTTGTTCAGCCGGTTCAGAACGCAGATTCAGAACGCAGTTGATTTGGAGGTGTTTGGATTTTCCTGTTCTCGCACCCAACATCAATATCCATGGGACTGGATCAATTTGGGGTGTTTTGTTTGTAGAATGTTTAGTAGGATTTGATGTATATAGTACATATTTCAGTCCCATGGATTGGTTGGGCCACATGGTCAGATTTTTGGCCACACCAAGGAGCAAAAAAGGTGATCCAGGGGGTCCAATCCCAGTACGTCATTCTTTTGGATCCTCTATCCCAGTCATCACTTTGCCTAACGTTTTTTGAATGATCACTTGAAGATAGACACTGCTTGCACGGACATATCGTTGGTTATCAGCACATCGACCCAAGCCTTCAAGCCTTACAGTGCCTATCGTACCAAATGCGCCTCATTTGTTGATTGCTACGTAGCTCGTTTCACATGTATCTCACTACTTGATGTTCCCAAAGGTCCACTCCACCGAAAAGAAGCGAAGGTGCGACTAATCACCCCCCCCTTGGCGCTTATATAAAGATGTCACCAATCACCCTCTTAGAGGGTATGTGGATCCATAGGGTGTATATAGCTAACACACGTATAATATACAATATATATATATTGGCAGAGACCAGCACCCTCACTGCCAGGTCACCAATTGAGACCTCCAACAGGGCCTAACTAACAACCCTCCAAAGCAGACCTGGCAGGTTTCGGGTGTTGGTATATATATATATACCTAGAAGCACCTGGGGCAGAAATTTCTGCCTCAGTCCGATTTGCCCGGGAGGATTCGCGGATTTAGGGGAAATCCGCGCCAGGTAGGAATTTCCGCGGGCAGCAGGGAATTTTTGCCTCAAGCAAAATCCAACATAGCAACTCAAAAACCATTACAACCTACCAGGTTGTCTCTTCCATTATTGCAGACCACATATCGTTCTGCATAGCTTCACATCTCAAGATCTGACACCCTACGATTTTGACACTTCTAAATTCATGACATTCACAAAGAGGCTGCGACATATGTTCAAGCCCTTCAAAGGCATCAAAGGCACTGTTCTTGAATCCCGCCTTCTACCAGGAAATTTCCGCCGGTTTCCCGGGTATTTCCGCCGTTTTTCCGGGTATTTCCGCCTCTTTCCCGGGTATTTCTGCCTTTTTCCCGGGCATTTTCGCGCCAGGTGTTTTCAACTTTGGACTGATTTTAGTCCTTTTGTGATCATTCCGCACAAGAAACAAAGACACATAATATATGATATGATGGTAGCCAGATTTGCAGGTGGAGGTGGAAACTTAAGCGCTGCAAATTGGTTTTTCTCATTGCGGTGACCGTTCCAGGCAGAAATGCCCAATGTAAACCACAAAAATATTCAACTCCTGTAGAATATGTTGTCTTTGTCTGACTGGATTCCTGAAAAGGAATATTCGCGGCAACAAAAATATTTCCGCGGCAAACAGCTGATTTCCGCCCCAGGACGGGAAGAGCCGCTCTTCCCGAAAAAGGCAAGAATTTCTGCCCAAAGGATCTTCTAGGTATGATTGTGTGGGCACCTCTTGTTCATGTGCCCCTGCAACCTCTTTCGATCTCGCTTTTGCATTTTTGTCCAAGACCCGTTTGGACCACCAGAACCTCCGTTGATCATGCGCGGGACGCGGGAGAGACAGTCAACCATCACCCGCTCACACCCTCGGAATCCTCCAGACACTCGGAATTGATGTTTACATTGACCGGTTGAACTACCAGCACCCGACTCTACAGGTCTCCTTTGGAGGCTTTTGTGGACTTAAAAGTCACAGGTGGTAACCTGTTGGAGGGTCCTGGTATATGATTTGATATTATACACGGTTTGGGTCCTGGTTTTGCTTGGTTTTTTTTTTCACTGGCCCTATAGGTAAGTTGACCTTCTGGAGATTTCTGGGAATATGTTCTGCATGTATTCCCAGCTTCCAAAAGAGATCGCACAGAAGCCTTGAAGTTCCACACGTTTTTAGGCCACGCAGGCTGCACGGCCGAGGTTTCGACTGCTGAAGCAGGACCTGACAAGCTTGACATCGGAACTCAAGGAGCGGCACAATCGGAGGTTCAATGAAGCTAGCCGTGACCTTTTTGGTGTCTCTCAGTGAGCGCAAGTCCTGGGATTTCATTTGGATAGGTCACGAACTGGTCAGGTCATTTGAGGGAATACAAGACAGTGAGATGGGTCAATGATGGGTCTGCCAGTGGGGACAGCTGACGAAAAGGTCTGCTATATTTTGCTCTTATTTAAACGGTGGAAGTGAGCCAAATGCCTGGTTGTGGTTGAAACGGTGGTTTTCACCTGGTCTTCAGGGGAAACCGGCGGAAACCGGTACCCGCTAACATGACTATGACTATGCCCTAGAGCTGCTGTCCCACATCGTCAGAAGGTAGTTGGACCGGCAACAGCCTGAGGTTATCTTGCCAACCCCCCAAACCCACCCCTACTGTTGATGGACAAAATCCTGCACCACTTTGCGCACACTTTTCTTGCTGCCCTCGTTCTCCCTCGTTAACATTGGGGCCACCACAGTGAGAAAACAAAAACAAGTTGAAGGTCCAAAATCCTGCACCACCTCCTCAGAGGGGGCACGGGGGTTGCTATGCGACCCTTCCAGGGTAAAGTGGTGAGGTGGTGCAGGATTTTGTCCATCAACCGTACCCGACACAGGGTTGCGCCAAGCAAGCAGCGGTGGGCCAACACAGCATTTAAAAGAACTTGTGAAGCCAGTGACACAGGAAGAACAAACTTGCGAAGCCGGTGACACAGGGCTGCGCCACGTATAGAAGAAGAGTTGCAGCGTCAGCAACAAGAGCCAAAGAAGGACACAAGAGATGGGGGACAGCAAACAGAGTAGAGCGCCATCATGACCTGGAGCGACCATGGCTTTGACTCCTGTGCACACAACGCAGCCGGGGACTACATGGCAACACAGTGCTCCGCAGTGCTGTGGGTATGGCCACAGGAGTGGTAAAGGAATCAATAAAAAGCCTAGAATTCTAAATTTCCATCGTTTTGCACTACTACTGCCCGAATCGCTGTTATTTTCCATGTTTTTGACTTCCGAGCACTGTTTTGAGCACTGTCAGAGCACTGTCCGAGCACTGTGGAGCACTGTGTACTTCCCCCGCAACATCCCTTGTCACGCGACAGCAAAGTATAGTAAACACCAACAAAGGATAGCAAACAACAAACGGAGCAGCAAACAAGTGGCATCAGCCAGCAAGTAGGCGCAAAAACTAACACAACAAGCTTGGTAGAGCAATATTACTGAAGCGAAATTGTAGTAATGAACGAGACTGTTAATGAACATCGTCAGAAGGTAGCTGGACCCCGCAAACCCACCCCTATGGTTGTTGTTTCAGAGGGTGTTGGAATGAGATCCGTTTTTGTTGGATGCTTCAGTATACCTTGACGGTCGCGTCATGGCTCTTGCTAGCTGCTACCCTATATTATACTCACCTCAGGCTTGCTTCACAAGTTTATTCAGTTGCTGCAGAATCCCAACTAACAGGAGTGCCCTGAAGCAGTGCAGTTTGGATCGCGAAAGACAAGATCGCCCCAAAACACCCAAAACACCTTGTGAGTGACCGTGTGTAGCCGGCCTACCTGGTATTACCTCCCTTTCGTCTTTCTTTGCCTTGATCCGCCAGGCCCCATGTGCCGTGCCTGCCGAAGTTTCACCCCTCCCAGAGGCATCCAGTCACGAGGTTGGAGCACCCGCAGGGCTCCGATTCGACCAGTCCAGGAGCATCCGTCGGTTGCTCGGATGTCTTGCGTTTTTAGGCCTCAGTCGGCCTGAGTGAAAGACCATTCTTTGGTGTTGTGCGAACGAAAATCTTCGACCATCCAGACCCTATGGGAGGTAGAAAGTAAAGGGGGAAGGTTCAGATATAAGAAATGCATTGGATTCTGGAAATTCTGTATCTATCATAATTATTTACATCATACTACATCATTTTATATACATCTCTTTCCTATATATACATATTGGGGGTCGCGGTGAAAATCATCCTGGTCTAGTTGGATATGGACATGGAAACGCCAACCCAAAATGATCCAACATGTTGAGTTCCTCACCAGTCCAAGCGCACCGGAGAATAGAGATTTAGACACCTCGGTTTCCCTTTCTCTCACATGTGCCATTGAACTCGGGTTGCTTCCTGATAGCATATACTTGTATGGTTTAAAACAAAAACATAGTCACTATTGAGTTTTGACCATGCCATACAGCTGGATGGAAAGTCTCCCTGGTTTGCTTACGATTCCCTGCACCGTTCAAAAGGGACAGGTATGGCTATCGATGTTGTTTGCATTGCCATGACATCATGTTTTTTACCGTTTCACCCAGCCATATGGTCTAGCCAGCAGCCTATTCCATGACATCCTTGAAACAGAACAAACAAACATGCCATTCCACAGAGCCAGAAAACGATACGTGGGTGTTCCACCAGCTGGATTTGCCAGGTGCATGAGCTGCCTGCCGTCGCACAGACGAAAACTACGGTGCGCTCCACGCAGAGATTCGCACCTGCGTGCCACATGACAATATATTACATATATATATATATAGATAAATAGTCCAAAGAGAAGGTGTGAACACCCCCTAATTCCCCCCACAATCCATGAAGATTGACCTACATTGACCATTGATTGAGCCGTAAGGCATCTCAAATCCACCCCAAATTTGATCGGCAAACGTTCCAGTCCCATGGATTGTTTGGGATTTGGTTTGCTCTGGGCGCCCTCACTCGGATCGTCATGGAGTCGGCGCCCAGACCTGGTCGGAGAGCAGGTTTGTGGTCTACCGGACCTGTCAGAGGGTGGATTTATAGAACGCAAGACCTGAGTAAAGAAAGAAGAAGAGGAAGTGGCGACTAAGACTGATGAACTACACATACTGCACTTCCCCACTGAATCGATATGAGCAGTGAACATGGTGAAATGGTGAAAGCAAAACGATGGACCTTGCTTGACCCTCCAAAAATCCAAAGGAACACAACAAACTGCGTAATTGCCAGATGGTTTTGGGGGTCCAGGTTTTGATGCATGCTCATGTGAACCCCCCTCCATGAACGATCGGCACCACTTCAGCTTGGTGAACCGCTCAGCTGCCCGTCCGCTGCCAAACTGACCAGGCGCCGCCGAATAGCGCCTTTTTGACGCCCCTCATGGATGCTGTGGGGATCCTGGGAAGGTTTCTTGATGGTTTCTTCGCCGTAGTCCTCCAGGGCCAAGGCCATCCTTGAGTGAGAAAAGGCCCAACTTCAGAGGATGCTCCAGGATGGTCACGATGGTCTCTACAATATTATTTGCGATAATTTTCAGGAGAAAGGCCGACCGTTTGTCTTCAGGGGAAAGCCAACAACTTATTTATTCATGAACTGTTATACAATTTCATACAACTTCAATACATTGAGCAAACTTGGGAGTTTCAAGGAAGCCATGCACATTGTCCAACACATGATGACAGAAACCTCCTGTCTTTCGGCGAATTGAGACGTGGATGGGACCTGCTTCCATGGGTGCGGTTGGGACCAACCCTCCGTCACCTGCAGCTCTACAATTTTAGAGGGCAGCGGCATAGAGGGTAGTCGTTCGACTCGCCCTTGGTAGCAGCAGAACTATTCCCCAGTGGTTGACACGTCACTTGGAGCGTTTGGTGAAACATGCGATGCCAAGCGGAAACCAGTGCAATGACTTTGGATTTAGTCGTGGCCTGGTTTGCCACTGGGATTTGCTTAGAAGAACTACATTGCAAGGACGGGTCTGGGTGTAGCAGCCCTAGCTGATGTTTCATTCCTTTTGGGCTGGGTCTTTTGTGAAAGTCTCTTTGACTGTTGGACTAGCAAACTCTTTGGGGATGCCTGAAGTTTTTTGAACGCTGCAGGGCATATCCAGGCAAACAGGAACAGTTTGTTGGTGTCCCAGACACTCCATGTTTCAGGGGCCAATGCAAGCATATGATCATATATGTATGATATATGTATAGAGTGACGGGATGTAACGTGTGAATCAGTGATGGTGTTTGCAGGTTGCTTTTATGCACCGACAACTTCCTATCAAGGGTGGCGCAGTTGCCATGCCTGACTTCACTTACAGGATTATTGAGAACAGCTAGCAACAGCAATTACATTACTTTGTAGATGTCCAAGGGTAAATATGATGCATACATGAACCAAAAACACCATTTATTCACAGATGTGCAACTCCAATATCTTCTTTTTTGTCAAGCACCATTCCGATCATCCTAAGGCTCACAATGCCGAGGACACCCAAGCACAGGCTGAACTGACTTGCCGACCATTGGCGTTTTCTCGCTTTTGGAGCATTTGTGATGGGTTAGGTTTGTGTCCGGCTTCAAAAAACAAAGCAATATACAGGTAGGATTGCCCTTTTGAGCTAGAAATCCTATGTTGCTGGGGCACTAGTTTGCTGGGGAACTAGTTGTGGCGACACTGGCAAGGAATCTATATGAACATTTCTTTGAGTGTCCAATTGCATGCAACTTCCCAACATCACTAGGCTTCAGGAGGGAGAAATCAACGTAGCAAACTCTAAAAAAGAGATGGTTTGATCATTTTGATCTCTCGCACCCAGGTTGGTCGGAATTGAGAATCCTCATCGCCCTGTGAGTAGCTTTTACTGAATATGCTTTTTGGCTAGAAACACTACGAAACCCGGTCAACCTTTCATTGGTCAACCAAGCTCGCGGCAAGACCAATGGTCTTCGGGATGCGCTCGGAGATCCCTCGCGGAAAGCGCGCTCGCAGAGGCGGAAGCTGCGGCTTCCCTGGCAGCTGCAGCTGAGGAGCGGGAAGAACCAGGTCTTTTGCTTCTCCTGTAGGTGATCAGGCGAATGAGCAAAACAATATACTCAGGATATACCCACATGCTCCAACAGCCAAACAAGAACACAGTTGTTTCAGGGTATATATTGTAATATATATATATATACATCATATAGTATATATATATATATATTCTTGCTGGAATCTTATTTGAACAGGCAAGCCGGGACAATGGCTTACCCTTGGGTGCGGCATCAACCTAACATTGCATTCCCAATCAGCCGATCTGGTCCCACTGACCACATCAGTCATTTTGACCGCACGAATCACTTCATGGCACGATGGCAGACGCGCGCCGACGACGCAGCCACCGACCTTCTACCGAGTTCTCGGCTTCCCGGCTCCGTCGACCTTGGCTCCGGACAGGACACCGGCAGTGTGAACGAGCTTTGCACTCACCCAAGAGCACCAAGTGTGATACAGAAACTCCTCGAGGCTCCACCGTCGCGGAGTGGTCTGGTTAGGGCTGAGAGGTTTGTGTATGTTTTGGTGGAAACATCACGGGTGATGTGGCTTAAAGTGTATAACGGATCCATGTGTCTAAGATGTTCTCATAACAAAGACGGTATTGTTTTTTGTGGTAGACGGTAGACGGATTGGAGGGACCCAAAGACGGTGTTTGACAGTAGTGGTTGGAGACCACGGGCTTCAACATGGCTTTCTTGTAAGATGTTTTTGGATTTTTCAAGAGGGTCAGTGGAAGTAGAAAGCATAGACAAAGACTTACAGTACATCATGTGTTGTGGAAACTCCTCATTTCATTGCGTGTTGTTTGTGTTTTATTTATGAAGCATTGTGTGTGTGAGTAAGGAGCATTGTGCATTAAAACAAAACTCGTGCTGTGGCTTTTCTCCGTGGAACCCTCAGACCACTCGACTCCTTGACTCTGCAGGTGCAGCTCAGGTGTTCCACATTCCACTGCACTGTCGTGTTATACAGCACTGTCGTGTCATTCCGACTCCAGAGTCACTTGTGGACAAGAAGAGGACAAAGAAGAAGACCACACTGTCTGGCAATACGAAATCCAGTTTCGGCCTGATCAGATCTGCGCTCACTTGCCTGCGGAACGGGTTGAGTTTCAATGGCCTAGATATGCCTACAGTACATCAGTGGACAGGATGTGGACATCAATCCCTACAGGTAAAGTGACCTCATTTGACCAGATGATCAGACAGTGCGACACTGCTCAATTTGTTGTTTCTTTCAGGACCAGGTCTGGACCTGGGTCAGACTGGACCTTGGATGTAGGGAATGCGTTTTCTCCAGTCAGTGACAAGTTTTGGCCCTCATGCTTGCACCCGAGGTAAATTGCTTCGAGGTTTCTTGTCAAGCCAGAAGCCCAGTATCACAGTATTTGCAGCTCAGAGACTCAGAACACGTTCCAGACTCGAGTGAGTGATAAAATCAAAAAAATTAAGCACTCCTGATATTTTGAAATGTTTGAACAACACTGGAAGCTGAATGTCTTCAAGAGATTCCATTGCACGCACCTCCGACTTTCGAGATACAATGAACCACTTTTGCACACCGTGTACCTTCCTGGTCAAATCCGCAGAATTTCTGGGACAGATGACAAGGTCACGGCATGATGTCAACGCTCAGCGTTGTGCTTGAGTACTCCCCTGCAGATTTGAACCATCCTCTCCAGTAAGCCGACTAGATAGACCACCAAGCTTGCTGGAGGCTTTCCATTACCGATCACTGATTGTTCAATTCCATCTATGCCAGCATCCTGCCAACAGGTCCTTCGACCTAGTATCCATCTATTCCAGCATCCTGCCAACCAACCTGTTTGTCTTCGCCCAACACCCAACCCTCGAACTAGTTGACCTGTCGGCATCTATGCGGGTTTAAGATTATAAACATTAAAAGAGCTGATAAACACAGTATATAATATATATATATGTGATATATCCCTGTCAAGGATCTCTCAATTCACTGTCCTCAGCAGGTCATGCGCCTCATTGTGAAGCTAGCAGTAACACCTGGGGCAGAGGCGCGGGACCCAGCCTCCTGCGAGCGATTTGTCCAATGTGCACTAAGAGTTCTTTGGTGAACAAACAAGAATAATTCAGGATGTGTGATTCTGTGATTCATGCAGCAGCATGCATCAGAGAGTGGAAGTGAACTTTTGATCAACACTAGAATTCCATGATGTGTTTGAATTCCATGATGTGTTTGTTTCAATGACGTTTCCAGGTAGATGAATGGCACTGTGCTGCTACCGCGTGTTCCTTTCTATGCTTGTCTAGACGCCTTGAAACAGTCCGGACCCACACTAAGAGGGAGAAGGTCCGACCCCTGCCATAGACGGCCCGAACGGATTCTTAGGGATAAATCATTGCTGTAGATCCAGGACCTTCCAGTTTTTGGACACTCCTTAACCTCTAAGACGCTATCAATAGAGACCTCTTGGAAGGTCCTGGACCAGGGTGAAACGGAGCGACAGACAGAGTCCGGCCAGGCTGTCTTCAGGGACGGTGCCGTAAGGCTCTTGCAGAAGAAGGCGCCGTTTGAACGGGGCGGCGTCCGGGCAGGTGTTGAGCACCCTTCTGTGACGCCCCCGAATCCATGGGATCATTGTGCCAGTCAGTTGGTTTGGAATGTTTTTAGGGTCAAGCATGGTCAAGGTAGGTGCACTCCTTGAATAAGTGGAGTTCACCGAAATCAGGGCCGTGCCATCATGCCATCCGCGCCAAGAACAAAAGACATCAAACGTCAGCAGAGCACGGCTACCGCATCAGTACATGTTGAGCCGAACCCGAAACCTATAGCACTCCAGAACGAAAAACAGTTAACTAAAGAACACCACAAATCAACAAAGCATACAAAATCAGCTTCTCAGGGTGCTTTTTTGCTACCAAAAAGGCGTCCGAATTCCGTCCCCCCATCGCTGAATTATATTACAATCTAAGGGCTGGCGGACTCCCGAAACACCACGTCCGGCCGGCAGCTCCGTCCGTCGTAGGTCAACGACCTGGCCAATGGGAAGATGTGGCTTCGGCCGAGACTTAAGACGATACGAAACCACCGGGTGCGAGCGAGCGAGCGATTGACCCAGGGGACTGGTCATATATGCTGCCGACGTGGCCGTCAAGCACCCAAATGGTAAATATTTACATGGAGTGCCATGGAGCGCATGGAGTGCCTGGTATACTAGATAAAATAATTAGGACTAAACCTAATTTATTTCTATAGTATAATTGAATATATTTTGGTATTTTAAACCATGAATCTATTTTACATTCGAGTGTGTGGAAGTAAGTCACTCCGGTCCCGAACCTCTTCAGGTGGAGAGTCGGTACCAAATATCCCTAAGATAACAATGGACGACACAGCGCTGTATAGAATAGAACCTTGCCCTACAAGTCAAAAACCTCATTTTACTGGAGTTTGTTATACAAACACATACAAACACAATACTTAAGGAGGTACAACACTAGGCTTTACAGGGTCCTTGGACATGTAGGGTTGGATTCCAACCACCATTATGATTCAATGGTTCTTAGCACATAACTTCATTGTTTTACTAATCTGGATTTTGGACTACAGCGCCACGCCAACCATTTCTTGTTATGGTATTGGACTTTTTGGGTATACCGTATACCATTCCTATTGAATTTTGCGGCATGCGTCCTAGGCTGCACAAAATCAGGCTTAGCTGACAGGAAGTTTGACTTCAAATTCAATTAAAGCGCAAGTCCTGGTTCCAGGTTGTCCCCAAACAGTTTACAATCGCACCCAGTTGTTATCTCACAGCCAGTCGGTTCTGCCCTCAACAGTCGATTGATCTTTCAGCCAGATGGGCCGAGTAAACACATGTGGTTTATGCAGATGGACGATCTCCCACCAGGCCGGATTCCTGGCCCACCATTGATTTTATTGGTATCCCAAACAACCAGCTGTTTTACGCCTTAAGGACTTTACATAACAAAACCAGGTCGACCGAACTCTTTGATGGTCGAACGGAAGGCTAGGGATCTTGTCAAGCCTTCAGCCAGGCTGAAGCAACAGTTCTCACAGGCCATGGAGAAGCTGAAGCATGGCAAGGCGGATTTGGGCGGGTCGTATGTGTGCCGGTACGTGTGCGATGGAGGCTCCACTCGTGCCTGTTCTATGTTCGGGTCATGTCACACTTTCTGTAGGGTTCTGGAAATCGGGTCCAGCTTGGTTTTCTCGTGGGTCAGTCGTTCGGACGGTTTAGGTTCTGATGTCTGCGGTTTTTTTCAGTGAAGGGACACACCGAAGAAATGCATCCAAAATGTGTCAAAATAAACACTGAGGATGTCTTGAACACTGAAAAGAGATGACTCCTATAGGGTGCGACTCTGACTCACCTGGGAGAGGTCCCGTGATCCGATTCCGCGCTCTGATTCCGGACGAAGATCCAAGCAGCCAGCTTCCCCAACATTTTCACCACTTGCGACGGGACTTGGTGTAAAATCAACCACTAAATCATCCATACTCAGTGGTGGGTGCTGGTGGCTCTTCTTCCATGTTTGCCATCTCTAGACCTCCAGTACTACCTCCTATACATCCAACTAGAACCCTGAAAGTCCAAGACTATTCTATCAAATGGTCGTTGAAAACCAAAGGAACTTCCTTTACTTCACAGAGGCAAAACAAATAAATACTTAAAAACAAAAAAAAACATATATATATATATATGATATAATATACTGAATATATCATATATTGTAAAATAGTTGAACATACTTGAACTCGACTTCGGAGAAGTGCATTCTGACCCTCCTTCTTCGGCCGGCTCGCCGACTCCCAAGCCGGCTCGCCGGCTCGCCGAGAGAGCGAGGCTTCCAGGAGAGCTGGGGCTCCCGGCGAGAACCAGCGGGCTCTGCGGGTGGAAGGTGGGCTTTTCCATGCTTTTCCAAGACCATCCATGTTGGTATCCATGGTTACATCATGGTGATCATGTGTTCATGTTAGTCTACACATGTTTTAGTTTACATCATTTTTTATGACACATCCATGTAAGTAAGAAACTATTCCGTCCCCCTTTTCGGGATCCACATACCCTCTCACTCTCACCTGAGGTTTCAAAAGCGACTCTGTCTTAGACACCATCACCGTACCTCACAGAGACGGTAGTGGATCCTCCATATGCGGCAGGTCTGCACCGATGGTCATGGGTGGTGTGTCATGGTGTGTCATGTGGTACCAGAAGCTGCGGCCAAACCTTTGACGCTCGGGTCTTCGTCTGGAACGTCCTCAGAGTAAGAGTGTAAGAGGAAGACGTCAGGCACTTCGAAAAGCGAGGGCTGAGAGTGACGGACATGCCAAAAACGAAAGGACCTAGACATGAGAAGCACCACTCCTGGAGTTTTCACCCGGACTTCGGAATATGCCTACCTGTACCATGGGTTTCATGGGTTTCGGATGGAGAAATTCAAGTAGTTGTGCGTCCAGCCCTATACTTCTGAATGACAGGTCAGCACTTAGCACTTAGCACATACCCAGTCAATCCATGTATGGAAAAATGATTGAATATGTTTCTACCTTTGGGGTGGTTTTGAGATGTTTTAAGGGTCATCGGTCAATCTTCAAGTCGGGATAGGCTCAGCCAAAGTCCGGACGCTCAGGTTCTTTGTCAGTGAAACTCTGCGTGTATCCGGATGCCCGGGTGGCACAGCTTGAGAAAGGACACGAACCGTGCTTCGCCGAAACACCACTTATTTTGAAAGCTTAACGATCAAGCAAGTGTTTGGGGGCAAATGAGAGAACATGCCGTTTCTTTATTTTCGTTTTGATGCCGTCCAAGCGATGACGGGTTACAGCAGCTAACAGCAGACAGTCCCACCCAAATTGTTGTGCCATGGATTGGATGGATTCCTCGCTGCCAATTTGTCCCGGATTCGTCTCATTTTTTGTTTGGCACACATACCGGAGCAAAGCATACTGGAGAAAGAGGCAAAGGCAAACGCTTCTCAAAATGGGGAAGTGACATCACCTGACTGGCATTTCTTGGAACTTCCGGCTAGGTCACAGGTGTGAGCCGTCCAGATGCAGGCATCCTGCACGTGGGTGGGCGGTAGATCTGAGTGCAGAAACATGATTCAACATGTTTTCCAAGCTGGATCAACGCATGTTGATTGCGTATGATTGCGTTGTGTTTTTTTTTTTGCGTGTGTGTGTGTGAGTGTGTAATGTTTGTGTTGGTCGCTACTGTGTCAACAGGTCGATCAAGCGTAAGCTACCGGGATTCTTCAAAGCGACTGAACTTAGTATACCTGATATTAGATTGTTGTATTGGCCTTGCGGATTGATTTTGTTGAGCGTGCCTGTTTTTTCAGATGATTTACCTGATCAATGCAAGCGAGAAGCAGTGGTGTTTTACCCACCACAATGAGCCACATCGCAAGAAGAAGATCATTTATTGCGCCGATGCAGCCACAGAGCAGTGCTCCTTTGCAGATGGTGCCAATCAATCCATTGCCTGGGCCGATGCTCTCCAGGTTCGAGGCATAGCGCAACACTTGGCTTGGGATCATCCTCTCCTTTGGCCAAAGAGTTGGAGACCCAATACAACAATGAGGCCATGGCATCCGGAGACCACGGTGTGGGAATCAATACCCAAAAGGGTCGAGTCGTTGTATCACTTATACTCGGGCTGCTGTGCTTCATGCCAGGAACCCGACTGGAACCTGATCCGACATCATTGCAGGAGAAACCGACTGCCCCAGATCCAATGCCTGACATTGCCCAACTCTGGCGAGGCCACACTCCAACCTGGAGAACACTGCAGCCTCCAATCGCAGCAAACTTTGCTGCCAGGAACCTCGACTCTCAGGTACAGCATGAGGCGTACACGGTGCCTTGTCATGGCACGGACACCTCAGGCCCTTAGGTATCTTTTTGAGCTCAACCTGATTGTGCATCTAGGCTTCACCTAGAGCTGCACTAGAAGGGTGCTCACTTTGGCTGCTTGGTGCGCAGCTGCTTGGTGAATAGCTCCGCTACCATGCATGAAACCATGGATAATTCAGGCCACTGTTCTCATTGACTCTTTTTGCCGGAATCTTTGAACGACCTTTTCCTTTCTCATGAATGACCAGCCTGCGAATGGATCAGCAGTCCAGGCTTGATGGTGGCAAATCCTTTTCATGCCCAGCTCAGGGCTGCTACAGTTCATTTCATTTGGATAGCTATGATACTTTGGAATTTCAATGAATGCCAAGTAAGTATGCCACGGCGTGAGCAGACCAAGTGAGTTTGCTTACATCGTAAGATGTTGAATGCCTCACTGTTTCCGCTGCACCGGAAAGTGAATCTTTTTCTATGTGTTTATCATTCTATCTATCTCGCTACATCTCTATCTCTATGTCTCTATCTCTATGTCTCTATCTCTTTGTCTATCCGTCTATCTATCGATCGATCCATCCATCCATCCATCCATCCATCCATCCATCCTTCCTTCCTTCCTTCCTTCCTATCTATCACTCTATCTGTCTATCTATCTATCTATCTATCAGCCTTTCGGTGCAAGCGGCTATGGCTTTTGGGGCTGAATGTGTTTGTTTTTTTTGTTTGATTGTTGAAGGTCGAAATGACCAGTATCCTACGGCAGCGCACCACGGTGCTTGACTGACTCTCTAAGTCAGACGGAGACACATGTTCTCTGTGCCCCTGTGCCCCGCATTCGACGGACTCCCGACGAGCGCCTCCAACTCAAAATCTCAGAACTATCTATCTATCTATTATCTATCTATCTATCTATCTATCTATTTATCTATCTCTCTATCTACCTATATATATCTATATTTCTATTTGTCTATCTCTCAATATCTTTCTATATCCATTATTTTCGGGTCACACTCACTAATCTAATTGCTGCATTTTCCGGGGCAGACATGTTTGGCTGTTGAAGCGTGTGCTTAACCACTTGGCCATCACTTGTCGTATATGGAGTTTGCCCACTTTAGGCTCAGGCTCATCACAGGAGTCTGCTTTCCAGAATCAACTGGGTGCTTCTTCAGTTGACTTTGCTTCAGTCCTCGTGAGTCAACTCCAAGTGTCCAATTTCCAACTCCAAGAGTCCAATATGGCTTAGCCTGGCTATAGGGTGTGTCCCAGTACCAGTACCTGGCTATGTGAACGATTACGAGCATTTCTGAGATGCCGGCCTGCAACCAGGCCCCATCATCCACTGGCCCCTACTGGGCCCTGGTGAAAGAGGGGGGATTCATGGGGCCGGCAAGCCGAGTCGAAGAGAAGCACGGTGCTTCACCCGGCCGACCGCTCCTGGACCGATCTGGGATGTCTGGGTTTCTCACCAATCCCTAGGCTTTTGAGGGACTTAAGTGACTTGAGGGTTGTGAACGGCGTTTGGGCATGATGTTGTTCAATTGTTTCGTTTTTTAGTTTCGGACCGCTGTTGTTATCATGAATTGTTCATGTCCAAAAATCCAGCTGAAACAACGGGTCCAGCGAACGAACACATTCCTGGCAGTGGTCACCCAGAGATGTTCTTTCGAGCTCGCTTTGCAGGTCCCAGAGTGGTACTCAACTGGGTTTTTGACTGGGGCTGGGAGCCCCAGTGGACAAACGCAGCGATGGGCGGCCCACACTTTTCAGAGACACCCATCGAACTGGTCTTCTGGCCAAGATGGCAGTGGATCCTTTACGGACATGGACCCGACTTTGGGACATGACCCAAACAAAAACTAGTCCTGAGTCCTAGCTTGTATACAACATCATCGTTATAACCAGTCCTTCTGCGCGAGGATTTGAGAACTGAGACTGCGAACTGAGACTCCAGAGATGGATTGGCCACAGACGTGTAAAGGGTCGGAGCATTCCTCAGCGCCCCAGGGCGGGTGCACCGAGCGAGTTTGTCAAACGCCGAAGGGGCCGAGTGTTCAAAGGGAAGACATCAGAACAACAAGATCCAAGACGCTGACACTCCGAGGACACACGAACGGAAGTGGAAACAACCCTGCTTGTAGTGGAAAAGAGTCAGCACAGAACTCATGCCATCCACGTAAGCATGCTTATTCCCGGGAGTACAACAATGTTCAACAGTCCTGATTCATGAGTTCATTTCATCTTGCTAACATGCCAGCCATCTATAGGTCCTATGCTGCAGGTTAGGGCAGTCTCTGGTGCGATCATCGCTGAGCTGGATGAAGACTTTGGTCTGGACAGCGGTGCCTGTGTAGTTGACCTGAAGCACTTCCTAGCAGCTAAGACAGGCTACTCCAGGTTTCGACAAAGGCTTTTGGATGAAGATGGAGACTTAGAGGACCACGTGGATCTGGCACGACACCACCACCTGCAGTTGGTGATTTTAGAGTTCAGTCCTTTCGACCAAGCTCTGGTGAATGCACTTCTTGCTGCATGTGAGGCAAACTTGCCAAAAGAGGTTGAAGGCTACCTGGCACGGCCTCAGGACCCTAATGCAAGAGGCGATGCACAGATGTTACCCATTCAAGTTGCAGCGGAGTTTGGGCATTTGGAAGTGATGCGCTTGCTCATCGATGCAGGTGCTGATTGCAATGCGACCACAGTGGATGGTACGACAGCCTTGCATTTGGCGGCTGAGGAAGGTCATGTGGAAGTGGTAGAGTTGTTGATTCAGACAGGTGCAGAAAAGAACGCTGCCACTTGGAGTGGCAAAGCAGCCTTGCACTTCGCAGCTGAAGATGGCCACTTGGAAGTTGTGCGATTGTTGCTTGATGCTGGAGCTGAAAAGGATGCAGCGGCTGCAGATGGTCACACAGTTTTACAGGCTGCGGTGATGTATGGCCATTTGGAAGTGGTGAGATTGTTGCTGGAGGCCGGAGCTGATAGCAACTTAGCAACTTTTGATGGCCACCGACCTTTGCATTTGGCAGCCTTGAATGGCCGCTTTGAAGTGGTGCAAGAGTTGCTCCAATATGGAGCTGAAATCAATGCAGCAACAGTTCTTGGTGCAACGGCTTTACATTGTGCAGTCCAGATAGGCAACTTGAAGATTGTGCGCTTGTTGCTTGGTCTTGGAGCTGAACAAAATGCGAGAAAAGAGGATGGTACGACAGCTTCCAGGTCCTTGATCGGAATACTTTCTGAGTTACTGCAAAATACTGCAAATGCTTTACGTGTCAGTCTGTTTTTGAGATGTTTTACCTCAGTTGTCTTGTTTGGGGGGATGGTTTGAATATGTTTGAATGACCTGACCAACCAGGCTTTGCATATTGCCGCTCAGAATGGCCATTTCGATCTCCTCCGCTACTTGCTGGAGAGTGGAGCTGACATGAATGCTGCAAAAGCGGATGGTGCAACAGCATTGCACTTTGCTTCCCTCAGAGGACACCTGGAAGTAACACGATTCTTGCTTGCAGCTGGAGTGAATCAGAATGCCGCACTTGCCAGTGATGCAACAGCTTTGCACTTTGCAGCGCAGAATGGCCACTTGGAAGTGGTGCGCTTGTTGCTGGAGGCTCAACTTGACCCAAATGCTGCATTGCCAAATGGTACCACACCTTTGCATTTAGCATCTGCAAATGGTCACTCAGAAGTGGTGTGGTTGTTGCAAAGCAGTTAATTAATGCTGCTGCCGTCGTTTGTAAATTTGCAACAGTACCCTAGTTTGACAGACTTGCACCACGGCTGTTTGAGTCCAAAAAGATCCAAAAAGATTTTTCTTTTTATCTCTTACTGTTAGTCTCTCCCTCTCTCTCTCTTCCAATCTTCAATGCAACAAATATTGTTGGTTCCTTTTCAAGGCCTGTTCCATCGTTGACCTTGATTGATCACATGGTCGGTTTGATGGGGGTTTCAAGCTTCAACGATGGAAATCCGGCACCCCATGTCAGAAGTGAAGCTCAGTTTATGACCGGCATATCCTTGCAAGGCCCCGAAGTGACCATCCTTGCGGCGCGCAGCAGCTTTGCGTGTCTGTCCATCTCACGGTAATTTTTGTCTTCAACACTTAGTCAGTTGTCAGTTAGGTACAGGACACATTCGCTAAACCCATCCCCAGAACATCCATGTATGGCGTATTTACTGATCAATTGGGGTGGTTTCAGGGATCAATGTATGTAAATATATGCCATACATCCCCTAATATGGATTCAGTCGTACCGAACCTCAGGTTAACTGATGTCTTGTCTCCATTGTTACTATTGCCGGTGCCATCCGGTGCCCAAACGTCGGGTCGTACCGTCGATACCTAACCTGAGGTTTGGTACCTTCCTGGATCCCGGATGGGCATGGATGGTTTGGGATCTCCCGTCGGGTGTCGCTTTTCCAAGATTTCGCTCCGACCAAGCATGACAAGCCTTCCGCAACCGAGACTGGATGCAGCTCCCCCAGCAATCCGCCGTTGTTTTGTTCTTTTTTGAACGTATGGATCCCCAAATAGATAGAACTTGTAGATCATGTAGATCCGTTTCCCGAACTAGAACAATGTATATTGGAAACCGTTCCTATCGATTTGGAGACCATTTATATCCACTTGTTGTACTAACATACGTAGCAACTGACCATCTCCCCAGCCTCAAGCCTTGCCCTCCCCAAGTTGACCTCAGTGCCCTCAGGCACAGTGACAGGTGCGGGAGGTCTTCCGAACCCAGGCGTGTTGCCAAGTAGAGACAGAGCATCGCAGGGGCACAGCCGTCGCCACTCGAGAGAAAACTCGGGGGGCAGAGAAGTCACGGCTTTTTTTGAACATGATTGCAGTTCGGACGCGCGGTGGACGGTTCATGTCGGACATGCCTGGGTATGGCAGAGATAGATTTGAACTGTTGAGCAGATGTTAAACGCAATTTGTTTTGCATCTAGGTGCTCAGAATCTACAAATTTATCTAGCGCCAGCGCCCTCTGGTTCCTTCCATGGCCTTTTTGGTGGCATAGTGCCCCCTCTTCGGTGTTTGATTGTGATGTTTGTTTAAGCTGAGAGGGGGTTGCATAAGAGCTAGGTCCCTAGGTAGGGGAAAGAGGACCAACCACAAAAGCCCATCCGGGCTCGACTGTCCCACATCCGCAGGGACATGTAGGGACAGTCCTGGCGCTTAGCCCAACCATGTTCTTGCAGCCGATGTGGGGCAGGAGCCCTGGGGAGGATACAATGCGAGTACGTGCAGACATGGTTCTTGCAACTAGCTAGTGCTCCGGAGAGAGCTCAGAAGCCAGGCATATCCATATTCTCCACTAAACCGGCTACAGGGAGTTGCCCAACCCCTTGATGAGAGAGCTTTTGCGTTCATTGATTCATTGATAGTCTCAGAACGTACTTGGGCCTGCGTGGATACAAGCGTCAGTCGCTGAGCAAGTGTCCACCTTCCGAAACATGGCCTTGCCATGACCTTGCTTTGGCAACTGATGGCCGTCAAACCCTCCCTGACGAACATGGAGCTGATCTGAGTCCTGAGTGTGTGAGGATCCAAACAATCAATTGGATTGCAGGGATCCATGTTGGTCACATGGAGGGGGCACCAGTGTCATTTATTGGTGTTGCACAGTTAGCCCGTCCAGACAGAGACAGGTCAGTTTTTGAACTCAACAATCTTTCATTCGAAGCATTCCCGAGTCCAGCGTCGTTCCGTTGGACCAGCAGACAGACGACGACTGACGATCAAGGCTGTGATTGGCGCTTTGTTGCTTCTTCCTTCTGCTCTTTAATTCACGTCTCTCGGCCTTTTTCGATGTCCTTTTCGACGGGTCATTCAGAAAAAAGGCAGCGGAAGCGAACGTCGCCAAATATGCCCAATGGCCTTCAAAACAGTGCCAGTAGGGTTGAAGTTCTGAACTGCTCCATGCTGCACACGACAGCTCTCGCGGCCTCTTTCCATTCGCTTTTCCCCGGAATCGTTTCCTGCACACCGGCGTGGCCACGATCCGGTGGAACCTCTCGGGGTTCCATCCAGTCAGTGACCATTTTGTTTGCATATACAGTAATAGGAGGAATGTCAGCCTTTCACCAGGATATTACATAATCCCTATCCTCCCAGGCATGTACGAATAGGAGAACCGTAGGCCCCCTATCCTAACACAACTGACATTTACTTTCATTTAACATTCATAAATAATATAATGTACAAGTACATATATATATATAGTAATATATATATATTACATATGTCATATGTCATCATATGTCCTCCCCGGCCTCTCACTTGCAATGTCATGTTGTTGTTTAGACTTTCAGTTTAGTGATAGTTGGGCGTCAGCCAGTGCCCAAAGCAAAATGTGCATCATGATGGATCAGTTGGACACGAACACCTCAACAAATGAACATGCTCTTCAGACCTGTCTTCTCCACTGCGGCGCCTCAGCAGCGCCTTATGACCACTTGTGACCCCCAGAAAAGCAGTTAACATCCAAAGACGTATTCAAAGTGACCGAACTTGATCCATTGGTTTGAGGTCACAAACAGGCCTGAAAATCTACTCCGTATATAAATGTCACTTCGAACAAGCTGGTCCCAAGATGTATGATGCATATCGCGTTTGACAAATTTGCTAACTTTTGGCGCCTCTTTTCTTCGGGTGGATTTTGCGGGTCACTGTTCGTGCCCGTTGGTGCTCGGGAGGGTTTTGCTGAACGTGGCACAGACCTTTCATTGTACAGACGTTTGTGCAGCTCGTCCTGCCATGAGCGCATGGAATGGTAGGCTTTGCTAATGAGAGCGGAATAGATCAAAAGGGATTAGGTTGGAAGCATGATATGTGTTCATTTTCTGGTTTTCTTTTCCATGTGTTCATTCCTTTCATTGTTTTCAGTACTCACCAACAACCTCCAATGGACCCAGTCGGATCGGTCTGTGTTCGCCTCTGAACCGTCCGGAAGAACCGTCGGCGTCCAGATCCACAACGAACCAAACGCGTCGTCCTGAGGACCAAGTCCTCCTATATAGGACTGTCTTTTTGTTAAACGACAGTAATAGGGATGTAGTTATTGGATGTAGTAATATGACCTTTGCCAGTCATAGGATGTAGTCAATGTTTTTTTTCAGTTGGAACCTATAGTCTGGACAAAGTCCTCTAGTCAGTCTCCGACTCCACACGGAAGTGTTTTCCCACGCGCATCGGACGACTCGAGTGTCCATCCCTGGAGGCCAGGACTCTATGTTGACTGTTGATGAATTCAACCAGCTTGATATGTCCTATCCCAGACGCGACCTGTCTGGGACTGCCAGTCCGGACTGCCGAGAAACGGCCAGGGGTGGTTGACTGGGGGTCAATGTATGGTAAAAATTCCATACATGGAGTGTTTGGGTATGATACTCCATGGGACTCGAATATTCCGCCCCTTTGACCCCCCTGGCACCCCAATGTATGCATCTATGGCAGTCCCAGACAGGTCCCGTCTTGTAGGTTCATTAAGCAACCGTTAACTTCTGAGCTGGATGGTGAAAGGGTGCAAGCTCCCATGTGGTTAAGCAACCGTTCTTCATCCAGCGACCGGGAATTCACCAACCATTCGCCACCGGGAACACAGACACCGGAACGACCAAGAACAGCGAGATGGTGTTCAAACACCTGGTCACCATCCCCAGACTATCCATGTATATGGAATAGTTACATACATTTACCCCATTTATGACCCTAAAGTAAGGATTATAACTATTTGAATTCTATATATGTATATGGTCCGGGATCGGAGATGGACTTGTCCGGGGCGAAACCCAGGACTGAAACCAGTTCGTGACGGGATCGTGGGATTGTCGGTCACCATTCGGCCTGCAAAAGGGAACCAAGGAGGTCACAAAGAGACTCCATCGGACAGGGAGATGTGTTCAATTCAATTGTGTTCCTATTGTGTTCCAAATGGAATGTTTCTCAATGTTTGGTGGCTTTCAGAGTGGACACAGCGGATTCCTGCTAGGTTGGGGTTTCAGATATTGTTGTCAACCTGGGATAATTGAGCCGACAAATATTTTTCAAGTGAGTTGGTTTCCCACCAAGCAGTCATATTGGGAGAAACTCTGACTGAGTGGAGGTGCTTAGAAGCTGCGCTAGAGTGGTCAGCATGTTTCGCCCATGGCGCTTTGGCGCTTTGGATTTCATGACAGGACTTGGTCATGCGAAAAACAACTGCCAGCCATCGACTTGTCCTCCTGTCCAAGCAGTAGCACGGGCTCCAGGCCGCAAAAATGGCCAATGACCACGGGGTGTGGATCAACATTCTCAGCACATCACAAATTTATCTAATCGATCACCACTCTGGTCTCTTCCCCCCCAAAATCAGGCACCCAGACCATCAGGTTACCATCAACTTTCACCCTTCACGATCGCGGCCGCTTTTTGCTCCCTCGCAGCGCCACGGGGTAATGCCGAAAGCCCGGACTCGAGCGGTGACGGCGCTCAAGGAGAGGGTTGGACTCAACGCGAGACGCAAGACCAGGCTGGATGTGCAGAGACCTTTGTGAAGAAATAGAAATCATAAGACATCAAGGGACATGATCACCCGCCTTGTATAGTTCAGGGAAGTATGAAGGGACTGTGAGTTAGTCCCACATAACAACCACTGCTGCCCTGCCAGTCCCACATAACAACCACAAAAAAGCACTGGGTCCGCAGAGGACCGCATGGGTCCCCATATCCCAGACACTCCAACTTTCTCATGTGCCTACATTGACCCCATACCAGTCCCATTAGTCGTGTCTGGGTATGGCAGTATACCCCCCAAACACCCCCAAAACCACTGATCATGATTCGGAACACTCCATGTTCAGTTCGACCGAATTCGTGATCATGTTCAGTTCGACCTACTGATCATGATTTGGAACACTACTCCATGTTCAGTTCGATCAGGTTTGGACCTGGATCAGACCACTTCGGGAATGGACTGTGGTGCCGTCCCCCCGTGACCCACGTGGCCCCGTGCGCCGAGCTCCGCTCTTCAGCGATCGCTCGAGGGAACGGGGATCTGGTGGGTTCGAGCCTCGGGGGTCAGCTGGTTCCAGGAGACGTTGATCTCGCGCTTTGGGACGGACTTCAAGGAGCTCATCGAATCTGAGGCGCATAACAACGAGTTAAGTCCATGTTGGATCCAGCACCCTTTGAGAGGGTGTTCTGTGTTCGACACCTGTAGGCGCCAGGAGGGTCCAAGTAACGTGGATCCCTAGAGGGTGTGGAGATCGAAAACCTAATCGAATCGAAAGAAACGACTGAGTCTGGCCCTCCAATACCGGGCGCTTCTCCTCAAAGTGTCAATCTTCAGTTCGTGACTGTCCTTGATATCAGAGGATGTTCGGTCACAAACAGGGCTGTAAAAGGTCACTAACAGAGACTTAAATACATGATATATATATATATAAGGAAGTTTCATCAAACTTAGTCCTTTCATGAACCTTGGTCCTTTCAGGTTGTCTTGGTTTGCAAGACGTCATGACATCATCCATTCATTTTCGCATCATTTTCCATCCGCTCTCTGCTGCCCCCACTGTGGAGCAGAGTATCCAGCGTCTTTTGCTGCTTTGAATGTCCAATACACTTGGCCGTTTGGGCCGGTGAACTTTGCAAAAGGTGTCCCCGATGTGCTTCTCTTAAACACTTGTTTCCTCCACTCACCATGCATTTCATCCGAGACAATCTCTGCCTTGCCTTTTTTCTTTGGCTTTGTTTCGCTCTTCTTCCCGTTTTCATGGAAGGATGGCTTCTTCAGGACCTGTGGAGGCCGTGGCTTCTTTGGAACCTCTGGAAGGGTAGCCGGCTTCTTTGGAACCTTTGGAACCTTTTTCTCATCCTCCTGCTTGAAGGATAGCCTCTTCCGGACCTCTGAAGGTAGCAGTAGCGGAGCATCTGGAACTTGAGCGGTAGCACTCTGCTCCTTCGCCGCGGGCTTCTTCTTGGGGGTAGTCTTCTTCATAATGCCACCTCACTCATTGAGCCCATATATATAAGTGGTAGTTAGTTGGAGCCCATCGCTAGTAGGTTGGAGACGTAAATGGGCTGGTATGGAACCATAGGGCGCGTCCGGCATGGGGGGCGCTTGGAGACGGGCGCGACTTCCGTTGCTCCGGCCCCGAAAAGGGTCGGCCGTGCCAGCGTCCACCTGAAGAAAGAGAAGGTTTTCAGGGTACAACTCCTGGATCCGAGCCTCCAACAGGTGTTTCCTGGTGGCAACAGGTGGCAACAGGTGCCCAGAAACCACCTCGGGTCCTGGAAGTTGGTACAAGCCACATTAGATGGAGGGTCGGTTGGGATTCTTTGGATGTCAAGAAGCATCAGCCAGGAAGCATACGATGGAAGGATGTGGATCCCAAACAGCCAGGTGTTGGGGTTAAACACGCAGCAGGTGAGTCTTGTATGTAGGTTAAACATCCCGAAACCTTCATATTTCTGAGCAAAGCAGCCCAAGACAGAGCAGGTGAAGATTCTGAGGGTTAGGTTCGATAGCTTTGCGGCATGATGATGTCTGGTGATGCTTGAGACCTTCATCGGTGCAAGGGTTTTGATCTAAAACATCTAAAACGGTCTATATAATCATGTCTAAACCCATGGTGCTTTCAATCCGGAATCCTCACCCGTCGGCAGGTCGTGGTAGTTCTTGACCCTTTTGAACTGTGAGTTGATCGAATGAGCAGGAGCTTAGGTCTTGAAGAGAGATTTTTTTTAAACAAAGAAACGTGCTTTGTGGTTGTACTTTGTAGTACCCAAACCTAAATGTACCTATCACTTGTACCAACAATGAACTCTCATAGGCCATGCTTCACTCCCTTTCCACATACATTTGTTTGCAGGTCGAGGGGCGCCTACAGGGCCGCAGCAAGTTAGAGCGGGAGGAGCGGCAGTTCCTCGAGCACGTGTGTTTTCCGTTTGAACTCGATGTGGCGGCCATCCTGTTTTACTAGGAACAAGAAGCTACTAGGTGGAGGCCATCGCTATTAGGTGGAGGCCATTACTACTACTGCTGTAGTATCAAGAAGCTAGTGGGTTCCTGTTTGACCGTCTTCTTTTTTGCCGATCTCCCAGGTCCCAGACACGACTGGACTGGGACATATACATTTCACGAATAAACTTGATAACATCTTGTAATGTTACATCGTATAGTAATATTATTGTCTAACAAATCCAGAAAAAAAAAAACAATGTCAAACAAAAACAGCTCGCCAGTCGCGATTTATCCTGTCCGATTTGTCCCTCGAGTTCCGGTCATTGCATGTCTTCGTTGGTTTCTGGCAGGACCTGGATGCCATTGAGCATATCATCACAGCGACCAGGCCGGGGGCGACCAGTGACCAGCGAAGCAGCGACCAGCGAAGGCCGTAACGAAGCAGTGAGGTTGGTTGTTGTTCTGTTCGTGGGAAGCGTTACCACATATACTTTCTTGCAGAAGTGGTTAGAAAATGTTGGAACGTGGCTATAAGAAGTTATAAGATACTGTATCTCAAAAAGTTGGCAAATACACACACAGAGAACGATTCTGCACAGAGGGGCAACTCTCCCAAAGAAAGTGCTCCGGTCTGGCCAGTTTGTTGTCCAACTGTGAGCTGAACAGGGGTTCTTGCGTTTCTACCATGTCCTTGCCACTTATTTTAGGTTCAAGTGGCATTTTGATCAAGAGTTCATCCTCATGCCACTGCCAGTTTGAATTCTCATGAATTCTGCACATTCTGGGCTTCTGAAAATAGCAAGACTCAGGCTTGTATACACAAGTCGTTTCACGAATCAACCATTTTTCTGGTCTGGTCAACCAGATTAGATTGTTGTTGTTTCCCCATTAGGTGAGGGTTGTTAGATTTTATGTCAGCTGCCGTCGTCCTCCTTCTCCTCCTCCTCCTCCTCCTCCCCCTCCGGACCTCAACCGCAAGTGCAGGATGGCAGTGTTCCCCGCCGGCCGCCGGACCTTAACCACCAGCTCCGGATGGCCGTGTTCCCCACTGGACCTCAACCGCCAGCTCAGGCTGCCGGTGTTCCCCGTCGGACCTCCACCGCGAGCTCCGACTGGCAGTGTTCCCCGCCGGGAACCGCGAGCTTCGGCGGGCAGTGTTCCTCGCCAGACCTCAACCGCGAGCTTCGGCTGGCAGCGTTCCCCGCCAGACCTCAACCGCGAGCTTCGGCGGGCAGTGTTCCTCGTCGGACCTCAACCGCGAGCTTCGGCTGGCAGCGTTCCCCGCCAGACCTCAACCACGAGCTTCGGCTGGGAGCGTTCCCCGCCGGACTTCAACCGCAAGTCAGAAGATATGCCAGGTACAGTAGAAAGCCAGAAAGAGTGTCAGGATATATGCAGAAGATAT
The DNA here is from genome assembly GCA_963970005.1 of Durusdinium trenchii. Taxonomy (NCBI): domain Eukaryota; class Dinophyceae; order Suessiales; family Symbiodiniaceae; genus Durusdinium; species Durusdinium trenchii. The sequence goes on along the minus strand of CAXAMN010026761.1, from coordinate 149,349 downwards.
GCCAGAAATAAAGATCCAGAAAGAATGTCTATATAGAGATATGCCAGAAGAATGAAGGAAGAAATGCCAGAATGTCAGAAGATATGCCAGAGAGAATGTCAGAAGATACGCCAGAAAGAATGTCAGCAGATATGCAAGAAATAATGTCAGAAAGAATATCAGAAGATATGCCAGAAAGAATGTCAGCAGATATGCCAGATACAATACCAGAATGGATGTCAGAAGAGATGCCAAAAAGAATGTCAGAAGATATGCCGGAAGTAATGTCAGAAAGATTGTCAGATGAAAGAATGTCAGAAGATATGCCAGAAAGAGTGTCAGAAGATATGCCAGAAAACATGTCAGAATGTGAGAACATATGCCAGAAATAATGCTTCAAAATGCTTCAATACATGCAAAAACATGCCAGATTGAAATGTCATTGTGGGGATCACTGGAAGTAAAGTCTTGTTTTTGAAGACCTTTCTGTGAAGCTGCAATGCAGTGGCGGCCACTTATAGGAAGTGGCGACAGAGATGTTCTGCTTGAACTGATCTCCAAGACATTTGTGGTTTCATTGGCACTAAGACCCTGCCAGAGAAGGTGGTTAGATTTGGGTTATTCGCAGTCTTTTGGTTGAAGGGTTTTTGCCCATTGTCATCAGGTACGCTGTAGACAAGGTGTTACCTCAGAACATTGTTTGGATTGAGGGAGAAAGCAATTTGATTCATGGTTGGTTGTGTACCTACAACTTGCAATTAGGTTGGAGGCCATTGCTATTAGGGTGGAGGCCATGCTGCTACTAACTATAAACTACATACCGCCCATTATTAGGTTGATCATTTCACCTCAACGTTTCGGTGACCTCTTCTTCACCCGCGGAGGAGAGAGCGGCGAGGAGGGAAACCTTTGCCTCGCAAGGTCTTGAGCAGGTGAGATCTCGGGGTTCATTGTCGGGGTTGATCGGACTTTGGGTGTCAAAACAAGAGAGAAGATATCCTGGACCAACAAAGAAAGTGGCTAGCTTGCCTTGCCGCCCTTGCCTTGTATCATATGACAACATATATGGTTTTCTTCAGGATGATGCCAGGCGATGGGTTGTAACTAGGAGTGATTTGCTGGAGCTCTTGACTCAAAAATCATTGTGCCTCCCAGTGTGTTTGTTGGTTTAATCTTGAGGACCTGACAGTCGGTGATAGTTTTTGCAAGGAACAAGACTCTGTAACAAGACCCGACGACAAAGACGCCGCTATCCAAAGACTGTATTTTGCTTGAACCTGATGTGGTCCTACGAAGTAAGATACTGCTGAGGGGATAAGCGAACAACAATTTTCACAAGGATGCTAGTTTTAAATAGCTTTAAATACCACCTCTAGCTCAAAAAACATGATACCCACTTCGTAGGTTTTACTCCTACCCTATCAATGGATCACCTGAATAAAACAGACTGGTGGAAAAAACACCACCTGATGAAAACACCTCATTAAAACAGACTGGTGGAAAGAGGTTAACCAGTACCTTCAGTTCATGACCTCTTTGCAGTCTTTGAGTGACCTTGCGCCGGCCTGTTTGTGAGGGAAAATCCTGGTATATCAAGGAAGTCACGAACTGACGGTCCTGGCCCAGACACTCCATGCCACTCCGTGTATCGCATATTTACATACATTCGGGTGGTTTCATGGACAGACATGGGAAAACTGGAGAATCCTCCTCGAGTCCCGTTCATATCTCCGTGCCACACGGACGGTGGTGTCCGCACCGCACCTTGTTTTTGGTTTTCGGAAATGCATCTCCCCGAGCTGGACTGTCAAACATCTCCGAAAATGGGAGGTTTCATTCCATCAACATTAACGTGTTGCTTAATGAACCTATTGCCATCTATTGCAATATACCTGGAGTCTCAGTTCGTACCTCCGAACATGGGTACAGTGGTACCTCTTTGGAAAATTGCGCATGTCCTTTTGGATTGCGTTTCGATGTGTGTTCTGTTTGTTTCCAACAACCAGCAGACACAAAGGGGTGCCTATTGGAGGATAGGGGTGCCCATTATTCACTCACTGGATGGGACTAAAAACCACCCCTTTGTGACTTCTGGAGGTGTCTTGTTCAAAAAAGATCGACACTTTGGGTCCCAAATTTGACCTTTGGTTTGGAGCTTCTGCCAAAGACCTTCGATTACCACGAAGCTTATAGGTGCCTTCGATGACCAATTCGTTGCATCCGTAGATGTGTTTGCAACGCCGCCAGAACGCCATTTCGGATGTTGGAACCCCCGGTGTCCCACCGGCGGCGTCCCGGTCGCTCAGGTCGGTGCCTGATTTGAAAGCTCAGGTGGGGCGAGAAGGAAGGGAATGAACAAAACAGGAACTGAAGAATAGCAACGATATATTATATATTATTAGTTATTACTATATGATTGTTCTTATAATATTAGGAATCATTATCATGATGTCCTGGATTATGTTGCTGTTCGAACTACGTATCTATACAATATATATATATATATTATGATATGAATAGTACGTCAGTAATACCTTTTGCTCCTAAGGTATCCAAACGTATGGTGATATAAACTCCTAGCCTTCTGTTGCTTGATCAATTGAGTGGAACGATAAGCTCAGTGCGGAGGGCACAACCCAACGTGCGTCACTCTGAGGCACCGCCAGCGTTGGGTAGCCCAGCGCCAGGGATGCTTGAAGCCTTTCGAAAATGCATGAGCAACCCATTGGTTGGATAATGTTGAGGAGAGTCTCCCTATTACAAAAATGCACAGACAAGGCTGACCGCAACCTGTCTGCCGTAAGTCCAAATGTTTGCTGAGGAGCATGCAGCGAAGCGCCTCGGGGCTGGAAAGCAGGCCCGCTACGAGGGGACACTTTTCGAGCAATAACCAGGTGTCGTCTGACACTTTGGGAGCTGAGTTTCCAGTTTGTTTGGCCTAGCAACTTGGCAAGGGACGCCATCAACTGTTGCTGCTCAGCCTTGCTTTAAAGGAAGTATATGGCAAACATTGGCAAACTCTCAGAAAATTGGATTCCGTATTGTTTGAATGTAGGCCAACTTGACTTGCACATTCCCTGAGCTGGGATCACTTCATGACAACTTTAGCTGGTCAAAAGAATATTCAAAGACTTTGTGGTTGCTTTGTAGACTTCAAAGACTCTCCCCTACTGACTGTAGCTGGTGATTCACACATCTTCTTCAGCATGGTTCTTGCAAACATATATTGGAGATGAGACGGCCCTAGGTCCTCCAAGGATTCTCGAATGATTTGTTTGCTGGCAAATTCTATAGGCTGAAACACCTGAAACCCATATGCCTATAGGATCCTATAGGTATAAACACCTATTCTATAGGTGTTGTTGCTATATTTCGGCAGACACCTATAGGACCTCGCGTGCTCGTTGAAGGGAAACAGAAGGGACCTGACTTTGCGCAGGACAGCTCCCTCTGCTCCGAGTGAGACTGCGCCAAGACCACGAAAGGTGCGGCCATTGATGTGCAATATTGCAGATGCCAACACTGCTGGCAACAGCCGCATCAGCATATTGTGTAGCAATGTATTATATATGTATTATTGTGATTATGACGTATTCAGGAGCAAACAAACTATGTAATATATAGTACTAGTAATAGATTAATGAATATATATATATATTATAGACTTAATTAGATATATCAGCACCTTCCAAGCGTCGGCAATGGAAGCCCCTGTCATATTTCAATTGGTCCTATTATCATATTTCATCAGGAAATGAATGGACCCCAAAGATTTGCGTTTACGTTCCTGCCGTGATGCCAGGAACGTCGCCCTGCACCCTACGCAGTCTCGATCATGGAAGAGGACGATTTTTCCTCGGTCTCCCTCTTCGAGGGAGGTGCAGTTCGTCGCAACGTAGGTCTGTAAGCCTCGTTTCGACCAATACACATAAGTTAAAATAGTTAAACTCATCGAACATCATGAGACCTAGCTGAGAGATTAACAGGGTTCCTCTACAAGCGACCCCTGGGGGTTGTCTTTTTGTTCGCTTGCGCTTGCTTCGGATGCCATGTGCTCGTCGTTGCAGGATGCCATGAGCGAGCGGAGTCGGGTAGAGGCAGCGTCGAGCAGCGGAGCAAGCGTCTGTACAGTGTCTACAGTCACCATCGTTTTTTGCGTCGTGTGGGCAGAGAAATCGCATGTTTGGGGTCTTTAGACTGCTTGGACCATGTTGTCCCCTACACTTGTGTGCTGATCCAGCCACACGAGGAAGTTCCGCAACCGCTGAGTGTTCATTTACGCAAAACCGTAGGTGATCTTAGGTGCTGTTTGGGGTTCCCTACAGCCAGCAACGTTGCAAAAACAACCTGGGAAGACATCATGTACCTAGTTCTGCTTGAGATCCATCCAGAAGACCAATCTATGATAGGGAAGTGTATGGTGGCTGCTATTGGTGCAGGCATCACCCAAGTTGTCATGATTCTGAAGCAGCTAGACTATCAGATTGAACAAATGCTTTATGACTTGTGGTTGTTCGAGTCCTCCGAAACGGGGAGATTAAAGGACAAGGTCAATGTGAGCTGCTTTGAGAAATACTGAATGTAGAAGAACCATGTTCCAGACACTCCCACATTGACCCCTCAAACCACCCCAATGTTGGTATGAATATACTTCAATGAAGCAGTGGTTTCAAGTGTGCTATATCACCCGTTCGATCACCGGTTATTTTTGTTTGGTCGAGTCATTGGTCGGCTCCGTCCGAGTTGCGTTGCTTCTCCGTGAGGTGAAGCCCAAGTATCCGGTGCCCTTGCCACCCAAGTTGAAGCCCATGGATCATTGGGCACCGAAGCTGAACTGGGGCAAGTCGTTGGGCCGACTTGGGTGTTTTGGGGTATGAAGACGTTTGCATGGTTGTCGGGTTTGCATGGTTGTCGGTGGACCTCCGAAGGGTTGGTTAACTGTTTGGTCGTAGGGCCGAAGGGCCTCAGAATTCTGTGGGTGTTCCATCGTTTTGGTGATGTGGATCATGGTGGGAAAGTTCAATGAAGTTTCTATAGGATATGGAATGACATCTATGTAAATCTATTGAAATTTAGTATAAACGACAATCAGTTTCATGATTCAATTGGGGATTCTTCTGTAAAAGCGACTTTGGCAACAGGGACATGAAAGTGGCTTAGTGGCTTGAAGAACAAGAACTGGTTGTTCCTTGTTGGTCAGCATGGGGACAAGTCACATTGCTTACCCAGCAGAAGAGTGTTTTAAGGAACTGAAATACATGCATTGTATACTCTCTTCAAAAGTCTTGGCTTAAATCTCTCCAAAAGAGCCAGTGGGATTTGAGCTAACAGTTGAGAGAAGTGTGTGTATGATTGTGTATGTATCATATTTGTTTGATCTTCTTTAACGATGGTTACTTGCCAGTGTTTTGACTCCCGCGGCCTTGAGTTTGTAGACATTCGCCGTTTGTCTACAGGAGGTGTAGAGATTGTTTGGCAGACCGCCCACAACAACACTATATAGAGACAATTCCTTGGCACCGAGACCCCAGAAGATTGAGGAAAGACTGACAACAAGTTTTGGTCCTGGAAAAACATTCCACTACCTACGGCCTCAGCCACCTGCTTTTTTTCAGTCGGAGGAGAAAAGACAGGTTTTCTTAAAAAACATAGGTTTTCAGAATGTTCAAATCTACAACTCTTGTGTTCACACAATATAATCCTGTGCAACTCTCCCATCCAGCACGCCTTTTTCCTGGCCTAAATGATAAGTCCGGCATCTCTGAAGGCTGCGCATGCACCCACCAACCACCGATCGATGGTTCGTGCCATCACTCTGCGTGAGTTCACATGCCGAGACAATCGTGCTGTCCTTCCAGTCGAATCCTCATCCATTTGACATGAGTGACAAATGGGATTTAGAGCATAACCCACTCTCAAAGAGTCATAGTGGACTGTGCAAAGGATTTCTGCCAGTGCGTGGAGTTTCGGGTAGAGTGGAAACGCATGAGGTTTGCCCACATGGTACTGGATCAATGCCATCTTGGCATACGTAGCCAGGAAAAGAAAACCAGCGTCAGCCACCTTTGTACACTCTTCCTTTGTCAAAAATGCAGCAGCGCGGAACATAACAGAATACATCTGGTTAACAGCCTTGCTTGCTTGCAGGCACTCGGGCAACAACTGTCTTTGGTCCACCTGAAGCTGCGGGATGAAGTCTGTCAAAAAACGCATCAGGCTGGTCGTGAGAGCCCCCTTGTGCCAGTTTCCTGTCAGACCTGTGTAGTCATTGTGACTCATCAGGTGTTGCGTCAACGCATGCACATGCGATTGCTGCTTGTTTCTTTTGCACCAGTGAAGGTAGCTGCTTGACAAGTAATCATACTGTGCATCGATATTCGATCCAGGCAAGACTTCAAGAAGTAACATCACCACCGAAGAAATCCAGGATTTGCCAACACCAAGATGAAAAATGTGAAAACAGTCTGAGGCGAAGAAGGAACTTGGGTCATGTTCATCATGCGGCAAGTGTAGGATCACTGCTGGGGTTTGAACCCAAGGCATTTTGACGCCCCTGGTGTCTAGCCAGCGTGGGTGCCTCGTTGAAAGCTCCTCAGCTGGAAAGCCAGTCGTGCCAGCTAAGCATCGATGGCATACTCCCTTTGGGGGGCGGCGCGCATCACCGCGTTTCGCAAATGAATTGAATGACCGGAACAAGGTCCCCAGCTTGCTCAGGAATGGAGCATCCCCTTTGGCACAAATCACAGCGAATCTGAGAACTTCTTTTGTCACTGGATCTTGAATCCCAGAGGTAAGCAAGTCTTTGAATGCCAATGAAATCTGTTCCATCACAAAATGGAAAACGGAGGAGTCGGCCTCATACAACTTCTTGGGCATGCACACAAGTAGCAGCCGGTGCGTGTGCGTATGCCCTGTGAAGTTTACCCTCATTTGCCACACGCCTCGGTCATCCACCCTGGGCACCCGTTTGTCGTCAAAACCTCGACCAAGAATGCTTTGCCAATTGCACACCATTATTCCCTGACGCTTGAGGCTTGTCCCTTCATCGCCATGAAGACAAATGCCAGCAGTCTTCGCAAGATCTATACCCTCCATCCTGAATAAAGAGAAGTCTGGGCATAGCTCCCTGTACTGCTTCCAAAATTGTCTCCAAATCCCCTCAGATGAAACATAGTCATTGCGTGGTGCCCCTGAAAGGGTAGGCCAAAGACCCATTCTCAGAATCCATCGGGCCCAATCCCGGGGATCAATCCATGGGATCGATGTACCATTGAAAACAAGATGGCTCACAGGAACATCCAACTTTGACTTTTGAATTGTCATCACCTTCTGAGCATCTCGCTCTGAATTTTTCAGTGAGCAGTTGGACCAATGATCCATCCCGCACTTGGCTGCCGGAACGTCTCCAACATCCTCAACAACAGCCTTCGCTGTCAGGATCTGGCTCTTGCAGCTGGCCTCGGAAGACCAGAATTGCCCAACGCCAGGGATTGAACCTTTGACGTGGTAAGCAGATACGCTCGCCTACTTTACCAGGGGTGGTGACTGGCGCTCAAGCACTGCACACTAAACACAGCAAGCAACGGGGCACTGCAAGGAACGTTTTATGGATAACGCTAAGGAATCAACTTGTCTTCGCACAAGCTCACTCTTCCAGAATGTCTAGTCACATTAACCTTGATAGTGCTATTGATCTCTGTAGCTTCCTGTACGATTGAATGTTATAAAATCCCTCAAGGATCAACTGCCCCAACCTGCCCAGATGTTCTTGCATCGAATACCTTGGAGGTGTAAGAGATAACCTACACACTTGTAGAATGTTGACAAACTCACCGTGTGTGTGTGTGCACACGCATGCACACTGACTCATGGCATCCCAGAAATGAAGACCCAACCTCACCCTAATCGATCTGTAGCCAGGGGTCGATTGCTTCGATCAATCCAAACAAACATTATATTATATACATGAGTCTTTGACTTTTGACCATGTTAGCTTTTTTTCGATTGTATGGGATGCCAAAATCAATCCCAAAATGGAGGTTCATAGCGAGCAACCACTGATTAAGACCACCAAGGAAGGGGTTGTGATGCTATGGGCGCATCAACCAAGATTGTGGCAGCCCTATCAAACTAGTTCAACAAGAGAAGCATGACGTAGAACGTGAGCAGGTGCTGCAGGACAATTCAAACTACATGTCCGATTTGCAGTTCCAGGTTCCAGGTGCTTTAGCACGAGCTTTCAGCAATTACCATGGCAAAGTTCCATGCAATCGTACAGTTGGCTGTCACCAAAGCAGCATCAATAGTGAATGTGTTTAAATTTGTTTTTGTTTGGGGCACTCAGGATTAGGACCAGAAATTAATAAACAGTCAGCGAATAGGATTGCTGCACCCTGCAGTCCAAAGTGTTGGAATGTAATGTAGACACAGGGAGCCGCCAAGAGTCCCAAGAGTGGCGATGGCTACGGTGCAATGGTACGAGTATGTCTGAGTTTGCGGCTCCTTGGCCAACGTTGGCAGCAAAGCGCTTCGAAGTTGCTCCAGCTGTACCTGGCACACCCACGGAACACTGTTTCCTTCTCCAGGAAGTATTTAGGGCAAGAAGTACATCCTCCAATATATCAAGCCCAATCATCTCCCAGGGTGAGTACACCAAAAAGATAGCAAGGTTGTTGTCCTTTTGCGCCAAAGCTAAATGCTTCAAATCAGAGATGCTAAGTTTATCTTCATCAGAGGCCCTCCGCATCCCGCCATACATAGTGCCAACACAAAGCCCATCAACAGGTTTTCAATCAGCACCATCAGAGCTTTAGCAAAAGTTTAACACGGATTTACCACTGGGATGCAAAGCCTACTGGAACCCCACTTCCCGGCAGACAGATAATGTACGCAAGCAGGTCCTTTCAGACCTGACATCCCCTCAAAACTGGGAAAAGATTTGGCCCTCACTACTTGACAGGCTCTTCCTTGACCAATTTCGGGAAGTGTCGTTTGGCACTCCTGGGTCCAAGACAGGTTTGTATTCATGAAGATGCTTAACTCAGGAACATGCAATTGGTGCTGTGGAGGCAGTTAAGTACTTGAGCGCCGAGCCGAATCTTGGCCTCATTCTGCAGGATCTTGGAACACCTGATGTTCATGAAGTGATAACTTTGGTCAAGCGAAGGTGGCACACTAGGAAGCTTAACAGGTTGGTTGATCCTAGACGGTTTTGAAGGTTGCAATCTAGGCACGTGAAAGTCGAAGCCTTCATCACAGCTTCAGTCTCCTTGTTCCACCTGGGTTCTTTTGCTGATGATCGAAACAAACACCATCTTCGCACAAGTCCCAAGACAAAACTTGTTTGTCCTAACTAATGGGCTGTAGAGAATGCTGCGTTTGCGGTGAACAGATCAAGCATCCCTGCATTGCCCTAAAAACTGGCACTGCATGCCAACAGTACCATACCCATGCAACCAAAAAAGGTCCCAGCTACGCTTCATTGAAGTTGTCCCTCTCACCCTTGGCCATGTGATCACTCAGTATGGTATAGTCCTTGTCAAGGGCCTCCAAGTCCACATTGATAGCTTTGATGGACCTGGAAGATCGCAAAAGCACAAAGGTTAAATGTTGTATATTTGGGCTATGACCGTCTTCGCCATATTCATTGTTTCTGAGAAGGCACAAATGGGGCGCTCCCTCTGCGACATAGTTCTTTTGCAAGTCCGCCACCAAGGATCGAAGCTTGCTGATCTTCTGGAGGACACCATCGATGTGCTTCTGGAAGGTGTCTTTGGCACGGCAAGCCTGCGCTGCACAGTGAGTTAAATATTTTTTGGAGCACCTTATAAAGAATATAGAAAAATATATCGGGCTTAATCAATTTGATTTTACTATGTTGCAATGCAAGGAGTTCTTCAACCCAATCCAGCAGATTGTATACAAACTTTTTACTGCCTCAGACGTGGCCATCACCGCTTCACTTGCTTGCGCGCGTTGACGGAGTTTGAGTGCGTTCACAGACTTGAGATCCATATCACTCATCGTCAGTGACCCATCCTCCTAGGTTTGGGATACTTGCACTCTGGTAAGCTGCGAGAAGATCCGTTTCTACAGTGACTTTGGCATCCAAACATTCAGCGGTCCTCGCTCGCCTTTGTTTCCCTGGTAGTCTCAGATCGGTTGTGTTCCTGCTGATGATTTCCTTTCTCACGGACCTCCACGTAGTACTCAGCCCCGGAACCATATTTGCATTCCCTGGCGATGTTCAAGAAGTTTGAGAATCAAATCGATGTTGGTTTGCATGAGATACATGCAAGTGTGATATATACTGGAAGCATCAGCATCACACCTGACCAGATTCGCCGGATCTTGTGAACAGCATCGAATGGCGCCCTCGACTTTTTTCCTGGTCACACTCTGATGTTTCCAATGATTTGTACATAATCTATTGTATTGTATCCACATGTATCCACACTGTGATCTTCCTACAATCCTTCTTTTATCAACAAGGCTCGCCGGCCACTTCAAAAGCTTAAGCATGTCTTCTTTGCTATACCATCCGCACTCCACATCACTGACAGTCTTGTCACTCTTTGTGACACTGTTCTCCTTCATCTTGATGAACTTGTCCTGCAACAGTCAAAATTCATTGAGATTGAGATGGACAAATGTTCCTGTTGGCCTCAAAGGGGGTTAAATGACAGAGACAGTTGTTTGATGCAGTCTTGGAAACAAATATCATCCTTGTTGAAGCCCACGGATTGAAACTGTAGCGCCATCTTCAAATGGTCAGAGTTTTTCCATGTATCGTGGAGCCACTGTGGTACCTTCAGCTCGCCATTCTTGTTGGGTGTCATGAGCCTTCTAAGCTTGGCTTTCAGTGCGTTGTGATCCTGAGACCCACCCAACACCAAAACAGGACTCCAGAGTCCAGGAATTACAAAGCAATCCATAGCTTGAAGACCAATACCACTAATGTTTCCCCACATGACTCAACCATACCCTACCCCTCACCCACCCTTATATACAATTAGTGTCATATGATTATATATGATACTAAAGTACAGTCTTCGACGTGACATGCATGCCTAGAATCCAGCTTGTGCCGCTTGGCATCTTCAAAGACCTTGTCCAAATCATCCTGTTCCTGGTCCTCTGCAACCTTTTCAATTTCGATATGGGCACGCTTTCGAGCATCAAGGACATCTGGTGCAGATGCACTCGATGGTGCAGCTGCAGGGCTGGCCATATCCAAGGCTGCTTGCCCAAGGATTTGGGCAGCTGTGTCCGAATCAAGCAACCCGTCCTTCCACATGCCTAGCACACGGTCTGCAACCTTAGGATAAAAGGGTTTGGATCCAAAACCCTGGGGTTCAGGGAGAACATGTTCGTTGGAATGGTGAGCAACATAAAACACTTTGGGTTACCCTTCAGCTCTCAAATACCACCCAGCCAGGGAACTGCAGAACTTGTAGTTGACATGCGGGAAGGTAAAGACGATGCTGGGGACACAGAACGTCGTACAGGCGTATCTCGAACAACCCAAGACTTGTCAACCTTTTCAGTCTCCTGTTCTACTACCTTCTCCACGAATGCCAGAGATACGAGGACATCATCATCCGGCTTCTCCATCGCTTTCGGGATAGCCCGATGTTGTGGTGTGGCCTGGGCTCGGGTAATGCAGCAGGACATATGAAAAATGTAGGTTGGACAACATACTGAATACATTTTGCATTGCTCTAGCGTTCGTGATCCCACGATATGTCGCGTCAGGTAGTCACTCAAGGGACAGCACATCATACATGGCACATATATGTATCCTATAGATGCAACCCAAGAGGCTTGCTGCTGTGGTGTGTCACGCAGTTCAGCCAAGGCTTTTTCCTGAGCCAGAGCCATCGAGAACCACTAAGCGAAACTTGGCTTGGGGCAATTGGGCTTCGGGTCAACATGCTCAGGTGTGGCGGGGTACAAAAATAAAATCCGTTGAGTCTCAAGCCCCAAGGTCTGAGTGAGTGTGATACCCATTGCATAATTAGATCAAGTCAAGATATTAGGTTGAAGGTGAGAAGATCTTCACATTGTTACCGCCCTCAACCAGCTAAGCCCCAAACGCTCGACTCAATGGCGCCCATGTCGGCAAGAGCCTTTTCCAACTCCTGAGGTGGGACACCACGTGAAAAGAGGTCTGGTGGGCAAATTGAAAAAAAGAGTGAACCGGACGTGAACCAACAGGCTTTATATTCCTGAAAACTATTGAATCCTCAGAAGATTGGAAGACCCTCACCTCCAGCTGAGACAGATCATCTGGTAGTTCATCCTTGTTCAACACAATGTGTTCCAACGCCGCCCCCAAATCGTTAGTCGACCACGCACGGGACATCATTGACTTAGGAGTGTCCGTGCGCATAAACGCCATGAAGGATACACTTAGGAAGGAAACAGATCAAAGCGAGCCAAGAGCTCCCAATCGGAGTGTGGATGATGGATGAACCAACAACGATTACAATCAAACTTGTGTTCCAAACTGTCCATTGCCAAGTGCACTTTTGGCACGCAATGCGAGCTTGCGTGAAGATGATCCCCATGAAAGTTCGAATTTGACATGCCTGGCCTGCAGGGAGCCCTTTAGACTTATGATCAATACATAACCGCCATAATCAGATCTGGTTAAAAACGTTATAGTACCTAACATAATTCCATAAGTTTGTCGCTGGAGGACTTATTAGGTTACGGGTCGGTTACGGTCTGGCTACGCTCTGAAAAACCTGGTAAAACGCAAATAACCCATAATATATTATGGACGGATTACGGCTAATTACGGTCGGATTACGGTTCAGTAGGATTACGGCCGGAAGTGCAAAATTATAACCTGCTTTTTATTTGGGTTTTACGGTCGGAAGCTGAAAAAAACCAGGTTTTCCAAAAAGACAAGTAATTTGTTAAAAATATTATATACCATCAACTTGGACCCATGTAACTCCTAAAGTGCTGCAGGCATCAGGTCTCTAAAGTGGGAAGGGATCGCCAAAGACTTCCCACCTCTAAGGTAATGGCAAACGGAAGCCATTTGAGCCTCCTGCCACATGTCATCGTAGCGGAGACTGGCAAACACTTCGCTGGCCGAATCTCGCACCGGTGGCAAAATCGGCATACCTTGCTTCTCAGTTATCATACGTTTCCATAGAGACACCAATCGAATTCCAAATTTCCGAGGATAGTTCCTTAGCTTATCGTAAGATCGAACCGTGAGGATAAGGAGTCGTTTGGGTTTAATCAACAATTGTGTATAAGGACTGTTCCTTTCATGATCATTCATGATAGGTCAAAACAAAACAATCTCAACTAGGAAGAAGACGTGGAGCATAAACCCATCAACCAAGTCAAGAAACTAAAACCGGAAACAATTGATTCAATTATACAGGCTAGCATCTCACTGGAACGTAGGTTTTTGTTTCCCTTCCACCTTTTGACACCATTCTTGTCCACGTATTTGTCTACCAATCCCACCTTCTTGCCGTCCCGTTCTTTCTCTTCTTTATGTTTGACCCACCCCATGAGCTTCCCAGCAAACAGCCCACGAATATGGACACTGTTGGCAAAGGCATAATGCCTTTTCGGGCTTTTGCCTCCGTAGTGTATCATCCACCAACAGGTTTTGTGAACCTCGGCATGGGAGGAAGCAAGGTTTCTGGAACTATTGAACTTCTAGGCGTTTGAAATGGCTAACATCGGCGATCGTGCGCAAGCATCTCAGGAACATGCTATGCTCTACGTGGACACCAGACTACGCCACGTGTTTGGGAGGCTTGATTGATGCAGGAATGGGGTAAGAGAGTGGTGGAACACTGATAGTTGGGACAAGAAACGGCATGCCGACCCCCATGCTTCTGAATTTGTTGCACCAAATCTCTCCATCGGGGATAGAACTCAAAGAAAGAAGAGATGGGCTGCTCTAGCATGATGGTGCCATTCAAGCAGATAACCAGCATCATCAATAGGATCATCCTCAGAAGTAACCAGGATTGCATTATATGGCTTTGTGCGGCAAATATGGATATTGATTGTCCAACATCTTTTAGTCAACAAACATCAATTTTTACCAGGTTCCGTGAAGCAAGTAGGTTGGCTTCGCGGACAGATTGGTATTCAACAATGCCAATGGAGCAGCACGCGCTACGCCCACTTGTGCCCTGGTTCACCGCAGTCCACGATGAACATTTAAGTCCAAAATGGCAAAGCCAGCCATTTGTGAAATCTCCATGCAGAACCACAGCAATGGCTGCCCTAGGTAAATGTCAAGATGACGGGGTGGCACCAACAGATTTGTTTGGAGATACGTGGAAGGTTGAAAATCACCACTGACAACCAGCACTCATTGTTCTTTAGCACATTGCATGCAAATGAAAAAAACATCATAAGACTAGCCACGCCATACCCACTTCTGTGGTGAGATCCATCGGGTTGACATGTCCATTGTAGTCACGCATATAGTCAATATCGAGCTTGGCTGTGCGATGACCCGCCCATTGAAACATCCTCGATGCCTCCGCCTTGCCAGCAAAGAACTCGACCCAGCTCAGCCCAGCCTGCAAGGATGAAAGAAACATGTTTGTCGAGATCAACCAGCAAGAAAACAACACGCACTCTTGATAAACTGTCCTTCAAAGAATCTGCAGAAGAAATATTTGTCCATGTGACCAGAAGTACTGCCAGCATAAGGACCTGCAACACACCCCATCACAAATAAACACGTCTGAATTTGAACACATGCAGTTGCCTGCACTGAAATTCAACACACATGCGACTGCCAGTGCTCCAGATCCTGCAAGTGACCTTGGGCGCACCAAATGCGCGTAAGCGCCAGCACAAGTCATTGATGAACCTCTCACTGAAGGCCATAGCTTTTGCCAGAAAGCTACAGTGGTGAAAGGCGAGTGGCCCAGACCAACACGCAAGATATCAGCATGGAACAAAATGGTGCTCATTTGGACTGCGTTTTGCATGACCAAGTATGCAATATTTAACTGAAAAACACATGAACATTTTGGTATTAGTAGTCAACCATTATTTAAACAAAGAATCATGTCACGAAAGACTCATGGAAGCAAGATTGCCGCTGATGAGCACACATAAAACCAATCAACTCATCCAGACTGCGCATCAAACAAATGCAGACACAGTAATTCGTCCATAAACATGAAAAAACATCGATCTAAGAGCTCCATGTGGCACCCACAAAGGTGCACAAATTGAAGTTTGTTCCAAACCATCAAGTAAAATAGTATTGATCCAGTAAGAGTTCAATCATGTAAGGGGTACTCACTTCATCAGCAAGAAGACCCCGCTTCAAAGCCCATTTGTTGCCTCGAAGCCCAGGAGGTGGCATTTGGCCTCGGATCGCCGATGCCAGAGCAAGGAGCTTGACGGGGAAGGGGCAGGGTATGGCCAAAATTCGATCATACGCAGAGGGTCTGCACAGTTGACTAAACACTCAACATGAAAGTTTTTTGATTTCCACCCGAATCACCCTACCGAAATCAACAGCACTAGAGAACAGTCCACCCACCAGTCACCTAGACAGCACGTTTTCATTGACTTGAGCTTGCGAATCACCACCGCTCACGTGAGGTCCTCCCCACGTACCCTTCCAAGCCGCCAGTCAGTTGGGATCAGTGACCACTCTTTGGGCAATGGTCGGCCCCATATGCAGGCAAACACATTAATGAAGTGATCTAACAAATCAACTTACACATGATTCTAGGACATTGGTTTGCAAGGTCGATGGACATTGAAGGGTTACCTCAAGGCCTGGAATGTTCAAGGTCCATGTGTAACAGCCCCTGGCGCCTGCCTGCATATACACCCAGTGACCCCAATGACTAAGGAGGCATCTTCAGGGCTGCGATCTCATTGGCCACTTGGCCGCACAAAAGCACATATGTCACAGGTCAGTGACTTCCAAAATCAAAACATGGCCGTCGTGGAAGGATGGAACAATAACTACATTCAAGTTATAAAACAGTCATTGTGTTTCATTAATATGTTTATTGCCTTCCAACATCAGACCATATCCTTTGCACACACCATGAGTCAGTGCCTACTATCACATTTGTGTTTTTCTCATCGCTTGACCGGCGTTGTACTTGATGATAGCAACCTGCCGTTGGACATTTGAAGTAGGATCCTTGAAGTCAGCCGGAATGTTGCCGTGTTCTTTTTCCAGATAGGATGCCTCAAATGAAACTGACTCAAACACAGGTTCATAGGATGCATGGTGCGTGATAATCATAAGGCTTCATCCAGTCCAGTGTATCCATACCATTCGACTAGTAGAAGTTGTGGAGTTCAAACAAATGAAATATAACCATAACCAAAGCAAAAAGTGTCCAACCAGACAGGCCAGCCACAAAAAGGTTTGCGCTCACAAAGGCCAGCGTGATGCCATTGGTCCATGTCAAACTCTTACCAAACCCAAAGTATGTGAGGTGAGACCTGTCTGCCTTTTTAACCACTCCCACTGCCTTGTCCTTCCAGTAGTTGGAAAAGGCCACCATGTCAAAGTTGTCCCCGACCTTGCATTTGAGGTAGTCCTTAGTCTCTTCCTCATGAAGGTTCTCGGTCCTCTTGAGGTGGGTCATGAAGATGGCTTGCATCATAGTGTCCTCCATGTCAGCCGGCTGCAATTCCATCATAGCATCATTCTTTTCCTTTCTCCTTTTCTTTTCCTTCTTGACAGAAGGCGATTCCTGGATACGCTTGTTGGCTGGCTTGGCCTTGGCTTTGCCCCGGGCCTTTGCCTTAGCCTTCGCCTTTGCCTTGGCCCGGGCCTTTGCCTTTGCCTTGGCCCGGGCCTTCGGCTTTGCGGTCCTTCCACCCTCCAACTCTTCATCATCAACCTTCTCACTTTCACACAATTCCTCATCCTCAAGCGGATGTTCATCATCTGAGTCTTCCACTTCCACCTCCATAGCTTCAGGCTCATCTTCCTCAGCCGCCTTTCTTTTGTTTGTTCCCTTTGCCTTTGCCTTGGCCTTGGGCTTCTGCGCCGCATTCAATTTGGACCTGGACTTCATGGCCTGTTCTGGCATCACTTTCGCATCCGGCTTCATGGCCTTGACCTCCTTTGAGGCCTTTGCCATCTCTTCCTCAATTTGAGCATTCTTCTTCCTTGAAGGTTGGGGCTTGGACTTTTCATGCTTTTTGGGAACATAGCCCTCCAAGATCTGGTCCAAGGTTTTTGCCTCTCCAGTCATGGGGTCGAGGTAGAGAGTCGGACTCTCACTTTTGAGGTCCTGATTTCCATCCTCGTCGTCAGACTGGAAGAGCTTCTTCTTCGGGGTGCTAGGTGCCTCATCATCATCATTCTTTGCACGCTTCTTTGACCCCTGAGCATTCTTTTCCACTTTGGCCTTGGCCTTCCCTTTTGCCTTGGCTTTGGGGGCAGCAACGTCACCCCCCTTTTCTTCATCATCATCATGTTCAGTCGCACCATCGAGCTTCTTCTCCACAGCTTTGATTTTCTTTTCATCTGCCAGCTTCTCTTTCATTCTCAGCTGATCCCGCCGAGTGAGAACCTGGCCAGGGAACAGGTGGACAAAGGGTCAACCATCCAATTTTGGTTTTAACTTGCGTTGAGATATCTATATAATTTCGATCTTTAAACCTCAATCTTCTTGGACACCAAACGTCCATTGAACATGAAGTTAGGATAAACCACCTTTCCAAATAATTTGAAACCACACGCCTCCTCAATTGGGGCAGGTGGTTCGATTGGGGCAGTGGGTTCCTTCTCCTCACCAACCGGCTGGCTGCTGTCAATGCCATCCGCCTTGAACATAGGTTGGGTCTCATCCCAATCGGAAGCAGCTGTATATGTAGGAGCTGGCAGAGCGGTGCTTCCTGTGCATGACGGGTTTGCACTAATGGTTAGTTTTTGAAGGTTGCGGTTACTGTCATCCTTTGTTACTTCACTACAATCATCACAAAGGGCCATGGTGTATGCTTCAACAGGGTAATATCAGTTCTCGGATATGTGTGTGTTCAGTATCCACGAATTTGAAAATCATATTGCAGGATCAATCTATGTGGTCAAAACATACCTGCACCTGTAAGCCTGGCCGGGCCTTTTGCTCCCGAAGAATCCACTGGAACTGTTGTTCCCCCTGACCTTGGTCAGTAGGTGTGACGTGGAGGCTTTATAGGTTCAAAGCCTAGAGGGGTGACTGAGTCTAGTTTTGTTGCTGCCATCTACCCTTACAATAATTGTTAGTTTGCACGCAGTCTTAAAAACGGCCTCAGGACGTGACTTCTCAAGCTCTCCCTTCTGCTGAAGCTGCTGCTTCTTCTCAGCAATCAGAGCGCGGATTTGTGCAAGCCGCTCGCCTGAGCAGTGAAGGGTAAACACCTGTCAACATGAAACCATGGATTCATGGGATCAAAACAAAAACTTACAAAGTTCATATTCTGATGGTTCGAGATGCTCTGGGTTTGCGATGTCGAATCACCAGAAGGCTTCGGAACAATAGATGGAGGGGACATACTTTCTGACAAGGATTTGGGCTCACTAGATCTCAAGGGGTCCACCTCAGAACTCTTGGGGCTCACCTCCGCCGTTCTGGAGTCCAACCATGCGTTGAACGCAACCATGTCCACTGGGTCATCCGGATCCTCTTCCGGATCCTCCACCGCATCATCAGGGTCTGCAGTAGAGTCTTGACCCCGACGAGTTGCCATATAGGCTTCGATGTGATCCTTTGACAGTACCAGAAAGTCACAACAAATTCATGGGTCGGACATAGCTTATTCTACTGCAAATTCTACTGTTGTGTTTAAGATGGATTTGGAAGCCAGTGAGCGAAAGGGAACAGGCATGAGACAACTCTTTGTCCTCCTGATTTGGGTCCAAAGTGAGGTAGAGCTCGTGGAATGCAACATCCTAGCAGGGTGAAGCAGATAATCAAAGAGATAATTGAACACAATTGGGACTACAAACGAGGTGATCGTGACCAAAGATGGCCAACAATTGAAAACATATTCACTTGTTGCCTCATCAGCTAAAGGATTAGTACAATTGGATCCAATCCAACTCAAAACCACATAGCACCCAAAAAGCACAGATTGAACCTCTCGGCTCCTTCGTGCACTCTCCCCGATTGACTCGCCTCTTGACAAAGCCAGCAAGCCGTTTGATTTCCACAGCCGGTTGGTAGACCCCCTTTTCCGACACAGGGAGGCCCAACTTGTTGGCCAATGCAAGCAGCTCAGCCTGCAAAGGTTCCAAGTGGGGCAAAGCATTCTTCGGGTGTTCGGCCATTCTTCCCAAGATCGGCTTCAAGATCTCTGCGTTTTCTTTGCAGTTTGCCCTGTTCGCAACGCAGAACTTCTGTGTAGATGGGTGGGTGATCAGCTTGCCACAGCCCCTGACCTTCTCCCTCAGGGGAAGTAGCCCTTCCCAGGCCACCGCTAGCCCTCTACAGTCCATGGGCAAACCACAAAGGGTGAGTGTGCAATACAACAACTTATTGATCCAGAAACAGGCTGCAGCAATCCAAACAATTCTAAATTCCAACCAGGGTTTCAGGGCATGCCCGTCCACCCAAGGAACTCTCCACAGCTGCACCCAACTCCGACCGCTGGAGAGAAAAAGAAAAACGGACCTTGGGCCCTGGCAGTGGTTCCAAAGGTGACGAACTCGTCCACGACATAGACATGCGGTCGCGATCGGTGACACATCGATGACATGACGCGTACGGAAGGTTTGGTGGAACAACCACACCAAGAATGAACCCATGGTTCTACATCGATCATGGTCAAGTGCCACCTGTTCCATATTTGTTGTCATGTTGGTTCTTCTCGATCTAAAACATGTTTACACGATGTCATTCCGTCCTGCATGGAACCCTCGAGCAACAACACATATCTCAGCCAAGGACTCAATTATTCATGAAAAACCTGACGGAAACCAAAAACCTGGTTTTTTCATTGATTATACATAAAACCAGGTATTGCGATTTCCACCCAAAAAAAAGTTGACGACAGACTCAGTAGGTATAGAAGTCCAGTTCGACTACTTGTTTCCACCGAAGTGTTAGACGCACAATACCTGGACGCGGGTCACATTGGAGTCTAAGCTCTGTTGAGCTCTGTTTCAATCCCTCTGGGTTATCCCCGCGGGGTCGATGGGTCGTTGAGAGCGTCCAGTCGGTCCTCTCGGTGTCCCTCCGTTTGAGGGTCTTTCACCGGGGCCATTGGGGACTTCGGATTCGGATGCTGTGCCAATGGCATGGTATTTGTCAGACAGGGAGATCCCTTTGAACTGGTTGTCGACTGGGTGTCGACTGGTCGATATTCTGAACTCCGACAGGATCGGGGATCGGGACGCCTGGGTCGAAGGAGTGGGTCTCCGAATTTTGATACATAATTAGTCTTGGACTTCCATGCATTCTGAGAACTGTACGACTGTACGACCCTGTCTCCTGAACTCGCAGACGATGTTGACAGGGTTGGCGAGATGACCTTGAAAAGACAGGGTTCTTCATCTAATGGCTTCATGGATTCCATTGCATTTTTCCTGTTAGACCCGTTCTTTGTCACGCTCCACTTCATGGATCTTCATGGATTCTAGATTCTAGGGCCTCTCCCTGAACTCACAAGGCACTCCAGGTATCTTCAGGTAACCAAAAGCGCGGAATCTGGGCCTGGATCCCTAGGATCTCATCGTGGCCTTTGACACCGCCAAGTTTCGCCAGGAGCGCGACTAGAGGGCGCGAAGGGAGCGAAGGGCCGGCAGTTGCTAAGGGGTTTGACCTGAGGGTGTGCAAGTGGCAGATATGTTTTAATAGGGAGACAGTTAGGGAGACCCCTGGTCCAATGGGTAGACTGGTAAGTTTTTCTTCCGGCTTGAACTGGGAGATCTCACTGTTTTGATGCACTTACGGTCACACCTATGTGGTCAAGGATCTGGGGAACACCCGTGAGCAGTGGTGTAAAATCGAGTGAACACAAGTGAACATCCCAATAGCGTTGGTGCTGTGACAGGGGCTTCAGAGGGTCCACAGTGGCGCCATTTCACTGAACTGATGGTGGGAGAGCTCGAAAGACGGTGAAGTTGGCTGAGGCCATCCGCTTTCATCAAAGCATGGGGGTCAACAACGACCTTGGTCACCTTTCGGAAGGGCATACCCTGAAACAAGCCAGGGGAATGCTGTTGAGTTTCTGTTCCATCTACACATGCCATGGTTTGTTTGATGAAGAGGACGTTGGAAGGAAATCCCTAGAGACAAGCGCCTGCCAATCTTTGTGCAGATTAATGAGGGTGTGACGTTCAAAAAGAATTGGCTAAGAGTTCTGAGCTTTCAGGACTGTATGGACTGGGGGTCCAGCAAAAGATCGAACTCAGGGCTTCGCAAGTGGCTTCGCATGAAGGTATCCCCTTGAACTTCTTGAAGACAGGATTTCAATCTTGCTGCCTTAGACAGGTGTTTGCCCTAAGAACCGGGTGAGTTCAGTCCGTTTGTCCGTTTTGATTGAGATACTGGTGTGTTTCTATGCACTAGTTGATCTGGTCAAGTTTTGTTGGGAAGTTAGTCTCTTCACTTTTTCCAATATCCCTGCTCTCGTGCTTGTCACTTGGATCGACTTTAAGGCTCCTTCGAAATCTTCAAGATGAAGATCACCGATATATCTATATCGTCTATAGCTATATGGTTGTATAATATATACATACATTACATACATATATACACATGCAGATATTATATATAATCTTGTTTTTTTAATCAGAACATGGCCGGACAGCCACGTCTTCGGCTTTTGGACCCGATGAACAGGATTGACATTATCTTGGTCAGGTCTCCATCACC
This sequence comes from Durusdinium trenchii, assembly GCA_963970005.1. NCBI lineage: Eukaryota > Dinophyceae > Suessiales > Symbiodiniaceae > Durusdinium > Durusdinium trenchii. The sequence goes on along the minus strand of CAXAMN010026761.1, from coordinate 127,525 downwards.
TGTCTGCTGAAAAGCAGCCTGGTGCTGGTTTCAGGCCTAGAGGTTTAGCTGCTTTAGCTGTTAGCTAGCTAAGACTGAATAAACACGTACATTGGGGTGTTGAATGGTTCGAGAGAGAAAAAACACATATAACATACATATTTAGAAGCTGCCTGGAGATATATATAAGATGAACTTGAGAATGTAGATTAATAACAATGACCACCTGTTGGTCGGGTACCCTCTCCTTATCACCTGAAGGCAGATGGATAACGCCCGAAGTGTGTTTTTGATGAAGGAGTACGCCGACTACGTCAAGGCAAGGCAAGTGACATGGTCAAAGTCGAATACGCTGAACCATGCTCCGTGGTTTTGCGGAATCTTGTGGAGCTGATTCTTTTCCTGGTTCCCGGGTCCATCCCTGACATTGGGGGAAAGAGATGTGTTCGGTTTAATTGTTGGCTCCCGGTCCCTGAAGAGCAAATCCAGTACGACCCATGTTCAAATCCATGTATCTAGTTCTGGTCCCAACTGGTCATCTAGCAAAGGACACCCTCTTCCAGCCTTTGACCTCGAAAAAACGCTTCATAAAGGGAGGCAAAAAGGTCTGGATTGTTGCGTCTTGTGGAAGATGGAGGTGGATCCCAGAAGTTTACAGAGCGGCCTTGCACTGTTCTTCCCAGAGCAAGTTGATCAATCACTTTGAAGCACAGCCGAGAAACATCCAGTCATATCGAGTCGTAAGGCATGATTGCAGTGCCATGATTGCGGTTTCTCCCCGACGGCTCAAAGCATTTGCTGTGCCAGCCCAAATCACCAGTGGCCTGGCTGAGAGGATGGCGTGGCATGATCGATGGATGGCGGGCCTTGGGGCTGGTAATTCTTGTCCAAGAAAAGCCAGAAGACCACGGAAGCCAATAATTTCTTAGGTAAATTCATGTAAATTCTAGATTTCTGAAACATTCATTTGGCACAAGCATCTCGCACCTGAAAATGGACGACCGCCACAAAGCAACCGGTGAGTTATATAAATGTCCTCAGTATAATATGTTAGTCAACATACAGGTGTCTATGCCGTATAACACTTGTGGATACTTGTGGCATACATAGCACAAGCAACATCTGTATATCAGTCCTCTTCAACTGATATGGGTTGTTTCCCGTACTGGGACCCTGCAGTCAGGAGACCAATGAGCTGTACTCAAAACCCAGACAAATCATGGGACTGAAAGTTCAACATCTAAATGTCAAACCCTTACAATCCATTGTCTAAAAATCCCAATTCGAGGCAGATCATGGGGTGCTTCTTCATTGACTTGGAAACCTGACAAAAACAGAAAATCCTACGCATCCAATGATTGGACAGGAATCTTGACCCACATTGATCCGTAGATGCCAGGCTGCCAGTCCCATAAGTGCTTGGGATACCACTTTCCAGGGCATGCCAACCAGTGCCGACGGCACATCGCATGGCTTTCGGCAACTTGGCTGAGGTGATCAACTCGACTTAGTCGTCAGTTCCTTTGAGCACCATGGGCAGCCCAGACGCCGTTGGAAGCCCAGGGGGTCAGCTGCAGCTGGCCGTGTAGACATGAGCCCCAAAAACACATTTAAAAGCATCATCACTTCGTGCCCAAATCCTAATATATAGATCTATACCCATGGAAGTTCACGCAACGAAGTTTGCATGTGTGAAACTATGTGAAACTGACCTTGCGCACGACGTCAGATTCTTCCTCAGAAAGACCCCGAGCGCATCCGAGCGCTGAAACCCCATGGAGTATCAGTCGACCTGTTCGTACGAAGTACTAGGCCCCCGTGACGTTCTGTTCCAGTCATGTCAACGAAGGGGTCGTCCGTGCTGGTCCCATTCCGAAGGGAACGGGCACGGCTGGGGGCGCTCCTCGGGTCGGGTGGGGACGGAACCACCACCTTTTCGGATGCTCTGAAGCACTCGTGAAGCTTTGGCGATGAGAGGGACGTTATGCGTTCATTCTTGTCCAAGCGATCTATGTGGTGAATGTTAAAAGGGTTTGACAGAGATATTTGGTTTGTTTTGTTATCTAGGGATATTGTTGGAGATGTCCATTTGGTGCCCAATTTGGTTCATTATTTTGTACTAGCTATAGTTGAGTTTTATTGGTGGGATAAGCCTGACTTTGAGAAGGAACTAGTCTTCGATAGATTCACTACATGAAATCGTTTGATTTGCTGAGAACGAGACCAACGAGGGCAACGAGAACGAGATGGACGCCATCTCGAAACATCCCGGAGCTGGAGCTAATTTGTTGGTGTTTGCAGATAGCACATACCACAGACCCTCCTAAGTAGGGGCTGGACCCGAATTCTTTGGAGGGGTCCGGACACTCAAATCCCTAGACCTTGCGGGACCAAGGTGACCAAGGCCTTTTTGGAGCCTTTGGGTACATGAAGGTTAGACAAAATAAGACAACTGAATGGATGTTTGGATTAATATTTGTTGAGATGATGGTTCATCGAAAACCACTTCATACTGTGAAAGACAGAATTCTGCGCACAAGAACTTGTCAAGTAGGGATCAACACATAAAGCCTACGGAACGCAAATACCACTGAAGCTGAAGAACCCATCCGCTTTGAACTGCCGACGTCGAGAAAAGACTCGAACATGTCACGTACGGCACCGGGAAGTGAAAACGACAATTGTGTCAACATGGTTGACCTGGTTCTGTAGTGTAAACCCTTAGTAGAACAATGGTTGTTTGGGATTCAGGCTATTGAACACATGGTGGGCCTAGGGTATATGTGAACGTGAGGGACCGGGTAGACATCGTTAGGCAGTTTAGGCCAGAAAGGTTGGTCGGCTGCTGTTTTAACTGATCGGACAATGGATGCCTTATCTGGAAACAATGACCTACAGACTGTGAATCAACCAAGCACTCCAACCCAATAGCAATGGCCTCCAACCTAAGATTCATGGCCTCCACCCTAAGTGCGATGGGCTCCAACCTAAGAGTGATGGCCTCCAAAACTTGTCGACCAAGCACTCCTGACTTGGTTCCGGGTACCTCCTGACCTCGGATGGTCGTTTCGATGGTCGCTCTTCGATGAAACTCCGGGGCTTCGAACTCGGGGCCGAACAAAGCAGGACGCTCCGAACCTTAGGGGACTGATCACATATGCCTACATTGGGGTGGTTTTAGGGGTCAATGTAGGCATATATGGCATACATGGAGTGTCTGGGATAGGTAGAAGCATCGCGAAGATGCGATGCTGGCGCACCTTTGGTGGTCTCGGACACCGTTTGTTTGCTTACTGGTCCAGGCCGTCGGAGAGGTGCCCGCTGAGCCATCAGCACCGGCGGAGCCCAGCGCAGGTGCCGTGTGTGGTGTGAGATTTTGCAGGTGGGCATCGGCTTGAGCCAAGACATACCCCATCATATCATAGTTATATCATATTATATATATATATGATTTGTCCAATTACCGGTAACTGTGGGGAAACAATTATCACGGTTTTGATATGAAGGCCTGCAACCCAACCACCATCCACTGGGGGTACTCTTGGGATTTACCCATGCAAATATTATATCCATTTATCCATTTATATCCTATTGTGTCGTCTTGAAGATCAGATGCAAAAGGGAAGCTCAAAAGAACATGCCTAAGTTTTGAAATGGCTATGGCTCCCTCTAAGTCCCTGTGGGGTGCAAAAGGCCTCGGTAGATGGAGTCTTGGATGTCCAGGGTGAGGGCAGGTGGAAGGGGGGAAGATGGTTCAACAACAAGAGGAACATCATAATGGAAGGCAGGGTCGCTCAGCTCCTGATAAAACACGTGAGGATGACAACGGAACCTGGCTCCATCATTTGGGGCTTAAAAGCAATAGGTTGGAGGCCAATGCTCTTAGGCTGGAGGCCATCGCTCTTAGGTTGGAGGCCATTGTTCTTAGATGCTCTTAGGTAGACTCTTTGGTGCTCGTAGAGCTGGACTTCTGTTTGATGCCATTTATAGAAACCATTCAGTCCTTTTAAGTGGCTGAGTGGCTTCCTGGTGTCTTTCCTTGCTTGCTGCTTGCTGGCCCTGGCCTAAACCCATCCGGGATGAAGCCACATTGCCAGGGGGTCATGGGGTCTAAGTACCTTCTGAGGATGTGGTTGGAGGTCTAGGGACAATGGCTTTGTCTCTTCGGTTTCTTTTGAAATGGCTCAGGATCCGCTGAAACTGTATGAGGATGGTGCTTCTCCCACTCCGTGTCCTCCACATTCAGGTGACCGAGTGCGCCTTCCGTCCGACTCCCAGCTTTGATGGGTGAGGAGATGCTGAGAATGATTGCTTGGTTTTTGCGGATCGTGTGGCTTTAGATTTTGTATGATTTTGTTGTATATAGGGTTAATCGATCCTCTTGGGACTCTTGGGCCATTTTTTGTTAATATTTTTCCCCCGGCTTCCTAGGAGCAGCAAATCCAGGATGAGCATGACCTCATGAAGGGGGCACTGGCACAGGTCTACCACTGATCTACCACAGGCGTTTCAAGGTTGGTTTTTGCCCAAAGAGTCACAGCTTTGGTGATGTGTTTTCAAGTTGTTGGGCTGGTCTAGCTGGGGCCGCTGGGGTTTCATGTCAACCCACACTCTACTCTGAAGGGTGTAGATCGGATCCAGGACACCTGGGTTTGTTCCAAAATCCAGAAGGAAACACCTTAAAAACTCTTAAACTAACAGCAGTGTCACAAGACGGGGTGCGATCCATGGTGGTTAGGGGGGCCCAGCTACTCCACTCACTGGATGGGACTAAACACCACCCCGACATGTGACTCCTGTAATATATATATATAACACCATCGGTTTGTGAGTGAGTCACCCATGCCCATGCCCATCATCTATCTCCTTTGTTTGTTTGCTTTGGCGTTTCTCATGGAGTGGGCGGTTCTAGGTCTCTACAGTCTACATCCATTCTCTTGCTTTGTGTCCTAAAGCTTCTGCATCCACCGCGAGCTAGGGTTTGACAATTTTTTGTTGACGTTTTGCTCAGCAAAAGTGCTCCTGGCCATTCCTCTGGCCGGCCCTAAGACCCTGAAAACAGACGCACGGAAAGCAACTGGTTATTGGGTGGATCAGGCGATGACATCCATCCTTCTTCGGGTTCCTGGCTCAGGGTGCAGCTGAGCCGCTTGCCGGCCGATCGCCTGGCGAAAGTTCACCAGGCTCGGTGTGGTCACTGGAGGTCCGAGTTGGACTCATTTGATCACCTAACAAGAAATAGATCAGACACATGTTCCTCCCGCCTACTTAAGAACACATGCCAACTGTTCAACATGTTACTTACACCAGACGCATGTCGCGAGAAAAACCAGTGATGGAATCATGTCCGGTTTTCAACGAGCAAGTTCGGACCGTTGGACCGAACCGTTGGTTCGTAACCCCACATGAAGAGGTGTCACAATCGTTTTCGCTTCAAGCAATTTGGCTCATGCAGAAATAGTTTCTGTTGGGGACTCCATTTAGTGTGGCGCTTCTTTCTCTGATGAAGGATCTGACAGTCCGGCTGATGAGGAGCCGAGCGGCAAGCATGATGTCAATTGTGGATGTTGGTTCTGTCGAAGAAGCAGAAGCAGAGAAGCAAGAAGAGAGAAATTGATCAAAGCTAAAAGTGAAGAAGGCAAAAAAGCAAAGAAAGAAGATGCGGCTGCAAAAGATGTGCCGCTGGATTACGTGAAGAATGATAGCTGCAGTGAAGAGTATGCTAAAAGCGCACAAACCGATGACATTGAAAATGGTGCGTGTGATCGAAATGACGCAGTTGTTGCTATCTTAATGTATCGAATTTATCCCTCCCCACCAGGGTTCGGGTTCTATTCCTGCGTGTCGCGCCGTGAGATTTATGCTCAATGCGGCACAAAAATGCCTGTGATGCCCAATTTTAGGTATCACAAGTATGTTCATCCTGCGCCTATTCCGATGGGATCTGGTCCTAGCAGACATCCGGTTCCTGAGCTGATGACATTGGCTTATTCGGTTTATGGTGACAGTTTGGACGAATTGTTTGAGCGTGGTTACTCAAGAGCAATTCCTACAGCTTCTACAATGGCTGATGCTATTGACAAGGCTGATTTTGCTGAGCCTACTCTTCGACACATGCCATCTGGTCCTTGTTGGGAATTAGCTTCTGACATGGCCTGGGAGTATCTCAACTATGGGATTCACAATGAATCAATTGTGAAGACATTGGATCAGGAGGCCCAAAACCCTACGGTATTGCAAAAGCTTCTGGTTCTGGTGCGTATCCAAACATCTTTACTGATGAATTTGGCCCGCATCCTAAGAAATTAGACGAGAAGGTCGTCTTATGGGCTTTGAATGCAGCTGCTGACAAACTTCAACGCAAAAGGCGCTCTTGATCTCAATGACCGCAGGTATTGGTCTAGATGCTTACATCGGTGTGCACTCGCAGTTGAACCGAAGGTTCGATTGTGGACTATGGATATCCTTGCAATCTTGTATGCGCTACAATGCATCTTCCATATCTTGAACAGCTGGGCTCGTTGCCTAATGGTTGTTATTATGGTTGTGATGCAAGAAGGTGCTGGCAGGATATTTTATCCGATTTCAAAGCAACTGGAGCAAAAGACGTCATGACTCATGACATCCGAGGACAAGATCGATTTACAATGCATCAGTATGCACATCTGTTCAACGAACGAGTTGTGGAGCTGCTTACATTGAAGTCGAGACAGAGAGTCCTTGGAAATAAAGTTGTTGAGCTTCTTGACGCATTGGAGGCAATGCCAATTGTTACGCCGGATGGGAGAGTTTTTTCACTCCAAGATATCAATTCATTCAATCTGGCAAATTGGGCATCGCGGTTCTTGAAACTTGGATGAATTTGTGCTTCATCTTTCTTGGCGAAGTATACTACATTCTTCGTACAACAGAAGTTGGGCTCGCGAAAGCGAAGAGTCTGGCTGATGACGGTACAGAAGTCGGGGACCGCCACCACTCATGACCTTATACAATAATACTCTTCCATTACTGTCGTTCTTGATAATCCAGCCCACTGTGGTCTACCATACAGCGAATGAAGACTCATAAAGCAATTGGTGTTGATGGGTGGTATTCGGAAGAACTCCATAAACTCACATGGAGTATGGTTGTCGATCTTTCCACATTGTTACAGCACATGTGGCCACACGGCCTTACGCCCCAGCAGATGCAAGCTCGTACCTTATTGTTCGCAAAATGCGCCAAACCACAGAACATGTCGCATGGTCGACCAATCACCATCCTTGGATACCTTGTTCGATTGTCGTCCAAATTGGTCGCGGATCAATGGGCCAAACTGTGGCCACCTGAACTTAGTGGAGGCCTGCCAAACCGGTCAGCTCGTGATCTTAGCCTACAACAACTTTTAACAATTGAACAAGCCAAGACAAACAGCACCGCCTGGGCGGGATGGACAATGGATCTCGTAAAGGCCTTTAACCTTATTCCGAGGAGAGTTGTGTGGTTCATCTTGCAACTACTTGGCGTCCCGGCCCATGCAATCCAGTGTTGGTTCCAATGTTTCCAGAAGGTGACTCCATGTCGGTGGTGTGCATGTTGGCCTTGAGCTTTGTTTTTCATCATAAGATCGCCTCACCACAACTCAGACCCTACGCGTATGCTGACAATTGGTCATGTAAGACCACTTCAGAACGTGCCGCCTTCTTGGCCATGCAGAAAATACTGAATCTCATTACAACTCTGAGGATGCAGATTGATTTCACCAAGTCCTGGGCTTGGGCCACATCCAAACAATTTAAAGAGTTTTGGCGTAATGCCTCTGCCCTCCTGATGCAACCAACCTTCCAGTTCCAGATCAAAAATAATATCCATGATTTAGGCTGTATGATACACTACTCATGCAGTTGTTCTAGGCCCAATACGTGACAAAATGGACAATGCTGTCGCCAAATGCAACCGCCTCCGCAGACTTAATCTAGACCTGGATGACAGAGCAGAAAAAGTGCAAGTGGCCATTTGGCCTGCTGTCTTTTATGGGGCCTTTGGGCAGGTGATCGGTGACAAGCAGCCGCCAATGTCTTGGTAGGTGATCACAAACATGCCTCTAGTTCCGTCGCAGTCCACGATCTATCTTCCCGTCTTCAAGATCCCTTACTATGTCCTCACAGACTTGGTCACCACCATGCGCCGGTTCTTTATCACCCATCACAAGCCATGGCCATGGTTAACGCTGTACGTGCATATCAAGGCAAGGTCACAGGACCCGCTACAGCCTTAGCAGCATACATGGCTCAGGTGTGTTGGGAGCTAACAGCCAATGCCAACCTCCTTGGCCCTGGTGGACTTCGTTTGAGCCTGCGTGCTAACTCCAGCAAACAAATTAAGGAACAGCTTAATATTGCCTGGGATTGGCACTGCCATAGACAGACTCTGCATCGTAAAGGGATACAATCCCAGCTCGATACGCACTCTCACCAATATCTCGAATGTCTTGCATTTCAGAATGTCCGTGCCCAACACCCCACTGCAGTTCAATGTCTCCACACACAGCCACAATGGTGTTTTTCCACTCCCCACTCACGCAGAGGAGGTCGAATTAGTTCGACAAGCCATGCATATTCGTAACCATACCTCGTACAACCAAGCCATTGCTCAAATCATGCAGGACACCATTTAATACACCACCGGCTCCTGTGATGATCCTCAGGACCCCTATACATCGAGAGCTGCCTGGCTGTAGTTATCAAAAAGTCTGCAGATGCTGCGTATCAATCGCAGCAGGCCTTCCATGTCTCAGCAACCGGTCACTGTACAGGCCTCCAGACCATCAACCGTGCTGAACTCTATGCCATGGTAGTGGCAGTTGAAGCCATTGCACCTCTTCAACCAGCTGTTCGTGTAGGTTTTTGTACCAATTCCCTCCTTCATTCCATCGAACATGGCTTGATTGATTCCCATCCACACAAACGATCACATTGGGATCTCCTTCGCCGACTCTTGTTTTGGTGGGATCCCACACAATTTATGTCATCAAAATTAAATCGCATCGACGCACTGAAGACGCAGTTTCACATGCAGATTGCCTCAATATCTGGGGGAATACCTTCGCCGATGAAGCTGCAGTTCGAACACGTAAGACAGATTTGCCCAGTTTTGATCAATTATGTAAAGATGTCCGACAACATTATGTTCAGCAAAAGCGTGTGATACCGCAGATTTGGCATTACATGCTAGAAATAGCGTACCAATGGTTATTGAAAGCAGAGGAGGACGCTCAATATCATAAAGACTTACCCATGGGCTTGGCGCGGGCCACAGGGTCACAAGCCGCCAACCCCAGAGATACACCAGATGACACACCCCTGACAACTTGCGCATTCGTAAATATCAGCAATGGAATGTGCCTGAAGATCACCGCCCCATGTATAGAGTCGTCGTTTGGTCCTGCACATGGGGCATCATTATGTCTCGACTCTCGACTCGTGTGGCAGTTTTGAACCCTTCTTAAATGGCCCCCGGCCTCTGCATCACCGCAAAGGGAGGATCGGGGCATATCGTGGGTAGAACTTGCTTTTTCCTTTATGCTTTGGTCAGGTCAAACGTTGCCAGTCAAGATCCGTACAGATAAAGGATGGCACACCTATCCGGTGCAAGGTCCCAAGGTTCAATTGTTACCTCCAAACCATCGCTCGGTCCGTAACATTTCTGAGAGTTTTCGCTGGGGTGTCAAACATATCCAAACATTTTCACAGACTAGATTTATCCCTACATATCGCAAGCAAGGTTCCAAGAGCCTCATTTCTCTTGGATTCTCGACTGATCACGAAGGGGGTATAGCATGCAGACCTGTCCTCCCTAATGGGCAGGTGACGTATAAGTATTTTCACGATTTTTTGCTTACGATGCCATGTAATGCCATTGCTGCCGTTTGACAATTACACGGGAAAATAAGTGGCCGCAATGGCAAGAGTCAGATCCAGACAAACAACAAAAATTCCAGATTCGTGTCCGTAACGCGCTTCGTACCAAAAAAGATCTAGACACTCTTACGCATCCTGACTTCAATTAGGTGCCTTCGTGCGCTACAATTCCTAAATCACTCTCGGAAGGGCTCCACTCTAAGGCCTTGTATGCTTGGTTTTGCTGTTGCTGTTCATTTCGTAGTTCCTTCCTTAGGTACATTTTTTCCACCCCTTCATTGAGAGTTTCACAACACCACCCAAACCCACTGAATACCAGTAAGGGTTGGCGTGGGCGTGCTCAGACTCGCAAGTGCGTGCATCCAAGTGGGCTGTTTTGTTATGGGGTTTTGTGGTTAAACGTTCTGGCTGACTTGAAAATGCGGGCTGACTGTCTGGCTCAAAAATGAAAATTCCCCACCTTTTCTACACTTGTACGTTCAGAACATCGTAGACTTGCATGACTTTTTGGAACTGCGCCTTGTCGAAACGAACTTCACAAATTGAAGTTCACCATCTTCTCACGAACTTCACCATCAAAGTCTCATATCACATGGTATTTTGTCACCAGAAACTAATGTGTTTCACCCAAAACGATCCGGTCCTGTCAGGCCTTGCTGGAACTTCAAGAGGCAGGCCTCAGCGAAGTGCCAGACCTCTCCAGCCTCTCCAAGGTCGTTGGGGTGGCCCAGACCTGAGCTGAGCAAAGGAGCCATGGGACCAGAGGGGGTGAGGGGGTGAAACCGTTCGGTGCAGACGGTTTTGAGGTGAGCTGGTGGTGCGCAGTTCGTGGAGGACACATGGAGTTCGGGGTCGAAGTCCAGGTTTTGCTTCGTCCCATATAGTCCGCAAGTGACCTAAAACCAGGCCTGCCTTTGTGACCCGAAACCAGGATATCAAACAGATCATTGCTTTATCAAACGCAGGTCAATGGTCTAGACTAGTTGATCTCTGCAACCAGGAGCTTCCAGCTTCGTCGAATTCTGACGGAATGAGTTTTCTTGACCCGAAAACATCGATACAACTGGTAGGTCTTTGGATGGGATGACAGACAAACTTGGCTAGTTTTGGCGTTGCACAGTTTCTTGCAAGTTCCAGGTATGGGTGTAATCAAGTATGAATGTTCTCCCCGTTCTCGCCCCTGGCTGGGTAAATGTGTTTTTGTTGCTGCACCTTCCATGCGGCGTCCGTGCCGAGGGTGGGCCTATTTGAGCTATGCACACCCGGTCAAGGGATGGGTCAAAACCTGAAGCCCCAACACAATGTCTCCGACTCACTAACATGGAAGTGGAAAAAACCATCTTTGTAGAGGAAGATGGTCTTCCAAGGGACCTTGCCTTCCACTTCCATGTTAGTTCCAGGGAGTGTAGCTTCACCTTCCGGGGAGCTCAACCGGGACCGCCACTGAGCACCGGATCTATGCGAAGCGCGCTTCCGCGCGCGTTGCGGCGCGTGGAGAAGCGTGTGTGCGCGGCGGTCGTGTGACCAAGGTCTTCCGGTGGTGGACTCACAACTAATCCCAGACACGACACATGGGACTGCCATAGGACTGCCATATCAGTTGGGGGTGGTTTGAGGGGTGAATGGGGCGGCATATTATGGCAGTCCCATGGAGTGTTTGGGTCATGATATGACAATGAGTGGCATCATGTTGTTTCATATCGTTGTTGATGCTGCTTTGGGGATCGTTTGATATCGTATGCCACGGTGCCTCCAAAACAACCAAATAATCACACACACACATGTGCTCGCGCTCGCACACACGCACACCAGGACACCCGGTAGCCCCCGGGTGCGGAGCTCCAAGCAAAACACCACTTTTAGAGGGTTCACTCGAGGTACCTTGAAGTCCAAAGACTTGGTCATAAAGGATTGTCCTCTTTTCGCCTTTTTGGGTGTTACCTAGTCAGACTAGTAGTCGGACTCATTCTGTGAAATCCTCGTGGACTCCGGAGAAGGAAGACCCATCCGGGCTCTTTACCTACATCCAAAAAGAAGGTAGCTATAGACCATGTTTAGATCCCCTCTCATCCATTTATCGGTCCCACCTTTTCAATTGTGAACTGCAGGAGTCCCGGTCGCTCGGGATGATCTCCTCTCATCGCGAGGTGAAGAAGAAGGCTGGCGGTAGCAACGCCCAGCTTCCCGAGGAGGACGGCCCGGTAAGCGTGGCCCCGCCCGGACCGATCCGGGGAACGCACCGGTGAAACGGAAGACGTGAAGACGTTGGAAGATCATGTGAATGGTGGTGAAAAAGAAGGTCCACTGCGGGATGACAGCTAAAGGCACACAGGATGCGGGATGATTTACGATTCTATCATCCTGGAATGGTTTTATAACATTATTGCACACTGTGCTTTCTTCGAAGGCCGAACGAACTCCTCGGTCATCATGTTCCTATAAAAACAGCGGTGTCGCGGTGTCGCGGCGTGTCGAAGTCAGCTGCAATCCAGTAAGGCTCAAAGCTCCCCCATGAAACCGTGGCCCTTTTTCTCAGGGAGAGAGTCATCCTCAAGCTAGCTTGTTCATGCTTTTTCCCAGGAAGTTGTTGATACTCTTGAACCATACTAGTGGTGGGAGCACCCTTCTGAACCTGTGGTGAATGGTCCTGTTTCTGGTGCCTCCCTGAGGGGCCTTGCAGTTCTTCTTTCGTCCTGCTCAGCCTCCCCAAGAAAACGCTCCACTTCGATATATATTTTGTTTTTGCCACGTCGCATTTCTACACGTGACGAACTACGCTGACCTTTCCCTATTCCCTAAGAAGACGCGCCACGATTGGTGCGCCTGGCGCCACGCCGCCACGGAACTTCACTTCGCTCCACGGTGAGGACTTCACGTCCTCATACATGGCCATGACCTTGTGGTCCTGGACTCCCAAACGCCCGGACGCCCGGAGGGGTTGCCCGGCGCCCAGCGTTCCCTCATCAGCGAGGCTTTGTTGGGAGCGACTTCCATGGATTTGCTGGGAGCACAGAGAAAAGCATATAACATCAGCCCTATCTTCCAAGACCATTACCATTACTGTAACAGACAGGTTGCCCTGGCTTTGTAGTGTGGTCTTCATGTAAAATTCCATAAGTAAACCAATGGTTGGACTGTGCGAAACGACCTGAAACCATCATTGGAACGGGCGTCTCACCCGCCTGTTCCGCCGGCCTGGCCATCCAACCGATCGACAGGTCACGGTCGGGTCACCGGTCGGCCACGACGCACCGGTCGGCACGACCGGTGATTGGGCGACTGGACAAGCAGAATGGGGGGGGCTATTGATGTTTGGAACTTGGCTCGTTCCGTTGGTTCCGAAGGGTCGAATTCCTGCTGTGAACACTGGACTCCTGGCGCCGTACGAACACATCCTCCGCCTGCGTGTCGAACACATCATGATCACCCTCTTATAGACGGTATGTAGAGCCATACCTAGACACTACATGGGACCCGCGTATTGACATACATCGGCGAAAACGCGGTCCATGTGGGTATTCCAATCCCATGGAGTGTTGGGTGTTTGGTATAGAGGCCTACCCAGTCAGTGGATAATCTTTAATCCTTTTTTGGGGGATTGGTTTCCCCACGAACAGATCGAAAAAGGTTAACCTTCTTTTCCAAAGGAAAATGAGGGAGTCAGGAGGCCCCCTCACAATGAAGCGATGCGAAAACATCGTCGTGGTGCACCAGGTTGGTTTGACAACATCAGCGACACCTCCGGGAAGGCTGCTGGCGGTGCCAGTGAGGTGCGGATTTCTTTTTTTTCGGGGGGAGGCGGGCGGGGCGGGAGTGTTTCAGGTGAGGTGCAGGCAGTTCAGGCAGGGGATGGGGCTGGGTTTGATGGAAAGACCATGAAAGACAGTTGATGGAACAACCCCAAGAAGGTAATGCCAACGTCGGATTAATACACCCCCTTCAAGGTCAACAAGGTTTGAGATTGGAGGTATTGGAGACCATATCCCCTTAACAAAGGTGATTACCTGATGATGGGTGATGAGATGGCAAGATAAGGGGCCTGATTGGGATTGGGACCGGGATGATTCGGAAAGAGATGAAAGAGACAGGAAGACAAGATGTTTTCTTTGATTGAAATGATAAGAAAAATAAAGAGTATATAAGAGGATTGCAGGATGAAAGAGATGGAAGACAAGATGGAGGCCGGAGGGTGGGCTTGATTAATTTGGGGAGGGGCCCCTACTATTAGAGAGTGGTAGGGCCTGTGTGAGGTAGATACCCCTTTGTGAGCTTTAAAACCTTAAGATTTTGATAGAGTTTTAATAACGAACATGAACAAATTTTGCTAGCGAGTTTTATGGTGTTTTAACAGGGAAGGATGAGAACAAAAAAGCAGGATGGAAAGCAGAAGGAGGATGAGAATGATGGATGAGTGGACCAGAAGATATTGGATACTGACCAAAAATAACGGACATAAAAAACAAGTATAACTTATAATAGCAAACAATGTTCTTTCCTTTTTTTTCTGGGCAGCTGGGCCTGATTGATAGGGGGAGGTTTCTGGCAAGGAAAGCTTTTATTAGGGTGATGGAAATTGAAATGTGGACTTCAGGTTTTAAGTTCTATAGCTTAGCATTGGGAGCTCAAGCCAAGCTGGGCTTGACTAAGAGGGGGAGGTTACTAAATCCTAGGTGCGCATTATGGAACTGTGACCAGCGGATTATCCTGTTCAAACGAACTTGCCACTTTGGATGGACATATCATTGATGAATGAACTATAGACCATGGAAAGCACTCGAAGATTCCGCCCAGCAAGATCCATCCATTCCGCTCGGTCTCTTCTAACGCCTGGACCGTTGCACGTTTTTTGCCACAGACTGATGCAAGCCCACTCCCCCGACCCACAGAAAAGAGCACCAAAGGATGCTGGCAATGGGGCGGAAGATGCTGTACCAGTTTTGGTGTGGAGCTCAGAGAGCATGTTGATCGGGATCGCCCACCACGTTGTCAGTGTCGTTGGCTTTGTAACAAAACCGTCCACCAGGTGGTTTGGCTTTCAAGGCAAACAGATGCAACGAGGAAAAGCATGTGAAAGAAATCAAACATGTTGTTTATCCCCTCTGGATCCACTGCCACCGTCTGAGGAGTTGATGTGTTGGACACCTTTATGTAGGCTTTAGGAGGGTCCAAGTACCTAAAACAAAACCCTTCCGGTACGCAGAAGGATGGATCAGCTTCATGTTCAATCCTCGGTGGGATAGACAGGGGCTTTTGGAGTTCTTGCATCGTGATCACTGGATGGGGTACTTTGTCAATACATGGCGAAATCCTTGAAGGATAACATCGAGAGCCTCAAGTTGATTTGGAAACATCAAGAGGTCCTGTGTACTATTAATAGGTATATAGTTATTGCTTATGACAATTGGATGGTTATATAATGTTATACGTATAGTTATTTTGTTCCAACCTCTTTGGAAACCTCCGTGTTCCACATACCTGTTCTCCTACTCTCGACTGAAGCACACAGGAAGAACCAAGAGGCTTCTGTACATGACCATCTTGTACATGTTGGGTCAGTGCTGTGTTGACTTGCCATTTCTCTTCCATCCTTTTTCTATCATTACAAATGCTTGTTGATCACCCCTTTGAACAAACGTGCAAACAAAGGTGCACTGACAAGCGCCACTAGAGAATAATTGAGTCATGGGTTTGTATGTGAGTGTCAGGTAGTTCGATTCTATTTACAAATGTTAGGCTCATTCTGGAGGTTAGGTGGTTCAAATGAACAACACAGCACCTCTTCCATCCTTGATGAAGGGGGCATGTGATGCTTTGAGAGCTTGATCTGTTTGGATGAGGACGAGGGCAAGCTCCAGGCGAGCTTTGACAAGAGGATTACCCAGTTTGACACTTGGCCAAAGACTGCAGCCACTGACAGCTCATGAGATCTCATGAGGTAGCCACAAGCTCGTGGAGTCCACAAGCTCACATGGAGTAGCATCATGCTGAATCGTTGCACTGTGATGGCGAACATGCTTTGACTGGAAGATGAACGGGTGAATACCTTTGGGAGGTAGTCATTTAGGAGCATAGACTCTAGACTTTGGCTATCCATAGCCTTCCAAGGCCAACCAACAAGAAAGGTTGATTTTGTGCCGTGCCGTCTAAAACCACCTAAAACCATTTGAAAAACAATTATATATAAATCAATGGTAGTTGAAATCTTGGGGTTATGTTCTTGCTCATTTTGGTGATTCCTGCCATTCCCTCCAGTTGAATCACAGCCCTTTCCCAGGTTTTCCCTAACGACAAAGTCTCAGAAACTGCTCAGACTCGCCATCTCAGGAACGCTGGAACGATCAGAAGCGCGAGCAGCGACGCTTCAGCGCCACTCGGACGCTTCAGTCAAACACCGAGTGCCACTTGGTCTTCACCGGTTTCATGAGTAAAACGGATGAGGTGGTGACCTGGCAGGTTTCGGGTGCTGGTAGGGGTTTTGACACCAAAGTCTCAATTGCTTCCTATCTGGAGCCTCCAAGATCGGTGGGACGTGGAACGTGTGTCCGTTCGTCTGCGGTGAAAAGCACTGAACCTAGGTCGGGTCTCCAAACGGCCAAACCGTGGATGGGTGCGCTGGTAGTGAACTATGTTCAAAAACTTGAACTTTCATGAGCACCCGGTGAATTCGGTGAGGTTCTTCTTTCTCAAATGCCACCATGGACGGTGCGTTCTTCCGTTTCTTAGGGCTCTTGTCCAGCATCCGAAAAGAAGGTGGGACTGAAGGTGGGTACCAGGGGGTCAGTCTGAGGATGTGTGGGACAGGAGGTCAGTCCTAGAGCTTTGTTATTCCTTTCGGTCTTGGCCAATTCCGGAGGCGTTCGACTAGTGCAGTGGTGGAAGTCGAAATTCCAGTTCTCAATTCTCCTTGAGGGGAACAAGACACCGGCCTTGTTTACGCGTGTGGGCACAAACAGGCACCCACCCCTAGCAAAAAGGCAAGGGGTGCACTTTTGAATTCAGTGATAGCTTTGTCTCGTGAAAGATTGTAACATCATTGCCATAGCTGCATACCAGTTGACTGAAGGGACGTGGCGACTGAACCGATAGGGGATCCACATGGGGAGAATGTGTTTGTGACGACTGTTCTCATAGTTGGTCCGGAAGAACCTCGGGATAACAAGGATACTCTACGATGTTCGAAGCTTCAGAGCACAAGTCCCTGCCTTGAAGGGTTTGGTTGATTTCTTTCCTTGAGAATGCGGACCAATCAAACAACACCATGGGTGTATATGTATATGATGTTTCAATGTACTTCCGGAGGGTGGTTCGAGTCATGCCATAGAGGGCACTTCCGCGCTGGTCCTCACCTCCGCTTCGGAAGGGTTAGTGACTCAGTCGTTTTATCTGGGGGACCGACTGCGCTGTGTTGAAAGGAACAGTATCAGCAAGCGCAGTATGTTTGTTTCCGGTAAGTTCATTGAGCATGATTCCAAGAAACGCAGCATGAGTCCCATTTTGCACCGGTCAGCCGCCGGCCTGGATAGCTCAGATAGCTCCCATAAAAGAGAAACACCGGTCGGAGATATGGTTACCATTCGATGTTTACTCGACTCATCGTAGAAGAAGACCGAAATCCATACCTTTCCCATTTGACATCGGACCATTCGACACAGGAGGTGGTGGATGTTGACAAGTTCAGAGAGTGGTTCGAACAGATGAAGAAGGCAGGGGAGCTCCCAAAGATTCCCAGAGTGACCATATGATGTTTCCGTGATTAATAACCCTGTATAGAGAAACATCATCTGGAGCGGTTGCAGGATGGAGTAGGGGCCCCGGGTCGTGCAATAAAACAACTAGGATCTCTGCAGATGTGGCCTCCAAACTGGAAGATGTTGTTGAACAATGTAGCAGCCCAGACCTTCCATGGGACCGGAACACATAGATACTAATACTTATATGGGTCATAAATGGGGTAAACTGAACAACAGTGTCACTATACTAGAACGACACGGATTTTGAAGGCGTTTTTATAGATTTGGCATTGCTTCCATGACCGTGATGAGGTGTTTCACGGTACACCCTGGATCTGTGAAAGGTGGACTATTACTTGGTGACAGTTGTTTGGTGGAATTAGTGGCCTGGTTTTGCTTATTAAGGTGATGTTCTACTTCCACGAACTGGGTAAATCCCCAAACCTGGGGATAATAGTTTATCAGATTTTATCCGATTATATTAATATCCAGCTTCCTGGACAGCAAATCCTTCCGGTGTGGTCGATTCTTTTGTGTGCGATTTGCTTTTTGTCGCTTGCAGACGTCGCGGGACCGGCGAATCGTCAGAGAAGAAAGGCGTCATCCGCCTAGGTCGATGACCATCGATCATCAAAAACCCAGCAGTGGAGCGAGCTTTGGATTGGTCCTGCTGTCCCACTGGGTGTTTGTGTTTTTTTTTATTTCATGGATAGGGATTGGTTGACTCTTGGCTTTGGGCAGATGTACCGGGTGATGATGTTGGTGACTCTTTGCATTGGGTGTTTGTGGTCTTGGCTCTTGGCCACTTGAAGAAATCGCTCCAACTCTGCCAGGCCACGCCATGGCCACTGGCCTCTGGCCACGCCATGCGCACAACTGTGGAGGGGTTCCCCTCCCAAAACCGTGTCGGCACCATATCGGACCACATGAGCAGTGGATATGCAGGTCTTTTCGGATCAATGATCCCTGGTCTATGACCTTCATTTTATCCATGGCTCGGACAGGTCTTAAAAAGGTAACGAGGTCATCAGTGGCAGACTGTATGTCAGTATCTTCTTTTGTAAACGCTTTCTCATCTCAGTGGCTGGCCTTGGTCCAGTAGGGTCATATCCAACAAACACCATCCCCAGGAATCGGGCTGGTCTTACAGATGAACCAGCCCGATCCCCATGAATTTCGTTTGACCGCTTTCCACCGGTGTCCCTCCATCCCTCCACCGGCCACACGCTGCCGCTTAACCTGCGCGCAGAACGATGCCGAGCTGCGCAGCTTCTTGACGATGGACACCTCGGTGAAGCAGGAGCCGAGCCTCGGAGCCCGACGGAGAGAGGGATGATCTGGGTGTGTATTGATTTGTTTTCTTTAACCCACTTCCCACGTTTCCCTATAATTATTAAGTAGGCGCCTACGAAAAAAAAAGGGATAAGATCGTAAGCTGCTAGCTACTACACTACTCGCATGGACGCAGGATAGCTCACGCTTTGACTGTCGGAAGCTCCCCCCGCTTGTTGCAGGGAGGTTCATCCCAGCTCAGCGGCCATCATTGCAGCACGGAGACCACATGGGTGTGTACGTTCACATAGGGAGACCCTCTCAGGGTGAGGCAACGACCCCCTCCTTCCAGGTTCAGAGATGTTGGACCAGTCTAGCCAGCCAGGTTGGAGGCCTCCCTATTACATAAAGAGATCAGGGGGGTCTATACATTTTGCCTAAGCTGTCAAACGAAAGAGAGGTGAACATTCCGGACGATATTTGGTTTGAACATCCGGATGCTTTTTTGTTTGAGAGATGTTTGTTTTCGTTTTTGTTTTTGTGTGTGTGTGTGCTTGAAGGTTTGATCCTTTGGTTTCCGGAGTCTTATGTGCACGGAGCCTTTCAGTTCGCGTATGGAATATCGGATCAACAGATGCGTCCAAGAGCTGAACAAAAGACAGCGAACCTCATGCAACCGAGCTCCCTAAAGCAACACGTACCTGTCTCAACCACCATCAACCACCATGTATTGGGGGTTTGCTAGTAAACCCTCCTTAACCAACTGATGTAGCCAGGCTCCCCTGCCTTTGCCAAATCAGGACTAGGGTTTTGACGATCCTTTGACCAACCACCATCAACCACCGGACAATTTGAAGAGCGGCCAGGCGGGCGACGGCTGCAGCGTGCTCTTCGACAAGCTGCCTTCTGCGGGAGGGCCGAAAGTCTTGCCCAAGGCGCGGCAGGTGGCATGCAGTTGTTTGCTCATGTTAGCAATATGGGGTGCTGGATTTTAAGAGATCTCGGAGAACCTAAGGACCTGTTTGTGTCATGTTGAGCAAACTCATGCAAACTCTATCAAACCATCCGGATTCCTTGCATTTGGGGTGGTACTAGAATGTTGTATAGGCTCTTCTCTTGTGGACTATCCATAGTCATCTTTATGATAAAGCTTTGAACAGTAGAAACAACAAACTCTTCCTAGCTGCGCATGTACCCTATTTCCCAACCCTGTTTCAAGTCTCAGGCGCCACATGTATCCAGACCACTTGAAGACCACAAGACTGGATGAAGACTAGCAAGATCTCACGCTCTCCTTCCATCCATCTCCTTGGATCTGCTGTTGTTTAGATGCTAGATCTCACCTAAGAATGTATTTTCTGTGTGGTTTGACTGACACACAGAAAGATTCCATGATCACCAAAAATTCAATGGGCTGGCATTTTGACTATTCTCGTAGTCCTGCTTTGGGAGCAGAGCAGAAATAGGGATGCAAGATTCACCCTCCGTTTTGCTTTCTCCAGGCATTTAGTTCTTTTTTGAGACACACTTTGACATTGGTTTTCAGTTAACTCAGTTCCCAGGTCA
>CAXAMN010026761.1:87296-107069 GCA_963970005.1 Durusdinium trenchii | reverse complement strand
GGTAGAAGTTGGCAGTGAACCCTTTGGCACAGGGGTTGACACACACACACAGCCACAGAGCCACATGTTGCTTGCACATGTTGTCATGCTGGTGCCAGGCGTTTGGGGTCTGAATGACATGTGGCCATCACATGCGGTTGCTTTTTGGGACTCTTCAGACAAAGGGTTGCTCTTTAAGACTCACATCACATCCATTGCGAATCGGATTTAAGTCGGCCAAACCCTAACCTCGCCTGACTCCCATGTCTACTTCGACCCTCTGCCCTTCAAATGGGACATGACTGACATGATCCCCCAAAAGCACCGGGACTTTTCTAGCTAACTCACTCACATGCATGTGCATGGCACCTCGAAGACTACTTTCCTGTACCAACCGGGGGCTGTCCACGTCGGAACAGGAGTGCGAGACGAGGGTTCCTGGACCCTCCAAAGTTCTCAAGAAAATGGGACATGACCCAAACAAAAACATGTACGACTCCAGGTAGATTCAAAAAGAACCTGAGCCCAGGTCCTGATGCCTATGTTTGATCACACACCACCCCAAGTTGGTGGTTTGTTCTGATCAAAACAGCTGTGTCCAGGTGAAGGTCGGTGGCAGCACCAGCAGCGGTTCTGGAGCCCCAGCCGGGACGGGACGTGACGTCGACCGTGCCACGCTGGGTGAGGCTTCGGCTGTCTGTGAGTCGACTTGGAGGGGAAGCAGTTTGAACGCCAAACGCGACCTACATTACCTTTTGCAGTCCGACATGGCCTACATGAAAACCAGCCAAAAGCATCGATGTGAGGCCATGTCGGACTGCAGTCGCATGGTCGCGTTTGGGGTTCAAGGGTTAAAGGCAGTTTTAAGCCGACTCTTGGGAGGTTTGGCTTAGAAGCTCTACCCCGTGTCAGTCTACTTTGGAAGCCCCCCACAGTCAACTGGGTGAGTCTCTCAAAGAACCTTGGAGGTCTAGAAATCGATCCGAGAATCCAGGGAGACATGTTGATTTGGGGGGTTCATCATCCACAGGCAGATCGCTTGGCCTCTAGGGATCCAAAATACAATTTTCAGAAGGTACGACTGGACCCGACCCTAGACCGCCTACATCAAGGTGTCTTCTCACAGAAAGCCCTCTCAGAAGGTGCCAGTGGCACAGTGGATCCACATTTCGAGTACACTTCACAATCCAGAATTGTGGTTGTTTTTTCTTTGGAAACACGCTGATAGACCAGTTTGTATGTGGACATTTTCCACCAAGTCCACAGAGGCACACCATTTCCTTCACAGGTAGCTGGGGAGCATTTCCTTTCTCCACTAAGAAAGGATCACCTGCGAGTATCATCCAGTATATATCCCTTTCCAACATGAAGAATCCAGCACAATATACAGTACACAATACACACCTAGGCCTAGGAGTACACATAGGCTTATAGAACAGGTTCCTTTTTTCCATGTGTTGTTCAATTTATGTATTTGTTTTCATAACAACAAGATCCAACAGGACAATGTTTTGGTTCGAAAACAAGGGTCAGTCAGGTGCGTCTAGGTGTGTATATATAACAATAGTGTTTGTGGAACCATTTTTTGTAAATGCTGTCTTCCACATTTATGCAACTGTATGATGAAAAAACCATCTATAGGTCTTAACAGGTTGCTGGGCTGCACCCACCAGGTCCCGCTTCACCCAGGTGCTCCCATGGATGGCCCCACGAAGGCGAATCCCATGCCATCTGCTTGGGGAGCCCAGAGAGAATCGGCGGGAACAGACCAGTTCTGCTTGATGAAAAACATCCCTAAGAATTCCATGTCATGGAATATGGTTTTGGAATTTGGAATATGTTTGTATGAATAGTTGTATGAATATATGAATTATATATATAACTATATATGTTTTTGTTCTAGAGGTCTAAGTTTCAGGCTCGATGTATAGGATATTATAGGGTGTGTAGGTAAATATATCAGTCCTTTTTTCTCAGAATCATCCCCTACATGCCCGCCACTTTGCCATGAAAAGGAGGAGCACATGCCCCCATTTCCTGCTTTTGTTTTTTTGATCGAGGCTAGATTTGGCAAGTAAGGGTTTCCCCCCTTTTTTTGCACAAGCTGCTGGTTGTCTTTTACACGAGCTGCGTTTTGTAGAATTGTTGTTTTGGGCACAAGTTGCCTTGTGGTCCGTAGTATGTTTTTTTCTGTTTGTTTTTCCTTATTGAAAAGGCAGATGTTGCGCGTAGGTTCAGGCGGACCTTCATTCCCATAGGTAGTTACAAGTATGTATTCCCAATGCTGGAACAATTTTCCTGCTTGCCCCACATGTTGGGTGGGGGTTTTCTGGCAGTCCTGCTGAAATAAAAACATCCCAAAGGGTCCCAGAGAGAGAGAGAGAGAGAGAGAAGAGAGAGAGAGAGAGAGCCCCTAGTAGCGTCCATGCTCCTAGTAGCGATGCCCTTTGTTACTAGTAGCCCTTGCTCCTAGTAGTAAGGCCAGGAGCCCCTAGTAGCGTCATTGTTCCTAGAGAGTGGGAGAGAGAGACGTTCACCGGTCCCTTGATGAATTGTCCAAGACTGACCAGCAAAGGTCAAGATGTGTAAAAGCCTAACTTGTTGGGCCACTCAACGAGCGTTTTTCTTTTGTTGTTTCTTCCCAAATGTCACACGAAAGTCTCCAGTTGACACTCCAGTCTCCTCGTCTTCTCCACCAGGTGGTGTCCATCAATTTGGGCGCCGAGAGCTGTGCGGCCGCGAAGACGCCCGGGGCCCCGGCGCTCGCTCCGGCGGGGCAGGGTAGATGGGGCATATGGCAGGAAGGCAACGGGGAGGGATCATTACCCACTCCATGGGACTGGAATATATGCCGCCCCATTGACTCCCCAAACCACCCCAATGTATGCATAATATATGGCATACATGGAGCGTCTTGGTTATTGTGTTTCTTCTACATGCCAAAGACTTGGAGCAAGGGGTGGGGGAGAAATGAGCCGTCCAGGAATCATACCCCCCCTAGCCTTCCAAGAGACCATTCGAAGATGACAATGCCAAGGTTTACCTGGTCTGGTAGCGTACTGTACAAAGAAATGATGGTTGGGTAAAGCCCATTAGTGTAAATCAATTGTAGTTGGAATCATATATATATATATATAACTCCAGTTATCGATGATGTTTGGATCATCGCCCCAAGTTGGGTCATCGATGTTCAGTTGTTCAGTGGAGCACTAAGTTGTTTAAAAGACACGCGTGTTTTGTAAACGCCAGGCATTAAAAACACGCACCCTTTTTAAGTAAACGCGACAAAAAAAAATAAAAACAACAAAAACAAAACAAACACAAGGGTTTGTTAAAGGATTTGAAGGTTGATATTTCAAGTTATTAATAGCGTAGATGCTTTTTCAAGAAGAGTGAAATTGCATGTGAGTAACCAGACAAAAGGTCGGTGATGAAGGTATCACGTTGGAGTTCCCAGGGTTTGTGAAACATGCAGGGTTCAATCTTGGAGCTAAGTGCTTTTTTGGCGGCTCAAAAACGCATTTGGGCTAGTGGTAGGTGACTTTAATAAAGAACATGGTCTTCCCAATTCATTTTTCTTTAGCTATTGTCTGGACCAGTCTTGGAACTAAATGCGTTTTTGGCGGCTCAAGAAAATGCATTTGGGCTAGTGGTGGGTGACTTTAGTAAAGAAAATCATCTTCCCAATTCATTTTTCTTTAGCTATCGTCTGGCCAAGGTGACTTTAGTAAAGAAAATCCATCTTCCCAATTCATTTTTCTTTAGCTAATGTCTGGGTAAGGTGACTTTAGTAGAGAAAACCATCTTCCCAATTCATGTTTCTGCAGCTTTTGTCTGGACCAGTCTTGGAGCTAAATGCGTCTTTGGCGGCTCAAAAAATGCATTTGGGCTAGTGGTAGGTGACTTTAATAAAGAACATGATCTTCCCAACTCATTTTTCTTTAACTATTGTCTGGACCAGTCTCGGAACTAAATGCGTGTTTGGCGGCTCAAAAAACGCATTTGGGCTAGTGGTGGGTGACTTTAGTAAAGAAAATATATGTTCCCAATTCATTTTTCTTTAGCTATTGTCTGGACCAGTCTTGGAGCTAAATGTATATACCATCTACATATACTATAGTATATCGTCTATACATACACACCACACAAATAGATGCATTTTGCAGCATGACCGAAATGCATG
Organism: Durusdinium trenchii; assembly: GCA_963970005.1. NCBI lineage: Eukaryota > Dinophyceae > Suessiales > Symbiodiniaceae > Durusdinium > Durusdinium trenchii. The sequence continues at coordinate 102,907 of CAXAMN010026761.1, read as the reverse complement.
TGAGTTGCCCCCAACCAAAAACAGTGAAAACACGCATAAAAAACGCACCAACAAAAACGCTTTTCCAACGCACACAAAAAAAGACGCACAAAACGCCAAAAAAAAATGCACCATTCGAGAACGCGTGTTTTCTTACCACTTAGGTGGAGCAAGGAGACCACAATAGACGACCAAAGAGCATGGGCATGGAGATCACATGGAGACTACCTAGAACTGCATTAGTAGGCCTTCGCCGATAGTAGGCAGAAATTGCTACCCAAGAAGAGCTTCTAGGTATGCTTTTCAAACCAGAGATGATTACTTAGCTAGCTAAGTAAACTATAGTGTTCGCATGTTCTATCAAAGGCCACCAACCAACGGATGTGCTTTTTGTGCCCTTGCAGATCCAGCCTCCGTCATATGTTTCCGTCGCACGTGTCCCACCTTCCATGTCTCAGTCGCATGCACCCTTCCACGCTCCTTGTCACGCTCCGTGAGTTCACAGGCCTTTCCCTCCCAAGTCCCTCCAAACCTAGCCCAGACACTCCATGTCATATGTCATATATATGCCGCCCCAAAAAGAACCCTCATAGCCCACCCCTACTGATCCGGTAAATCTTGCCATCCCATGGAGTCTTTGGGTAGGGATTGGTAAGAAGGTCACTCCTTCGGCTCGGCCCAAACGGGACCCGGCCGACGGAGGTGTCCCGGATTTCTTGGTCACCCAGGTCATCCTTTGCCGCGACAAACGATCTCCATGAGTTTGTTTGCATTCGTTTTTTCATGCCGGGACCTGGTGGCGTTCGGATCTTTCTTACGTCCCGGGCAAGGATTTGGCAGCGCTACTTGAGCGAGCACCAGCTGGACGCTTCCGCACGACCCAAGGCTGGCTGTCGACAGGGCTGCCATGGTGGGTCTTTGGTCAATTCCTCGAGGCAAAAAGATAGAATTCTGCTGAACATGTCATGGCATCATTCAACCGGAACTGTTGCATGTCCAAGACACAATCTTTCAGCATGAAGCAGCGTTCCGAACTCATCACCGGAGTTCCCGGTGGCATGTTTTTGGAGGTGACGTTAGACGACTAATCCCCTCTCCCTAATAATAAACGGCCCCCCCCCCTATTAATAAAACCCTGGGGTGTTTTTACTAATAGGGGGTGTTTATTATTGAGGGGCACCTGTTGTACCCCCAAATGGGCAATGTTCTGTTCGCCCTAATAAAAAGTAGGGTCTCGAAAGAAAATCCCTGGGTTCCCAATCTAATTAAATATATAAAATCCTTGTTAAAACGACCATCAAAAAAACAACAAAGGGTCAAATCGAAGGTCTTCCCCCTCTTGTTGGTTTCCTAGACCAACTGTTGATGCACCCAATGAGAGGGAGAGAGTTATTTTTGGGGGAGGATTGGAGATGTTTTTAATATTACGGGGAATTCGGGTTATTTTTGCTGTCCCCCTAATACACCTAAAATCTGGGGCACCCCCGACTGTGGACCCACGAGTATTGAATTTCAAAGGGAGCAATTTCAAAACGCTACTAACAATTTTTTGGGGTCGGGCACATGTGTTTTTATTAATTGGGGTACGTTTATTAATAGGAACTAGGGATTATGACTATCCTGCCAAGGCGATTAAAAGAATTCGGTTGACCTGGTGTCATAGTCAGGCTAAAATCCTTATAGTAAAACATATATAATAAAACAATTGTTTTCCGGTAAGGCTAAATCCATGGTAGGCCAAGAATCCCATTAGGGGTAATTATAGATATATACTGGTTCAAACCCCTCCTGAAGTGGCTGTGGGTTAGAACATGAACGCTCCAAACCATCATAGGTTGATATGTTCTTACTCCATGTTGTCTCCATTTCAGGTGTCATGATTTGGATTCCCCCAGCTAGACGATCGTAGTAACATCCCGACCGCCCTTAAGAGGGAAGGCACCGGGGAGGAACCGAAGAATGGTGCAATGAGAGTGTCCGGCGGACCCTGTAAATGTATGTTGACCACCCTGTAAACCCCCCACGTGTTTGGCAACATGCAGCTAGCTTCAGGGCATGTTCATGGTTCCCCCCCAGGGGGTTTCCCCGTGGGGCAGAATTCCAGCAAATCACCTGGCAGAAAGGAGGTGGCTTGCTTGCAATCTTTGTGCAGCAAAGGGAAACTGTAGTGGAAACTGTAGTTTATATTATAGATTTGTACAATATATTTGTTTGGATTTGTTCGGCAAATGTTAGCATAATGTTAGCCAACAACTGTTAGACATAGATCGTGAGAATGTAAGCTAGCTTTTTTGAGGTTTGGTTTCCTTAATCCTCCCAGATATTGGAACTTGCGTATTTGCAGGACCTCTTCTTTATAGGGAGATTGGAACTATATGAATGCGAGTCCGCTCCGACTAGTGAAGACCAGCCCGGAGAAATACTTTGGACACCTGGACACCTCCTGAAATTGATGTCCCTCTTTAGAGGGGTCCTCTAGTTTGAGGGCACTTGAACCCCAATTGATTCTATATTCCGTTGTGGCCTGATCACCAGCTCCATCGGAACGGGGCTGGTTGGAGGATGGCCAATTCTACGGCTGCAGCAACACGCTCTTTGCCTCCAGCACTACCGGAAGGCCTGAGGGGAAAAGGACAGCAGCCATGCACGTTTGGAAACCGACCCCCACCGCGATTTGGAGATGTTGCATGATCATGCTGTTACCAAGCGTTCACTATATTGAGCTAGAAGTTAAGACGTATCATCTCATCCTGCGCACGGTGAAGTAATATTCACTGACGGAAGAGTTCTCCAATGACGAACCAATGGGCCCTGGGATAGAAACCACGTCGCTGGGGTGGTGTCTTTTGGGTTTCCCAGATTGCCAGGTGTGGTTGGGCTCGGGTGAATCCCATAATATATATATATAGATATAATAGAGAGTCCTTTTAGGTATTATATGATCCCAAAAGGTCCCTGGATCATATATGTTTTTGTTCCCCGGTTTCTGGGATCCTTCGTCGCAAGTCCAAGGTTGATGTTTTTTGTCTCCATCTATCACCTTGCAATGGAACGCCGAAGGCACAGCGGTCGTCACAGGTGAGGTGACAGCCTGCGGTCCTCACAGGTGAGCGAGGCATAGCACGAACGACACCGTCACCGGGGTGACAGCCTGCGGTACCCAGAGGAGCCTCTGACTCTAAAAGTACCCCTCTGAACAGTACCCACATGACTCTGGCAGTTTGGATCGAAACCTAGAGCCAGTGGTCTCTGTTGATGTTCGGTAGGAAAACCGGCCGGTTCTCCCGGTGCCATGAGAAACATAGAGATACGTAGGCATCTCCCACTCCGCATGCTCCGCCGCTCCGCGAGGTACATCCCCAGGTCCATCCTGGCCAGCTACGACTCAGCAACCATGGACGCTCTCGGCGAGGCAGGTCTGAAGCACGGTTGGGTCCAAAGGAGGAACCTGGACTGGACCAGTTTGGTGACCCGAACTGGTGTCTCTGTGTCTGAATTCCTGGGATCTCAGTTTGAGGGTCACAAACTGAAGGGAGGTCCTGGTGGACAGTCAGTTCAATACAAGTTCCTGCAAAATGACAGTCGTAGAACTCATAGACCGGTGTGTCCAATTTTGATGTTCTTTTTGGGCTGCGGACTCGAGGGTTTGTGGATGCAATTCGGAGCCAAACTTGGAGGTTTGAGGGTCTTTGTAGGTAAGTAAGGTATACCATCCAGAAGCCGTTCCAACAATGTGTTAGGTGAAAATGGTGGAACTGGTGTGGATTGTGGATCTGGAGGTGTCCTTCGCGCACGTCGAAGTTGTTGCGTGGATTGATGTGATGTGGCATCATAACTTGGCCTCCAACAAACCTCTCTCGAGATAGGAAAGACATGGAAAAAATATGCATGTAGTGCCTTGTTCAGGACTTGCAGCGTGACCTTTGGACGACCTAAGTGACCTCTGCTGCTACTAAAATATCAAAAAAGGAAGGTGCTGGTGCATGTCTGTTAGGCTTTAACGTTTTAACATCAATGATGTTTGTTTGAACCAGGTGCCTCTTTCGGAAACCTACAGTAAAGAAAACACCATAAAAAAGAAACACAAAGAAACACATCACCAGTCGTTGCCTTGTTTCATCTTCTCGTCTTCTCGATGTCTCAGTCAGGCTGGGCTCTTCAATCCAGCGACTATTCTCACTGGCAACAAACCGGGCCACGGCGTCCCAGACACTGCTGCGGTCGCCACGGCGTCCGGTCGTATACCCCGTCCGGACGCCACCGGTGTGCATGTTTTTCTGCGGAATTTTGTGAGACTTTCCGGATTTTGGATGGATCTGGGGCCAAAAACAAGCCACATCTCTGTAGAAATCTCCACACCTCCATTTGGAGTGGACATTCTTGAACCCACCTGTGGGCGGACATGTATACTGACATGCAGACAAGACTGCACTTAAGACTTCTCCTGTTGAACCCCCACTTTCAGGAAAACCCCGGGTATTTGCTGGATCCCAACGGCGTTTGAGTTGCCCTGGCCCTGCACGAAGTACTCCAGGAGCGGATCTGGGTGGACATTGGGCACCCTGGGGCACCCTATATGAATCCTAGGGCTCCTGTCCCACATCCTCAGAAGGTAGTCAGGCTCCCCACCACCACTTTTTCAGGATATGCTTGGAGCACTGGGGATGAAACACCATGAGTCCCAACTGCTTGTGGACCATGCGTCCCTCGACCCGGATGGCACGTCCAGGCCCGTCCCATCAGAGTGGCGAATCGGATGGTGCTTTCATGGACGAGGTGCGGGGCGTGCGGGGTATAGCGACGGTCGCGGCCGAGTTCGGGATCGTGGCGATCACGGGATCTTAGGGAAAAACCCACACGCTCCATGTATGAGTTGGGTGGGCAACCTATATGAAGGTCAAGATCATCTCAAGACATCTCAACATCATCATAAATCATCTCAACAGTTTCTGACATGAAAAGCTTTGGGACGTCCCAAACAGTCAAATGCATGTTATCTTCACGTTTCGGTCATGCATTCTGCTTGGTTCTGCCTGGATCCTTATGCAGGCACTTAAGCTTGCAATGGAGAAGTGATCGCTTCGATGTTGCTTTTCGTCGGATCCCGGTCTTTTCGGTTTTTGGCACACTCGGATTGGGCAGAGAATGCGCATTGTTTTGGTGTTTGTTTTTGCATGTGTTTGCTTTTCTGGTCAGTCGGCAGTGTTCAGTGGACTGCTTCGCAACCCGAATGCCACTCTCAGACGTCGAAATTCAGGATAGTTGGGTCGGCCCAAGGCCAAAAGGTGGTGACTTTCATGGAAGACTTCAATTTCTCAGAGTCAAGCTCTAAGGTGTGTCCCTCAAGCCATTTGGAGGGGATGGGTAGTAGTGTCCACCAATCGATCTCTCCACTTCGTTCGAAGCAACTCAAGAGAGACATCAACTCAGTTGGTTTCCAGTGCCTTGGTAGTAAGTTGTTTTGATGTTTACCCTCTCACTAAATCTCACAAACGTTTTAATTGCCAACAGAGGTTGAAGAACCCTCTAGGCTGTCCCAGTTCGGTACCCTGGTAGGGTCCTATAAGGTCACTTAACCTCTGTTGGTGTAGACTGACAATATTCTGTCTCTTGTTGATTAGCTCGAAGAGTAATCCCAAAGATCTTCCATGGGAAGCAGGCGGGACTGAAACTCCATGCACGACCGCGGTCACCGCGATAGTTACCGTCGACCATCCGGATGACCGACCACGTTCTTTGGTTGGTCGTCGGTACGGTGGGGTCAATGTAGGTATCTATATGCAGTATGTACAGATGTATGTAGATATAGCATATACAATCATATACATATTCCAGTCACAGTCACAGGTTTTCTTCCTCTCCGTCTCGCACCGGAGCTTCCGGAGCTCGAAACCAGATCATGGACTGCGTACGACGTCAGCTGGAAGAGGTGCTGGGGTCGAAACCCGCCGGGTGGAACGATGGACAGTTTGCTTGCTTGCTGGCTTGAAGCACACCTATAGAGGTTGGGTCGGTCCTATTGCCTGAAACAGTCGGTAAACAATTATGACTATTTTAGAGAATGGCCTTTGCATAACGATTATATCACCCACTGTTACTGGGATATGCTTAACCTATAAAGATCCACCAATCGCCCTCTCGAAGGGTATGTGGTCCATAGGGAAGTACACTCACTCTAAACGGATTCGAACAAACTACATGTTGCCCTTGGAACTGGGAGACTCTGCAAGACTCTCTTCCTCTACCAAGAGTGGGTACCCAACATGGGTACGCAGATGGCATGGGCCTATGGGCCAGCTGGAGGACGAACCTCCTTTGTGAACCACAGGTGGTGTGTATATTTCTTCCACGAAGCGATGAAAAAGATCGGATCGCGGGCAGAGTCGATGCGGCCAAGCGATAGAAACACCTGGCTTCGGCTTCTTTTTCCTTCCATGTGGTCGGCTCGTTCAAGTCCATGTGGTCTATGTCGGCTCGTTAATCATGGTCCAAATAATGTCCAGGAAGGTATTGGTAGATTCTGATCTTTTCTGACCTTTAATTGTTGCACAACAGAGGTTATGATGTTTGCACGTGGCCTGCGTGAGCGAGCTGCAGAGCGGGTTCGCGAAAACCAGGCAGACTATGTGGAAGGCTTCATGTTCTTGCACAATGCCGCCGAGGACGACGTTACGCGGCGTTGCTGGGACGACGTGTCGGAGGGTGGAACGCCGGCAGTAATGTGGAAGCTTGACTAAGCAACCCCGGATGTGAAGAGCTCTTACAATCTAATGGGAGTGTTAGTTTATCATTATTCTATCAAGATTCAACAATATGCCGATGAACAGAAGACATGCAGTTGAAGCTTGACCACACATAGGTGAGGGCATGTGAGGCCTGAATAGGCCGAGCTTGATCATGACTAGCTTTCTTTTTGGGCACACTGATATCAGCAAAGATTTTGTGTGTGGGGTCACCAGAGACTTTGTTTTGAAGACGGTACATTGCAGTGATCAGCAACCTGATCAAAGCCTGCAACATTTGACCCATGTTATGAGGAGGTTGCTTCTAAAAAATAGATCTATTCACATTCCACTGATTCCACCACCATGCAACCTTCATCAATCAGGAGGTTGCTGCAACCACCTTAAGTGGTGCAAACTGATCGCTCCTGCCCAGACACTTCACGATCAAATCTCCCATGTCCCCAGAGACTCCATGGGATATAACTAAAACATATTAAACATATATCATATTCTAACATGCCCTTAAAACCAAGTAAAGTAGAAAAAAATAAACAACATAACAATAATAAATACATTAAACTAACGGTTCACCTGGTTTTGTAGTCTCAAATCTTTAGCAAGACAATGGTGCTTGGAATCCCAAGGTGTATATTCTATATATGCCCACTGGCTCCGTTTGACCCGACTGGGCCAGAAACCTGCCTCGTTTGGATACAAAGCTGGTGATACCGGGAAAATCGTGGCAAAAGCTGCCAGCTGTGGGCCACGATCCTTCCTCGAAGAAACATGGAATTAAGTCAACTGCCACCTAAATTTGTAGAGCTTAGAAGTTTGGACCATGCCATTGTTGGATAGAGGGTACTTCTTGACTTTTCCAGTGATTGCATTATGCTTCCGTACGGGGCTCCGAACCAACGCAGGACGCATGCACCAACGGCGTGACTTCAAGGTGCTCGTTTTCCTTGGGAACCTCCGCGGAGAATCGGTGTGTTGAAAAGGACCGGTGCTTTGTCCGCGAAAGGCCCGGGCCACGGAAGGGACCACCCGGCCCGGGCCATGCCCGGCCCTGAAGGCAGAGGAACTATGAGAAACTCACAAACAAATCATGAACAAATTGGATCCATAAACTAAATGCGCCGAATTTGAGAGAGAGAGAGAGATTGAAACCAAAGCACCAGTGGGTTGTTTCCCTCTCCCGCGAGTGATAGACCAGGCGAGGCGGGCGAACGAATACCGTGCGCAACCTTGAAGCTTCTTTGGTACAGTACTTGGTTTCTCCGCCAAACAAAGCAGGTGCAGAATGGTTAATTAGTGTTTGTTTGCAGGGAAACTGAGTGAGTCAGAAGATGTTTGTGAAGGATCTGAACATTTGAGACTTACTTGATTGCACTTGAAGTGCGGGATGCTGTAAAGAGATACCTTTGTCCGTTGTTGCCCTGCACAGGTGGTTATCAGGAAAAAACCGGATGCAATGATCAGTCGCTTCCTTCCGTCATCTTCCGTCTCAGTCGTGTTGGAAATCGCATGCCGCGACTGGAGGACCTGTAGGCGATGTGAACTCGAGGAGTCACCACCTAGACTGTCACACCCAGGACCTAGACTGTCACAAGAAAAAGGCCTAGACTAGTCGAGGAGTCAAAACATTCCATGTTTTTGGCGCGGAATCCCCGTCGCAGTTTGTTGCAAAAGCTTTGCGTGGAGTACGGGAAAAAGAGCAAGACACTCGATTGCAAGAGCCGCGATGTTCGGGCTGACTGGGAAGATGGTTGCTTCCCTGCATTCCGCGTCATTTAGTAGGTGACCAGGATCAGTCATCACCCCTCCTAACTAAATGGTTAATGGGGGGGGGGGTACGTGGTGGCTAGCCATTTTCCATTAGCCATTTAATTTTGTAGGATTTGTATATGTGTGTATTTATTTTTGTTTTTTTTTTGCATGCTGATATACAGATCAACTGGCAGGTGTCATCGGTGAGGTCGGAATGAATTTCATGACCATACCATTCCACATTCATCGCCAGTGGTTGGATGTGGTTGGATGTGTTGATAGATGTTGGTATGTTGGTATATGTTGACTTAAAATTATCACATGACGATTGAAAACATATGAACACATACTGTATTTTTAAGAATGGTGCCTGGTCCGCGCACCACAGCCAATTGTTTTTGTTCCAGCAACATCCAGTCCGTAGTCTTTTGTCATCGGTGAAGCCGGTCACTGCCCCAGCAGATCTTCGATGATGATTGGTAGGGCATGATGGTACGTGCTTTTTCATGAAGATGTTGAAGGTGAAGGTGTTTGAAGGTTATTGAACCTTGAGTGAAGATAAGGCAGGCAGGTGCAAGTAGGTGTTGGCCATTGAAGCTAGCAGCTAGAGTTTGCAATATGTTGCAGTATCTTGCAGTGCACTAACCTGACTGAATTGCAGCAATGTTGTTGTCTCAAGTGATGCTGAGATTTGCTGATATGTATGTCAGCTTACTTCAACACACTTTAACTAGAGCTTCATAACAACTATGCAGAACTACTTGTAGCTAGATATAGTTTTGCATATCTTTGCACCAGCTTGTATCAGAATATTTTAGGATACCTTAGGACACCATATGTATCAACGAATGTCACCAAATTTCTCCAAACAACATCAAGCTTCAATATATGTGGTTTGATGTGACTTGATGTGACTTGTAAATTTGCATGATTTGCACCATGTACGTTGTGCTTGACTTTGATGTGCCGGGGGGGTGTAATGGCTAGCCAATTTCAACGGGGGGGTTGCGGATTCAGCAAATCAGCAGATTACATGTGGAAAGTATGGATTCATGCCGGCTGCACATCCGGAATTTCCTTGGCGCTCAATAAAGACACATGGGTGGAATATGCTGAGTGGGTGCAATATGGTGCAGGCAGAAAAGTTTTTATGCTTTTGTTGAATGGTTTCTTGTGCTCATGCATTTTCACACGTTTTCGCTGGCTACTTTGAGCTTGTAGTACCGCAGTGTTTTATTTGGATCACGTTTTGCTTTTAAGCTGTTTGGTGCTTTAAGGGATTGGTCTTCTTGGTCTTTGCCAAGAAACATCGTATAACGTAGTCTGTCATAGTCAAAGCATAACAATATCACAATTTTTTGCGCCATGATGCCGGTGATGTGTTCCTTTCTGCTTGATGATTGTTCAGTACTTTCTTCACCCTGTGCATTGGTGTTCTCCGCTGCTCCTTGTTGCTGCAAGATGATTCAAAAACACTGAAACGTTTAGAAGCATGATTGGGAATGTACTGAAAAGCAATAAAAACAAACATGTGGCACTTATGTGACAAAAATCCCGCTGTGTCCTAGTTTGTTCAAGAATTTGCTACATGACGTCCTGCGACTGCCTTTATGTTGCTGTGGCGGTCCTTATGTTCCTATAGCGACACATCGTTTTAACATGCTTCAATTGTTTTCAACCATTTTCAACTGCACCATACAGCCTCACTAATGCTCAAAGATGTCCACACGTCCGCGAGATCACCCGTGAGTACGTGTGCCTTTGGAAGACATTCTATCCAGTGTCTTTCGCAAAACACCAGACCTTCAATTTTCAACACCTAGTTTGGCAAAAGCTTTCAAAAGTAGGTGTTGTCCATTGAAGCTGGTGATGTTGTGGCTGGAATTTGTTTTCGGCAATTGGGGCATGTCGTTCATGGTCTTTCACGCTGGCCAATCCAACGACCTCACAAGGTCAAGAAAATGCCCTAGCTGCCCTAGAAGCATGGGTGAGAAACGGGCGAATCGTTCAACCTTAGTCATGAAAGGCAGCTGCTGCTTTGTTCTCTTTTGCTTTATGTTGTCAGCACTGTGGACATGATATGACATAATCTCACCACCCTTTAAGGGGGGTTAATGGCTACCGATTCATGCAAGTTTCCTGTGGAAAGCATCGATTCATGCTGGTTGCACACCCGGAACTTTCTTGGCGCTGAAAAAAAGACGCCTGGCTGGAATGCGCTGGGTGGGTGCAATCTGGCGCTGGCAGATTTTTTCATGCTTTTGTTGAACGGTTTCTTGTGCTCTTGCATGTTCATATGTCTTCACTTGCCACTTTATGCTTGTAGTACCGCAGTGCATTATCTTGCTCTTTATCTTGCTCACGTTTTGATGTTTAATCTCTTTGATGCTTTTGGGGCATTTAACTGCATTGGTCTTCTTGGTCTTTGCCAAGACACGTAGCGCATCGTAGTCTGTCATAGTCAAAGAAAGCGTATTAATATCACAATTTTGCGCGATGATCAAGCAGTATTGGGGCTCATCTTAGTTGAGCCGGTGATGTGTTCCTTTCTGCTTGGTTGTTGTTCAGTACTTTCTTCACCCTGTGCATTGGTGTTCGACGTTGCTCCGTGTTGCTGCAAGATGTTTCAAGAACATTGAAATGCTTAGAAGCATGATCGAGAATGGTGCGAAAAGTTTAAAAGCAATAACATGTAACACTTATGTAACAAAAACCGAGCTGTGTCAAAGTTTGGCCAGGCATTTGCTACATGATGCGGCTGTCTTTATGTTGCTGTGGCGGTCCTTATGTTCCTATAGCGACACATCGTTTTAACATGCTTCAATTTTGTTCAGCCATTTTCCACTGCACCATACTGCGTCAATAATGCTCAAAGATGTGGACAGGTCCATGAGATCACCAGTGAGTACGGTGTGCTTTTGGATCGCATTCTATCCAGTGCACTGGAAAGCAAGAAATGTCGCGAAATCCAGAAGGATGCTTGCTTGCCTGCATTTGCACGCAAAAAGATTTACGTAGAAACATCCTGATATGTGTGCGCATGTATGCACACACACACACATGTGCACATACAGGCACGCATGGACCTACGTTCGTGCGCAAGGGGTTGAGGGGTAGTGCAATCTTTTGCAAAACACCAGACCTTCAATTTTCAACACCTAGTTTGGCAAAAGCTTTCAAAAGTAGGTGTTGTCCATTGAAGCTGGTGATGTTGGGGCTGGAACTCAGTTTTCAGCAAATGGAGCACGTTTTTCATGGTCCTTCACGCTGGCCAATCCAACGACCTCACAAGGTCAAGAAAATGCCCTAGCTGCCCTAGAAGCATGGGTGAGAAACGGGCGAATCATTCAACCTTAGTCATGAAAGGCAACTGCTGTTTTGTTCTCTTTTGCTTTATAGTTTCAGCACTGTGGACAAGGTACGAGAAAATGTACATGGTGGTTAGAGGTGGCTAGCGTCTTTTTCAAGCACGGTTTGCGAATGACTGCGTATGAGCGCGTGTAACTAAATTACGGTATACTCTTGCGTGTAAGGTGGTGAAGCATGAAATGATATATGACATAGTATGATATAGTGCGGTGTGTGAAAGTATCCGAAATTGGATCACCCCGTGAAATTTCTTTGTTGCCCCGAGAGTGCGTGATATTATACAATAGTGCATGGTTAAGCGCCAGTTGGCTCAATCCCGCTCTTGAAAAAACACTGGGGCTCATTGGTGGCTGTGGCTGAAGCCAAAGGAGCAGATATTCAAGACAAGATGCGCAAAGAGTTGCTTCAGCCTCGTGGTCACCGGTGAACCAACCGCCCATCCTGACCAGGGCTGCCAGAATTCTGCTGATTGCCTTGGAGCTGTCCTCAAAATGCCTGGCATGGAGAGGCTTCCCAAACTTGAGTGCTGAGCTTATGAAGATTGCTTCCCGCCTTGCTTTGCAAGCCATATCGAGTCATCTGCCCTGTTCTAGAAGATTGTTACTTTTGAGCAATCTTCAACATTATGTTTTGCCCTTGTACGTCTTTGTATGTGTTATCTTTCCTGTGCAGCTCAGCAGATTTCAATAAAATTCAGTGCCATTCATGACGTCACTGGTGACGAATGCTTGGAAGCCTTCTTGAGGGCAGGAGATGAAACCCTGGTCATGGGCAAACAGCAGGGCAAACCAGTGCGAAGGTCAGGATACGATTCTGTAGGCCTTACTCCTGACCGCAGGGTTTCTTGGGCGTACGACTGTACTCATCGGTGAGCAGTCCTGCAAGTACTTCTGCGAGAGCGCGACGGTCTACCTTTCAGCTGTGGGGCGCTTGTTCTTGTGTTGCTTGGTAATGTTTCATGATGTTCCGCATAGTTTTGCAAGTTTCGCCTGTGTGCCATGAGATGAGATATGATGCGACCTGATGTGGTACCTGGTACAATCCTTTACAGTGTCAAGCAGTGTCACGAAAGAACTTGTCATGTTAGTGGGCTTACAAGAGTTTCGTCAAGTCCAGAGTCTATGTATCTATTTAAAAGTCTAGTAGGTTGTAATTTGGTGTAGTAGGTGGAAGTCATGCGCGTGAGTTGCTGTGAACAAGCAAGAGCTTTGGGTAGACATGTCTCAGTGCATGTTGACATGAAGAGGGATAAAAGCCAAAAAGATGAAGCGCCCGTGTTTCCAGCCCAGCGCTTCAGTGAAGAAGCCCTCAAGAGTATTTGCAAGACATGTCATGTCAGCGGAGACGTTGCGCCAACCTGGACTCAGGACGTCAGCAGATTGGCTTGATAACCCCAAAGCAACAGCGACAGGGTGATTCCTTTCTTGCCAGTGATGGTAAGTCTTCAGAGAAAACATTGCCACCAAAGTCCTTTCTTGCGTCGATCTCAAAAAAGTCTGTGAAGAGGTTGAGGCAAGCTGGCCTGCGTGCTCTAGCCCCACGCAGATTGGCGTTCGCAGAGTTCCAGTCAAGTCACACGGAGCAAGGCTGCCCTGTTCTGTAGGGGCGCTATCAAGACGTTTGCCGTTTGGTAGATCACCGAGCTGGTGAAACTCACCAGTGCACCTTGTTTGCGCTAAGTTCTCTCAGTGGCCCCTGTGCCCTGAACACTTCTGACAGCGCAGTGTGTGTGGGGATACGATGGGATGTGTGGGGATGGACAGCTTCATACAGCTTCTGTTGAGTATCCTCATTTGTTCTCATATAATCCAGACTGTGATTGGAAGATATTGGAAGCACATTTAGCATCATGCTGCAGTGTTTTGCACAGGGCGTTGCCTGGTTCAAACACCGGTGGTCACCTGAATCACTCGTGGCACTGTGGATAGTTTTATGTCTCTGCAACATATTGCAACAGAATTTTGGGCGCAAATCATCTAAGCATATCCAAGCATTTCCGGCAAAGCTTTGAAGTTCTTTCTGTACTGTCTGTGATTCTTAGGAGTAAATCGGAGATTTGATTTGGATTGAGTTTTGCTGCTTTGCATTTTACAATATGCTACAAGATGTAATCTTCTGAGAATCACACTTGGGAGTTTGGCCTGGCATTTGTCAAAGCCTGGAAAAGGCTCAAAACTTGGGGAATCTGTCGAAACCTGGAAACTCAAATTCCAATGGGAAAGGCTCAAAAATGGACTCAAACTGGGCTCAAAAAGAACAAGCGCATGCACAAACATGTGAGAGCATGTGAAAACCAACTTCTGACCCATCATGAAATCTCATCTGGTGCATTTGCAAAGTAACATTAAAAAAAATATATACATATATAAACATATGTTTGAGGGACCCCTGCGCAAAACTTTCGGGCACGTGTCCTCTGGACTGCTTCGGACCCGACTCTTCCTGCTCCATTGATCTCCATTGGTGCATCATCGGGTGGTCGCACAGGCACCTCCTCAAAGCTGCCTGGCGACTGGAGAAGCATTCACGATGCGGCCCGGAATGCACGTCTCAGCTCTAAAGCTTGCAACATCATGCCTGGCATCGCATTCAGATGAAGCTAAAACAACTGTTTGATGCTGTTTGTGGCACCCTTGCCAAGGATAGCTGGAATGATGGGGCACGAGCCCATGCCACTGTCGGCCACGTCATCAACTTTCGGAAACGCGCTCGGTCCACAAAGACGACCTTCGCAAATAATATCAAGCAATCTCTTGAGATACCTGAAGCTCCACATGTTTTTTCGAGATGTCTGAAACTAAACCTTTATCACCGTTCCATGATGTTTCATATCTTTTATCATGATCTGCAATGTCCTGCGCCTGGGCTGCCCGTGAAACCAGCACCTCGCATCACAAGACAATACAAGCTTCAATGGAAAACACCTAGCTCTTTCAAAACTTGCAAAACGTTTGGAAAGCAGATGTTGTCAATTGAAGCTTGAAATTTTGAGAACGGTGTTAGTATTTGAAAAAATCGTAAGTAGCAGAAAGATTTAGGAACTTAAGGATTTGCCAGTTGCAGGCCCAAGAACTTTCAAATCTTAGAGCGTATTTAAATTTGGAAGCTTAAGCTTAAGGGTTTGCCCGCCGCAGGCGCAAATTCAAATAGAAACACCAAAAAAACAATAGAAAACAATTTTCAATAACTTAATTTAGGAACTTAAAGATTTGCCCGCCGCAGGCGGAAGTTTCGGAAAAATAAGGAATTTGCCCGCCGCAGGTGCACTTTTTTTGTATGGCTTATAATCCCAAATCCCTTCCCCCCAGTTCTTCCAAGTTTCCTTTCCTCCAGTCGTCTTCCGCCAGTTCCCTTCCTCCAGTTCCCTTCCCCCCAGTTCCCTCCTCCAGTCGTCTTCCGCCAGTTCCCTGCCTCCAGTTCCCTTCCCCCAACTCCAGCTCCCTTCTTCGAGTTCCCCAGTTCTCTTCCTCCAGTCGCCTTCCGCCAGTTCCCTGCCTCCACTTCCCTTCCCCCAACTCTAGTTCCCTTCTTCCAGTTCCTTTCCCCCAGTTCCCCAGTTCCCTTCCTCCAGTCCCCTTACCCCTGCCTCCACTTCCGTTTCCCCAGCTCCAGTTCCCTTCCTCCAGTTCCTCCAGCTCCAGTTCCCTTCCCCAGTCACCTTCTGCCAGTTCCGTGCGTCCAGTTCCCTTCCCCAGTTCCAGTTCCCTTCGCCCAGGTTCCTTGCCTACATATGTTATCGATGATGTTTAAACATTTTTGTTGTTTTTTGAA